>CM045748.1:13615359-13620359 GCA_024760905.1 Plotosus lineatus
CCACACAAATAGCTCTATTTAGTTCCTCAGAAAAAAAAAAAAAAGTGTCTTTAACAAACCTTAAAAAACAGGCTTTAAAAACACACCTGGTTCTTAGATTGGCTGCCATTTTCCCCGTTCTGCTTTTCTAATTATCCACCATTTACACAAAGCTTAGTGCAAAGACACAAACACAACATCCCGCATTTACGATGCCAGTCTGTACGTTGATAGCTAGTTTTTCACAAGTACAGAGAAATGACACTTTCTGAAGGGATCAAGGCGATTTATGTGTGGCGAGTGAACACTGGAAAGTGGTGATGCGTGCTGCACGTTTCCGAGCATAATTTGACAGAATCTATGTGGATGATTCACACCTCTATAGCCTGTTCTACTAAAAAGCTCTGTGTGTTTGCATGGTAATGTGGTTCTAACTGATAGCTGGTAGGATTATCCTCACCGTGGGGAAAATGCTACTCTCTCTCTCTCTCTCTCTCTCTCTCTCTCTCTCTCTCGCTCGCTCAGTCGCTCATCTTCGCCTGATTTGCCCGGTAGTGGAGCAGAAAAAAGGAGGCCTGACTCTGTGTGGCATGTCTGTATTGTTCAGTGCCGGTGTCTTGGGATTATTGACATGCTTTCATTCGTGGGCTCGGGCTCTGAAAAGGGACACATTCTGGTTCACAATAGCTCCAGTGTGCCACTCAGGGGCCCTGAACGGCATATCAGGGCAACTCGTCAAGCAGCAATCAATGCAAGCAGGATGAAAGGCCTTATCAAAAGAGACAAACGCAGACATGAGCACTGTCACCATGCAAGGGTGGGGGAGAAAAGCGAGGATCGAGAGAAAGATGGAGGGCTTTGGCTGTAGGCCCTGTTGTCTTCTGTGAATACTAAGAGAGAAAGGGAGGGAGAGAAGTGAGCCAATGAGCACTCTGAAATTCTAATTCGCCAACATCAATAGCCTCGGCTATAGCTACATCTTGAGAACAGAAGCGGTGACAATGTCAGCACTAACTCGCTCACTCCCGAACGATTTAGCATACATCAGCATACATCACTCAGATGATATATCCATATCAAAGGGCTCCATGGTGGTGGATATGTGTCTGTTATTTCCACGTCGCAATTGAGGAGCTGCTAGTGATGATGGGAAGAAAAAGGCCCATCTCTTTAGGGAGTCGCCTCCCAATCCTGTCTGCTCTGATGGATTTGCTCTAATCCCTCAATAAAGGGCCCAAAACTCTTTGCAGGAACCTGTGGAGCATAATCCTGTTGAGAACAGTGTGGCCCGTCACAGGCATACGTTACTGTATTCTGGGTGTTTGTGTATCAGGTTGTGTGTGGGTTTTAGAAACAGTTGTCTATCAAAGTGTATCTCCAGGCTTGATGCACAGAAGAGAGAGAGAGAGAGAGAGAGAGAGAGGACCCTATAGACAGCTGAAGAAAATTAGAAGACAATAAACTAAAATCTTTCATGTTATTGTTTTTAAAACACACGTTTACTCAGTCAAACACAAACGCTTTAATAAGGAGGCCAGATGTGTTGGGAGTGGCTCTGAATTTGACGGCTTTTAGCTCGCTTTCTCTCTCTTTATGCACTGCAGGCGCTGGGGAAGGGCGTGGCTATCACACGCGGATGGAGTCCGGAGCACACACCTGATTCCACTCAGCCATCACCGGGCTATAAAGATGAGCAGCGCGCTCCTCCCAGCACTAGAAGATTGTCCCTCTTCGCGATCCCGTTTCCCTGTGATCTCTCTGGCTCCTGGTTCTCAGCTCCGTGCTCGGCTAGTTCCCGCTCTGAAGTTTCACTTAGTAATTTTGGTTTTCTTGCTTCCCCTCACCTCGACAGTGACTACGATTTTTCCGTACTCTAGTGCCTTCCCTGTGTACAATAAATCTCATCAGTATCATCATACTCTGTGTCCTGCATCTTTGGGTCCGACTGAATGCTCCCGACATCACAAAGACGTGTTTTAAAAAGTTATCCCTCTCTTTTGTAGAAAAAAATTTAAATACCGTTATTTGATTTATTTTCATATTTCAGGCGAATGGGTTGGACTGATTTCTTTTTTGCTTTTGATTTAGCTCCCTCTGAGGACCATACAACTCAAAGAGACTGAGGCTGATTTCTTTATACCTCAGTCTGTATAATCCTGCTGCTTCTTCACCCTTCACATGAAGATAATTTCATCTTCAAAGTAATTTTAATAAATTTGCACTTACTTTTTTTTTTTTTTTTTTTTTTTTTTTGGAGTGG
Organism: Plotosus lineatus; assembly: GCA_024760905.1. Taxonomy (NCBI): domain Eukaryota; kingdom Metazoa; phylum Chordata; class Actinopteri; order Siluriformes; family Plotosidae; genus Plotosus; species Plotosus lineatus. Next base: position 13,617,599 of record CM045748.1, read on the forward strand.
AGTATGTTCCAAGTAACAACACTTCATTAGATTTAGGTAGCCATTCATGGATAGGGGCAATCTAAACATTTTTTCATTTGATTCGCTAGGTAAAGACTATGATGCCTACTTAGAAAATGCAATACAAAATCTCAGCTCTATCACAAACCGCAGCATGTTCAGCATGCACTTAGCATTCTGGATTTGATGAACTGTGAAAATACAATCTATCCACTTTCTTCTCACTCAATCACTCACTCCGCTGTAGCCGATCCCAGCAGATTTCAGCCAAGAGGCAGGGTACAAATCACCAATCTATTTCAGGGCTAACAGGAACAGAAACAACCATTCACACTCGCTCATCTCAGTGTTTTGTCGAACTGCTGAATCCTATTAGGGCTATGGGAAAGCTGGTGCCTGTCTCAGCTAACACTGTGCACAGTACACCCTGAACAGTTCACCGGTTTATTGCAGGACAACATACACAACCGTCCACACTCACATCCGAGTTCAATCTAAAATAGCCAGTTAGCCTAATGCGCAAATATTTGCAATGTAGGCGGAAACCCACCCAAGCATAAGGAGAACATGGCACACAGAAATGCTTGAGCTCAGGAATCAAACCCGGGACATTCTCGCTGTGAGACGGGCGTGTTAACAACAATGCCACCAAGCCGGCTTCAATTTCTTCAAGGTAATAATATTTCAATTGCTGGGTATTTGAAAAACTTTCAGATTATAAGTTTGTAAAGACTTTTTTTTTTTTTTTTTAGAAATTTACTGATAGGGTGGGGGGGGGGCAGTGGTGGCCTGGTGGTATAGGGCGCTGGATCGCTGATCCTAAGGTTGGGAGTTCGAGTCCCACTCTCCACAAGGTTGTCACTGTGCCCCCCCCCAGTGCAGCTAACTGGGTTATCAAAGGCTGTCCATGTCTCTCACTGTCAATGGTGAGAGGTTCATGTAAAAGAGTACCTGCATAGCCGTCAGCGTTTTTCTGCCTCGCGATGGCCTGGCGAGCTGTCCAGGGTGTACTCTGCCCTAACCCAGAGTCCGCTGGGATGGGCGCTAGCCTTCCCACGACCCTAATTAGGATTAAGCGGTTACAGAAGATGAACTGAACCGATAGGGCGTAATAGTGTAAATTTTTATGGGCCACCTGTTTTGAAGCCGTCGCTACACGGTGAACTTACGACAACGATTTTCCGCGCAGCCTTTTATGCAGAAGGGACTTTCATGTAAAACTGGTTTTGCATCCGTTCTTAAAATCAAGAGCTCTTGTCTGGGGTAATTGCAAGTATTTTAGAGATTTAGTGGATAAAGAGTCATGTAGAAAACAAACATCCTCAAAATATTACCGTAATATGATCAGCAGCAAGGAAACACTTCCTGACTCTCGGATTGTTTGTTCCTACTGTACACATGCAAACCCGTCTATTCTGTTCCATATGAGAATTAAATAGAACGTCATTGTACCTTTTTGCACACACTCATCATATTGTACTATAAAATTACATGTAAATAAAAATAGATTATGTAACATGCAGTACATTGGACTCTGCTTTGGAAATATGAGGATGAGGTGACACATTTATATCACAGGTTTCCCAGTCCGTTCGCATAATGTAGCGTCACTCAGAAAGCAGAAGAGATGTGTGAAACTGAGCGTATGAGAAGTGGAGGATAGTAACTGAAAATGAATCTCATCTTATTTAAAGGCAATCATGGCTTAAAGGTTAGAAAAGCGGCTTTGGGACAGAAAGGTTGCTGGGTCGATTCCCGAACCCTGATGCACCCTTGAGTAAGGCACCCAACCCACCAACTGCTCTCTGGGCACCACCAATGTGCATTGGTAGCCCACTGCTCCAAGTGTGTGTGTGTGTGTGTGTGTGTGTGTGTGTGTGTGTGTGTACTCACTGTTTAACATGTGTACTCACTTTGGGTTGGTTAAATGCAGTAACTGTGGTATTGCATGAGGAAGTCTGGAGTGGCAGAGAAGTATGTTAGAGTGGTGCAGGACATGTATGAGAGATGTAAGACAGTGGTGAGGTGTGCTGTCGGTGTGACAGAAGAGTTCAAGGTGGAGGTGGGACTGCATCAAGGGTCAGCTCTCAGCCCCTTCTTGTTCGCTATGGTGATGGACAGGCTGACAGACGAGGTTAGACAAGATTCCCCATGGACTATGATGTTTGCAGATGACATTGTAATCTGTAGTGAGAGCAGAGAACAAGTGCAGGAAAATCTAGAGAGGTGGAGGTATGCCCTGGAAAGGAGGGGAATGAAGATTAGCCTCAGTAAGACAGAGTACATGTGCATGAATGCCAAGGACCAAAGAGGAACGGTGAGATTACAGGGAGCAGAGATAAGAAAGGTGGAGGATTTTAAGTACTTAGGCTCAACAATCCAGAGCAATGGCGAGTGTGGAAAAGAGGTGAAGAAGCGTGTGCAGGCAGGCTGGAATGGTTGGAGAAAAGTGTCCGGTGTGATGTGTGATAGGAGGATATCGGCAAAAATGAAAGGAAAAGTGTACAAAACGGTGTTGAGGCCAACGATGCTGTATGGGTTAGAAACAGTGGCCCTGGGGAAAAGACAGGAGGCAGAGTTGGAGGTAGCAGAGATGAAAATGTTGAGGTTCTCTTTGGGAGTAACGAGGATGGATAGGATTAGGAATGAGTACGTCAGAGGGACAGCACATGTAAGACGTTTTGGAGACAAAGTCAGAGAGGCTAGATTGAGATGGTTTGGACATGTACAGAGGAGGGATAGTGAGTATATTGGTAATAGG
>CM045748.1:13622859-13637859 GCA_024760905.1 Plotosus lineatus
TAGCTCCAGACAGCAAGCTGCATCCCACTGTGTGTTTCTATTATAGCCAGCACAAACAGTTTCAGTAATCTGTGTGACATTTGCCCTTCTGTCAGACCAGACGTACGAGCCTTCATACATCAGTGAGCCTTCGGCGCCTATGACACTCTCACCAGTGTACTGCTGTACTGCGGCTGGTCCTTGTGCCACATTTGGAAAGTACATGTCAGGAACACCACTCAAAATCTACAGTTTTTCAGATGAATACAACCCAGTCATTTATCCATCACAATGTGGCCCTTGGGTGACAAGGTCCTGGCACGAACGATCAACCGGAATGAGTGAGTATTGGTCTCAGCAAAGTCACTCAGATCCTTACGATTGCACATTTTTCCTGCTTCCAACACATCAACTCATAGCGCTGGCAGTTCACCTTCTGTGTAATACATCCCACTCCTCGGCAGGTGTTCCTACAATGGTGAAGTCCGTCAGGCTTTTTCCACCCGAGCCATAGTGGCTCATTGGACCGGTGCTTGTCCCCGGTTTCCGTAGCGTGAAGTGACTAGAAGTTCAACTCCTCCTGGATGGGACGCTAGTCCATCGCAGGTTACCTTCCCAGTATATTTTTACGGGCACCCATTTATACTGCTGGGTGAACAGAGGCACACCTGTGGTTGAGACCTTGCCCAGGAGTCTTAGCACAGTGAGGGTCTAATTGGGATTGGAACACCCAACCTCCCGATCATGAGCGCAGCACCCTAACCACTACACCACCGGCCCCACTCCCCTACAATCAGATAATATATTTTATTCACTTTGTCAGGGTGGGCACGGTGGGCACGGTGGGCATGGTGGGCATGGTGGGCACGGTGGGCATAAAACATGTACAGGGAGGCTGGATGGGAGGCCTGTCTCAGCTGACACTGAGCGAAGGCAGGGTACACTCTGAACAGCTTGCCAGTGCATCACAGTTCAACACACTCACTCACACACACACACACACACACACACACACACACACACACACCCCTAACAGCTCACATAACGTAATGTGCATGTCTTAGGACTGTGGGGGGGCAGTGGTGGTCTAGTGGTATAAGGCGCTGGATTGCTGATCCTAAGGTTGGGGGTTTGAGTCCCCACAAGGTTGTCACTGAACCCCCCCCCCCCCCCCCAGTGCAGCTAACTGGGTTATCAAAGGCAGACCATGTCTCTTACTGTCTATGGTGAGAGGCATGTAAAAGAACCATTGCTGACTTTCTAAAAAGGGAAAAGTCGAAAGGAAATCTCTCATGTCTTAGGACTGTGGGAGGAAACCAGTGGACCCGGAGGAAGCCCAGGGAGAACATGCAACCCCCACGCAGAAACGCCACCCTGTAGGCTTGTGAATAAATTGTACTGTATATATATGTACAGTATAAAACTTTGTAAATAACATTTACATTACTTTTCAATAATTTAAGTTTACACTTTTAGGAAATTATTTAAAATTATTTTTAAATATCAGATTTTTTTATAGATATTATAAATAATTATATTGCAGTAGTATGCTTAATAGGGAAATGGGGCAGGCATAGCCTAAGGGTTAGAGAAGTGGCTTTGGGGCCGAAAGGTGACTGGTTCGATTCCCAAACCAGCAGAAAAAAAATGTGTGTGTGTGTGTGTGCGCGCTCACTGTTTTTGTGCACGTGTGTGTGTCTGCTCACTGTTTATGTGTGTGTGTATGCTCACTGTTTATGTGTGTGTGTGTGTGTGTGTGTGTACATGCTCACTGTTTGTGTGTGTGTGTGTGTGTGTGTGTATATATGTGTGTGTGTGCTTACTGTTTGTGTGTGTGTGTGTGTGTGTGTGTGTGTGTGTGTGCGTGTGCTCACTGTTTGTATGTGTGTGTATGTGTATGAGTGCGCTCACTGTTTTTGTGCACGTGTGTGTGTGTGTGTGTGTATGCTCAAGGTTTATGTGTGTGTGTGTGTGTGTGTGTGTGTGTGTGTGTGTGTGTGCTCACTGTTTTTGTGTGTGTGTGTGCGCTCACTGTGTGTGTGTGTGTGTGTGCTCACTGTTTTTGTGTGTGTGTGTGCGCTCGCTGTGTGTGTGTGTGTGTGTGTGTGTATATATGTGTGTGTGTGCTTACTGTTTGTGTGTGTGTGTGTGTGTGTGTGTGTGTGTGCGCGCGTGTGCTCACTGTTTGTATGTGTGTGTATGTGTATGAGTGCGCTCACTGTTTTTGTGCACGTGTGTGTGTGTGTGTGTATGCTCAAGGTTTATGTGTGTGTGTGTGTGTGTGTGTGTGTGTGTGTGTGTGTGTGTGTGTGTGTGTGTGTGCGCTCACTGTGTGTGTGTGTGTGTGTGTGTGTGTGTGTGTGTGTGTGTGTGTGTGTGTGTGTGTGCTCACCTTGGATAAGTTAAATGCAGAGGTAATAATTTCCCTTATGGGATCAATACAGCATATCAAAAACAAACAAACAAACAAACAAACAATAAACTCATATATGATCTTTTTTTTTCTGTCACCGCTTCAGCCTAATTAGGGTCACGGGGAGGCTGGTGCCCATCCCAGCCAACTCAGGGCGAGGGCAGAGTACACCCTGGACAGCTCGCCAGGCCATCGCAGGGCGGAAACATGCTGACGGCTTTGCAGCGACTCTTGTCGAAACACACAGCAATGGTTCTTTTACATGAACCTCACACCATAGACAGTGAGAGACATGGCCCGCCTTTGATAACCCAGTTAGCTCCACTGGGGGCTCATATATGATGCTCCTACAAAATAAAATTTTCAACACAAATATTGAGTGTTCTTAATTGTTCAATGGAATTACAGATTAATAAATGTTGTGTTTGTAGAAATGCAATAGTTTCCTTTTGGCTGTGAAAACTCTGTACATTGTCTTAATTACACTTCCAGACAGAGAGAATTAACACAAACAATCAAAAAGAAAAAAGCACAATGAAGCAGTGCGACATAATTCTACAGAGCGTGGACTGCTGTGAACTCACAAACAAAACACTGAACCTCAATTGTCCAGTCGAAGTCAGACAATCAGTAGTACTGAATAAGACAGGATCTTGGACAGGATCGGGAAAAGAAAGGCAGGACCAGCCTCTCTCTGGGCTCTACTGATAAAGCTTATTACAATGAAGAAGTGAGCGGAACGAGAACACTTCAGTGCGTGCCGCAGAACTGAGACTTTAACACAACTAAGACCAAGATAGATGATGGCCGCTTAAACTGAATGAATAACTCAATCATTGAAAGGGCAACCGGGGATCCCTCACTTTCCCACTTTCCGCTTTTAACGGGGACCGAGACCAATTTCCGCGAAGTAGGATCGACCCCCTTGACTGACGTATACGCACATGTATATGTGTGTATAATATCAATAAATACATATTCAAGGCTATAAATGCTTTAGTATAACAATTCTTTTCCTTTCAGCTTTTTCCCTTTTTCAGGGGCCGCCACAGCGAATCATCTGATTCGAACATTTGATTTGGCATCGTTTTTTTTTTTTTTTACGTCGGATGCCCTTCCTGACACAACCCTTTAGCAAGGGACAGAAACACGCTGATGGCTACACAGCCTACTTTTGCCAAAAGTCAGCAATGGTTCTTTTACATGGACCTCTCACCATAGACAGTGAGCGACATGGCCGGCCTTTGATAACCCAGTTATCTGCACTGGCGGGACAGTAACAACCTTGTGGAGAGTGGGACTCGAACCCTCAACCTTAGGATCAGTGATCCAGCACTCTATACCACCAGGCTACCACTGCCCCCGCTTATAATCACAACTATTGTCTACAATTCAAAAATAATGAATAAGATGTAAATAAAATATAAAAACACACACATACAGATGCGTGCGCGCACACAGATGTGCACCTCACATAAAAATGTAAGTAGTTTTGTTGGGGGGTTTTGGGTTGTATTTTGTTTTTTGATTTGTTTGGGATTTTGTTGCATAATTGGCCTTGTTTTAAGCTTTCCCTTACTTTTCCTTACTTTCCTTATTTTTTAATTTTTCGATGAATATTTTTGAAAAACCCGCGATGCACTGAAGCTGCTGAAACGGAAGCACGAAATAGCAAGGGATCACTGGAGTGTGATTTTTTTTGCCATTTGCGAGAATTTGAGGTGACTACAGTATATGTGGCTTCTCCTCACCTCTGACCCTGGTACAATCAACAGCTTTGAGTACATTTACATGTTAATGCGGATCTAAATGGAACCGGTAGGATTACCTTCGGCTTGGGAGAATCCACACCCTGTTTCGCTGTTGATTTCATTGAGTTGCCTCTACCCAGTTATCAGCCTCTAGTCCTCTTATCAAAAGCCTGGAAGACTGCCCAGGATCCATCTCCTTCACTCAGGGGTTGCTGACTGTTGCTTCCTTTATAACACACACACACACACACACACACACACGTTATAGCCACTTCATGCTACATCCACCTTCATTATATTCAAATATCCCCTTACACATCACTCCAAATGCCATTATGGGTACTATATAAATTTTATTATAGCCAGACTGTAAAATAAAACTCAGTTTTGCTTAGTTAAAGATCCGAGAAGCTCCCACTGAGCTCCCTCTCTATTTTCCCAACCAGCAACTATGTTCTCAAACTTTAGTGAGTCTTATGACTATTAACTTATTGGTAGAGCTTTTGATCGTGAGCCTGCAGAGCTCTGAGATGTTTACATTATACGCCAGCAGCAATGCAAGTGGAATGCAAGGAATCTGATCATCATCTCCTGTTAATATCCCCACAATGAAAAATATACTGCATACGCACCTGCAGGTCAAAATGAGCTACGCAACATCAATCACACTACAAAAAGGGGAGGCCACAAAATCTCACCACAAGGGGGACACACACAGTAGGACCACTAGAGTAGATTAATTTGTGACTCGCTTAGCTATTGCTGTGATTTCTGACAGTCATACCTCACCTTACGAAATTAATCTGTTCCAAGAGTGGTTTCGTAACTTGAATTTTTCATAAGTTGAGTAGCATTTTACATGTAAAAGGCCTGATTCGTTCCAAGGCCCCCAATACTACTCCTAAACTCTTTAAAAATGATAAAAGTATACCTTTTAAGGCCTCCTTCTGCTTCAATATCGTACCGATGGTAGACGGGTTTGGACATATTCCTTTGCGATATCACTGAACCGCATGCCACGAGCCCGCGTCTTCTTTTCACTCGCACCGGGAATCACTTTCACTGGGAATCAGATGCGTGGGCGTGCGGCGTGTGTGTGCATGTGTGTGTGCGCACGCGCACGTGTGTGTGTGTGCACGCGTGTGCTGACCATGTCTTCTTAGCAGAGTTATAATTTTACATATGTTTATGCAAAGTTAAAAGCCTGAGCCAAAAAATAAAGTTGCAATGAGCACACTCGAAAAACTCACGAAACAACAGTAACTCTGTCCTTTACGTGTGTTAGAACTTCACGACGAACAATGGGTCGAAGGCACGCGTAAAGCATCATGGGTATTATGGAAATCCAGCTTCATAATAGCCAATGGGACGGAGCTGCATCTCCGTGATGAACAATGGGTCGAAGGCACACAAAAAGTATCATGGGCATTATGGAGATGCAGCTCCATAATCGCCGATGGGAGTGAGCTGCATCTCTGTGATGAACAATGGGTAGAAGGCACATGAAAAGCTTTATGGGTATTATGGAGATGCAGCTTCATAATAGCCAATGGGTGAGCTGCATCTCCATGATGAACAATGGGTCGAAGGCACACGAAAAGCATCATGCGTATTATGGAGATTCAGCTCCAATATATCCAATGAGAGGCCAGCGGGGCGGGTGTTGGGAGATAGCCAATGGGAGAGCAACTCGTGCATTGTTTGAATTTTTGAGATGGTGCGTTTCATAACGTGAATTTTTTTCATATGCAGAGATGGAAATTTTAGATAAATGCGTTTCGTAACTTGAATTTTTCGTTTGTTAGGTCTTTCATAAGGTGAGGTACCACTGTATTTGAATAAAGCCTTAGACTAAGTGTCAGTTTTGGTGTAGAGCTGTAGTTTTTTTCACAGAAATACAACCTGTTTTGGTATCCAATCAAACCAGGACGTAGTGCATTATAATAGCATGTTCTGACTTTCTGTATACAAATAGATTCAGTTGTTCATTTTCTCATTGATTCATTCAGTTCCTGAAATGTTTAATCTTAATTAGGGTTGCCCAGAGGCTGGTGCCTATCTCAACAAACTCTGGGCAAGGGTAGAGTACACCCTGGACTGTCCACCATGCCATTGCAGGGCTATGTAGAAAGTCAGCAATGGTTCTTTTACATGGCTCTCACCATAGACACTGAGGGACATGGATGGCTTTTGATAACCCAGTTAGCTGCACTGGGGGGAGGACAGTGGTGACAATCACTTGATAGTGAGGCTTCAACCCCTGACCTTGGGATCGGTAATCCAGCATCTTACCACCAGGCAACCAATACATTTGTACAAATAGCTGTTTAAACAAAAATTTCAGAATGATAAATGAATCATATCCTTTGAGGCAGCTTAGTAAACTAATTTATTGACTTATGAACAAGAGTGATCCCACGAATAAATATGGTGGCCACTCAGTCAAACTCTCTGCAATAACAGAAACCATCAGCAATAGCCACGAGATTAGCCGAAACTTAAGTCGATTATCCAAGGGGGTTCCACTTGACTTTTCCCCAAATAAAAAAGTAGTACCCAGCTCTTATGTGGAGCCCTACCAGCAGGGGCATCTTGCAACAGAAATCGCCGAGGATTCCAGAGTAGACCTATTGTTCAGTAGAAGGATGCTCATAACCCTTTCACCTCTCAGCTTATACTTCTAATGCATATTATTCAGGCACTACAATGAAACTAATAGAAAAATTATGTAGTTATGAGAGTGAAGAATGTTACACTGGACCCACTGATGGATCCTTTTTATTTATTAAGCACATTTAAAATGGCAAATAGCAACTAAAGTGCTGTTATTACAGTAATTAAATATATTAACAAATGACTTCAATATAAAAATACAAGATATAAGACAGGCACATTACCTCCCTACCATTTTCTATATTAATGTAGACCTGAACATTCATTTTCTCTCTGTTGAAATCATCCATGCACAATATTTTCCCAGAATAATACTAATGGGCCTCTATATGCATTTATGCTCATTAAAATGCAAGGATCTATGAGTGCAGAAGCCCTAAAAGCCCATTATTTTATTAGTTAAGCTACTGTTGCTACTGGCAACCTTCTAGTGAACTAGCCTACATATTCCCGGTTGATGAGCTTTCACAATGTAAGTTTTGACTTCTGCTGTTTATTCCTTAATATGCAAAATTTCCAGAATTCAACATAAGTCACAGGTTATTTCTCACAAAGTCATTCACTCATTTGGCGAATCGTTCACTCTCAGCCGATACCGGGTGAAGGCATGGTACACCCCGAACAGCTTGCCAGACCATCACAGGGCAAACGCACACAAACAGCCATTTGCACTCACACCTTGGAGAATTATGGAACAGCCAATTAACCTATTTGTGCATCTCTTTGGACTGTAGAAGGAAACCGGAGTACACAGAGGAAACTCATGCATACATGAGGACAACATGCAAAGTCCACACAGGAACTCGAACTCAGGACCTTCTTGTTGTGAAGCAGACATGCAAACTATTACATCACTGTGACACCCAGGTTATTAGTAACATTAGTTAAATTCGATGGCTAGGACCAGTAGCTAAATATGTATGATTAGAACATAATCATTTAAAATATAATGTAAACCAAAGCCATGGAGCGCAATCAAGTCCAAATTCATTGGTTCTCATAATAATATTGTTGGGTTAAATACGTATAGGAATGTACATGTTTATTCTTTACTAGCATTTTTGACTAATCTATTGCATATTAGTTTAGGTAGCCATGTTGAATTAGAAAATGGGACAAAAACTGGCTAAACAAAACCACGACAAAAGATTATTCCATAGAAATTCAAGGTAACCCAAATCTAATTCAACAAAATGTAATGGCTATAAAATGGTTAGTTTTTGACAATGTAAATGCACATCGTACAAGATGAGTACATCTGAAATATATATGGTGTTATAACGTATTCTCCATATCAGATTGTACAGGGAAGACCTGGTAATGACAGTCCTACAAATGAAAAATGATCACTCAGTATGATGTCATCAATTACATACTTACATGCACACTAATACGCCACTATTACTCCACAAAGGAAACATATTATTTTACATTAGCATAATACAGTCGGCCCTCTACTTGCGAAAACCTCTGAATACTAAAAATCCAGGTTGCGAAAAACATTTTCCTAAATTTTCGTCCTCTGGATACAAAACAACCTCTTCTTACGAAAAGCGCCAAATGCGGCATTCAAAAATTCAAACGCGCCATTCAAACATTCAAACAATCGCGAGTTGCTCTCTCAGTGGCTGTTTCCCAACATCCCGCCCCGCTGGCCTCTCATTGGCCAGGAGGGAGCTAAACTGTACCCATTCCTGTACCCATACTTCCTGTTTGTCACTTCCTGTTTGTTTGTGAGGGAGAGTTGAACAGGACTGTTGGCTCATGAGTTTTTTGAGAGTGATCATTGCAGCGTTATATTTTGTTATCCATCATGGACCCCAAGAAAGTGATTCCCGGTGACACCGAAAAGAAGAAGCGGGCTCCATTGTCAATCGAAGTGAAGCAAGAGATAATAAAGAGAATACGAAAGTGGGATGCGGTTGAGCGAAATCGCAAAGGAGTATGGCGGGCCCCCTCTACAATCGGGACAATATTGAAGCAGATGGAGACCTTAAAAGCGGAGATACACTGACGGAGGCGATTATTTCGGAACGATATTGAAGCAGAAGGAGACATTAAAAGCGGAGATACAGTGACGGGGCGATTATTTCGGAAAAAGCAACCACCATATTTATGGACCTCGTAAGGGGGGGTGAGGGTTCTTCAGACCTTTGGATCAGCGATCCTGCGCCCTATCCACCAGACCACCACTGCCCCTAATGGGAATACAGTGGGACAGTCATTCATTATTCATATCGCATATCCAATTAGGATCGTGGGGAAGCTGGAGCCAATCTCAGCTGACTTCAGGTAAGGAACACTCTGAACAGGTGACTAGTCTACTGCAGGGGGAACAGAGAGAGACAAATAACCATTCACACTCACATTCAAAATGAGGGGCAATTTATAGGGGCCAGTTAATATGCATGGGAGCAGTGGTGGCCTGGCGGTAAAGGGCGCTGGATCGCTGAGCCTAAGTTTGGGGATTTGAGTCCCACTCTACACACAACCCCCCACCCAGTGCAGCTAACTGGGTTATCAAAGGCCGGCCCTGTCTCTCACTGTCTATGGTGAGAGGTTCATGTAAAAGAGCCATTGCTGTCTTTCGTAAAGAGTATGCCGAATCAAACATGCGAATCAGATGATTCGCTGTGGCAACACCTGAGAAAGGGAAAATGCCGGAAGGAAAAGAGAGTTGACTTTGCATTTTCGGACTCTGGGAGAAAACCAACATACCCAGAGGAACCCACACAAAATTAGGGAGAACATGGAAACTTCACACAGAAAGGCTCAAACCCAGGACTCTCCTGCTGTGAGCTGACAGAGCTAATTCATTTTCATTAGATGTGATCAGCTTAGTAGAAATCTACTATTTTTGGAATAAGGGCGGATGCAGGCATGAACACATAGTGTGAGCTAAGGTGATAGCGATCTTTATTTTATTCATGAGCATATTTTGCTCTTGTTTATAAAATGACCTGCTCCTATCTGTGGCTTTAAGATGAACGTTATCGCAGCATCCAATCTTCAAAATTAGCGACACTGCATCAGGCTCTCTTTGAGCATTTAATAAGACTGATTACTACATGTAATAAAGTTTAGACATTACTGGTCTAAATGCAGGGAGGCACAGCGGCACGTGTTAGCACGTCCGCCTCACAGAAAGAAGGTCCAGGGTTCAAGGCCTGGGCTCGGCAAGAGCGTTTGTATATTCTATGCTTGTGTGGATTTCCTCTGGGTATTCCAGTTACTTCCCATAGTCCAAAGACATGCACATTAGGCTTAGTGACTGTTCCAAATTGTTCCTAGGTCAGTGCTTCTCAATTATTTTGTGTGACGCCCCCTCTAGGAAGAAAAAAAAAAAAAAAAAACGCCCCCCCCCCCCCCCTACGAGCGACTATAAATAGTATTATTTGTCTACAAAATTATTATTCGTACACCTCTGCATAACATTGTATGTTTATTTACATTAAAAATAAAACTTCATTAACATTGTTTTTTAATCTGAAAAAAAAGTGCACCAATGCACCTGACATTAAACTCATTCAACTTATTTATGTCTTAATATCTCCGTCTCTCTCCACCTTTCTCTTCGTTCCTGTGAGAAAATTTTCTGTGTTGTTTCTTGAGGGGTTGTTCACTGCACTTCAAATTGTTTGCTCGTGCAAAAAAAAGCCTACTCCAAAGCACGACAATGAGAGCGCCACTGCCAATTAGTGGAGTGGAGGTGCAATTGCACTTAATTCTCGTACACTATTCCAGAAAAGCATGTTACCCAGGGTCATATGCGCCCCGGCCTGGGCACGCCCCACTATTTGAGAAGCACTGGGTTAGGTGTAAGTATGAATAGTTGTGTGTGTATTGACCTTGTGATGGATTGACAAATTGTTCAGGGTGTACCCTACCTTTGCCCAGTGTTACCTCTCCATTACCCTGGTAGGTTTAAGCAGTTTTGGCAAAATAATTAATTAATCGATGGACCAAACTAATTGTCTGGTATTTGGCTCATAAAGTATTCGATTTCTCTGGCTTTCTGTTAATGCAATGTTGAATTTTGTTTTTTTTTTGTATTTTTTTTTTTTTTTTGCACGAAAGCCACAGACACGCTCTCTACCTGAAATAAAGCTTTTAAAAGCTTACCCTGAAACAACTCTAAATAGAGATGACGCCCATAACCTGTTGCTGTTAGTGAGCTCCTGCCACTTGCATTATTTATGCCAAAAATCTATTCAATTGCTTTTTAAAGCTTGCATTATGTTAACAAGGTGAAAAAGGCATGGCGGCCATACTCATTGTGCACAATAAAGAATTGATCCGAGCAAGATGGGCCGCTTTTAACCTTCAGTTTTAAAGCATCCGTTAATGGTTGTAGCAGCACTTTCCTAGCATGCATGAAGCCTTAATAGCACAGTGATGGAGGCTCAAGCTGCAGCATGTATCACGGACAACGCTAAATCTTTCTCGCAGTTTAATCACAAATGGAGTATAAAATTGAGTTTAAAAGTAGCTGGAGGCCACGAGATAGCAGGAATTACTGATTGGTGATGTGTTTATGTACTTGAGCAAGTTAGAGTAAAAAATCAGATTTCAGATCAGGTTCCTTGACACAAGACTAATTCCTAGAGGCCGGTTACAGTTATCAGAAAAGACGAGGCTGCACAGGACTGTGTCCCCAGCATGAAATCTGATTTGTGCATTACATACCTGAAATTGCTGAAAAAATGGTTCACACATGTGAAGACAAAGTGAGTCAAATCGATGTCAGTGCACGTAACACCAAGTACGGAGTGAATGTCAATATACTATAGAGAGATTCTATGTTTGGAAAAATGACAGCCCATGGCTGAAAGAGATACAGAAGCAGGCGTTGTACTCTGCCACGCCGGCATCCCATAGTGAGGTAAATGCTTCTTCAGGAGTGCTTTTGAACTTCGCCCAAAATGTGTTCCTCAGAGTCAATGATGATTTTCAGAAAAGTAGGCAATTTTCAAGCCAGTAAACAAACGAGATAGAAAACAGCGCACAGTAATAAGTGAAACCACATTTGGTGCTTTTGTGTCTCAATCAAATTGTGTCAAGTGTCAACAGACACGAGGATGTTGCAGCTTATGTTGCCCTTTCGTGCTATTACCTCATAAAGACGAGAGAATGACAAAATCTTAGCATTGTTTGTATAATCAACTATAAACATGTACCTGGGTAAGTACTGTAATACGTTACTCTGAAAATAGCCCAACTACATTCCGAGGGCTAATAGTCTCCAGAAACTGTAGTTAGCTACATTAGCTACAAGATCTGTGCTGGTAACATTTTGTTTAAAAATCGATTTAAACTTATTATAAAGATTTAGTAGGTTTTGCCCCTTCATTAGCCACACAAACAAGTCTTAGCAAAAATTTCCTCAACAGTGCAAAGATATTGATCTGGAACTTAAACAGTCAAGAAAAACCCACAACTCTTCTAAACCAATCAGGTTAAGGTATTTTGATCATGTGAACTGTATACATTATGGAAGCCTTACGAAGGAATACCTGTGCAGAAGTAAGCTTATCCATAGATATCATCCATCCATTCATTTTCTGAACCATTTAATCCTAATTAGGGTCACTGGGAGGCTGGTGCATATCTCAGCCGACTCTAGGCGAGGGTAGAGGACACCCGAGACAACTCTCCCTGACCATCGCAGGGCAGAAACACGCTGACAGCTGTATAGCCTACTCATTATAAAGTCAGTAATATTTCTTATACTGTACTTGTACATAGACAGTAAGAGACATGGTGGGACTTGAACCCCCAACCATGGGACCAGTAATCCAGCACTATATCACTGGGCCACTCTTGATTGATTGAATGAATGAATGAATGAACGAATGAAATTTCACTCAAGGCTGATTATTATTAATTTATTTATTCATTCATATGTTCTCAAAATTATTAAAATCTGACTCACTCAGTTTGAGTTTTCCAGACCAGGGCATTGATATGCTACAAGGCAAAAGTCCTCATACATTTCATAGATCTTCAGTAACCTCGGGGTTGTAATGCTCGTCGTGTAGACTAGCAACAGAAAGCATAAGGCAGAAATATGCTCTTGATGGAATGCCAATCCATAACTGGGCACCATAAACACACATATACACATTCATGCCCAGGAGCCATTCAGTCGGCATGTTTTAAAACTTGGGAGCGAATTGACATGAACGTGTAGAGAACATGCAAAGCTCAGTGCAGTTATCTGAGGTCAGAATTCAGTAAAGGAGCCCAGAGCGATGAGGCAGCAGCACTACCCACATGCAGCTTTTCTAAAACGATGGTAGGCTAGGCTGTAAGTTGGATAAGCATTGATCAGCCATAAGAGTGAATAGCATTGATTATCTCATTATAGCTGGACCTGATGTGTTAGAAGTGGGCACCTGGGTGACTTTATCAAGGACCAGACCATGATAGCACAATGAATGACTGCTCATTTCTCCGGTGGCAGGTATTGTGAGATTCTCTGAGTATGCGGTGGTATGCACCTACCAAAGGTGTCCCAAGGAAACACAACCAGTGAACTGGCGAGAGTGCCAAAGGTGCCCAAGACTCGTGATCTGCATGGTGAACAAAGCCTACTACATATGTTCTGATCCCACAGAAGAGCACAAACTCTTCTCAGTGTTAATGTTGGCTGTGACTGAAAAGTGTCCAAATGCAGTGCATTGTAGCTCGTTATGTATGGAACTGCCGAGTTGTAAAACAGTCAGGTGGTGTTAATGTTATGGCTGATTGGTATTATTCTATTAAGCTTCATGTCCAAATAATATCACATCTTGTCATTTCATTCATTTCGTTTTCTGTCACCGCTTCATCCTAATTAGGGTCACGGGGAGGCTGGTGCCTATCCCAGCCAACTCAGGGCGAGGACAGAGTACCCCCTGGAGAGCTCGCCAGGCCATCGCAGGTCAGAAATATGCTGACGGCTTTGCAGCCTACTCTTGTCGAAAGTCAGCAATGGTTCTTTGACATGCTTCTCACCATGGACAGTGAGAGACATGGCCCGCCTTTGATAACCCAGTTAGCTGCACTGGGGGGGACAGTGACAACCTTGTGGAGAGTGGGACTCGAACCCCCAACCTTTGGATCAGCGATCCGGCGCCTTATACCACTAGACCACCACTGCCCCATCACATCTTGTGCTAATTACAAATAATTACAAATAAATTAAGAGATACCAAGTAAACAGTTTCTTTAGCAAACAAGCTAATGGATGCCATGCTAGGATAAATTACGTCAGATTCATATCGAGCTTCATTACAGTAGGCCTGCTTAAAGGGAAGCGTGAATCTAAACAACCAGAAAAAAAAAAAAATATATATATTATATACATTATATTTTTTATATATATAAACAAACAGTTGCAAGCTGCTTGATTTGAAAAGGATAGATCAACTCAATAATGGAAAATTTGCCTAAACTAATATCTTTGCTAATTGTAATGCTAATGTGTTTGGGCAAACACGCTCATCATGTCAGCAGTACCGTTAAAGCTCGCACTAGTCAGATGTTGGCAAAGAGTGCCAGTTTTATAAAAGACTAATTCCCACAACCCTCTGAAATACAATTCTAACTTTGTAAAATATATATCAAAAATGAGCATCTGCAAATTTTCGAATTCATTCAAATTTCCCATGAGCTCAAGCTGGAGGAGATGAAGTGGTAATGGAGATGGAGAGATCTTTAAATGACTGGTGATGGAGACAGGGCAATGAATGAAAATCTAGCTTTATGAAATGTGATCTCTGCAGCAAACAATATATAGAAATCCATTAAAAGTCATGAAACAGCATGCAGAAACAATTCATTTCCTCTGTGTGTATCCATCTTCTGTGTTTTATCCAGCAGCCCACACAGACAGCCGAGAGAAGCTCGGCTCTGCGAATCCGAGCCCATGTGTGTGATAGAAACAGTTTCCAGGGGGATGGAGAAGAACAATTAAAGTACGTCTGTTGAAGTCAAGCACCTCCTCTCAGGCTTTTTGCTCATTAATTGGGATTTGGGGAGGCTGAGGGCATCAGGGTTCGAGTGCCTCCCTATGAATGACAGAGACTCTCATAGGCCACTTCAGAGCCCGGCCAGAGCAGATGAGTTTCAGACAAAACGTGATCAACAGCATGAGGTCACAACCAAGAGCCTCTCAGTCTGACTATCTCTCTCTCTCTCACA
>CM045748.1:13642859-13665359 GCA_024760905.1 Plotosus lineatus
CATGTACTGTTTTCACCATAGTAACATTTTCTATGCGTTTATTATCTCGGTGTTATGACGGCCGACTGATAAATTACTGAAGGTGGAAAAATTTGTTTGCAAATTATTGCTGCACATGACAATAATTGCCTGACAAATTATTTTCCATTTGGATCTGACAATCCTATAGCATTCCACTAATTACTTATTTCCCATGACAAGAAGAACTTACATGGCATATATACGTACATTATTTGCAGAGTTGTGTAAAATATACATATTAATAGACACGAAAAAGAAAATTAAATATGTCAATCTTTTTTTTTTTTTTTTTTTTTTTTTTGCATCCACTTCCCCCCCACCACCCATTCCTGGAGTATTCAACATGGGGTTATTACCTTGCTTGAGTCATTGATCTACAACACTCTCCTCCAGGCCCTGATGGCAAATCTGCAGCTCTGAAGATCTGGATATAAACATATTTTCCTGTTAGGCAGCACTATAATCATCTTTCTGTGGACTTTATGTGAGAGACAGAAAGCAATTAGCCAAATCAACAGAGATTAATGCTTTGACTGTGTGTGTGAGGCAAAAACCATTAGTCTTCTTTACCAAAGAAGATTAAAAATGTGCTTTCTCTTAGTTCTCTAATTACAAGCCTGTGCATGTTAATGTCTCTCCAACTAGCCTGCGGTTTCTTGCCAATTAGCATAAGTAGCACTGATGGCAAGCTATAAACAAATAGAATACTCAGTTTGCTTTAATGGGATAAAGTCATGTAATATTCAGTTACTGCTCTGAAATATGTGAATTTAATGGCAGCTCTTTTATTTTCTGATGTATAAATGTTTTAGCCTGGCTTTGCCCTGCATATCCATTAAAGCCCCATACACCACGATGGTGCAATAATCTTTTAGTGGCTGCATGCCAGTTTCATTATATACACGCCATGACAGAGTATGGTTTCAGCTCAGTGTTTCAGATTAGCATAGATTTGTGGAATACACCATCAGGACTATTTTCTACAAAGAGTTATGATGCAGAATATATGCTTTTGGAGGATAGCCTATATTTGGATGAGCTTGTCCAGAAGCAGCAACCGCTGATTTACGGGGCAATAAACGTCACTGTTCATGACATATATCCTAGGCACACGTGTTGAGCTGTGAGGCTTGGCAAGAAACGAGTGATTCAGTTAAGTTTGGTCTAATTTGTGCTGTTATGATTGCATTCACAGCTAAATGATACGAAGCCAGGCAGTGGATGTGACATCATGCTTGAGGTACGACTCTATTAATCATTCCTCTGAGCAGTGATATGTGTTGGGTTACGTCCCAAAAGGCAGTTTGGTTTGGGATGCGGCCTTCTCTACTTTTTCTCTTTTGTCTCTACTGGAACAAATCAGTGTAGCCAAAACAACTCGCTTGGGGGAAATGAACCACAACCGCAAGCAGGGGTTTGTATTAGCTGTGCTTTTGGATTGTACAGTTCTCAAGCAATTGATGGGGGATTTGAACAGAGCTGAGGCAAGGATTATAAACGAATCAAGCATGAATCCCCTGTTCAGCAGTGCTGTTAATAAGTCTGTGGCCTTGAACAAATGCTTAACTGTTACCAAGGCTGCAGGACTCATACCCACGGTAATAAGCTGCACGCGACTGTTGCCCTGGTAACCCAACTGTCCGGAATGTGGGAAAAGAGTGAGCACATTGTTATCGGCAACTTATTACTGTATCATAACCTGAATAAGGATGCCTTACCGTTCTGTAAGTCAGAGTGTTGGCATAGTGGTCAGCACGTCCGTCTCACAGCAAGAAGGCCCTGGGTTTGAGTCCCTGGCTCTGGCGTTTCTGTGTGGAGTTTACATATTGTCTTGGGTTTTTGCTTTGCTTGGGTTTTTTCAGGGTACTCTGGTTTCCTTCCACAGTCTCGAGACATGCAATACAGGCTAAATAGCACTTCCAAATTTCCCCTGGAATATGAATGTGAGTATGAATGGATTTGTGCGTGTGATTTGACCCTGTGATATTCTGGTGCGCTGGGGTAGCCCACCTTCGGTCAATGTCATCTGAGATAAGCTCTATCCTTCCTGCAACCCTTTTAGGATTGGTAATTGCTCTGTAAGTGAGGTATCTTACAGGGATGCCAGTTTCCTCCCACAGTCTAAAGACATACATGTTATGTTATACCCCCATTTCACTGGACTACGGCATGCAAGGATCGTAGCAGAAAGGCCCGGAACGTAGTCTACGTAAGAGCTTCGGCATTTTTGCACGGAAAATGGGTGAAAATACTACGGAAAAGTTGAAATTCTTATACCGCCATTTCACTGGACTCCGGCATGCAAGGATCATGTAGCCGAAACGCACAGAACGCAGTCTACAGAAAAGCTTCGGCATTTTTACACGGAAAATGGGTGAAAATCCTACGGAAAAGTGGAAATTCTTACACTTTCGGAATGTTCACAGCATGTGCGGAACGGTACGGCAAAGTGACCCCACGGAACACTCACGGAATTTTTTTTCCGTGAACGTGCTTTTGAACATGTTCAAAAGCACATTCACGGAATATTTTGGCCTGCCGGTAGCATACAGAAGTGGAGGAAGACTTGAGAAATAACTACGGAATGACACGGAATGACCCGGAAGATGAGAGAAAAATTGTGGAACTTATGCGGATGACAACATTTTTGCTCCCGTAAGTCTGCCATGCTCCAGTGAAATGGGGGTATGAGGTATCTTACAGGGATGCCAGTTTCCTCCCACAGTCTAAAGACATGCATGTGATGTTAATGTTCTCGTCCAGCTTGCTCCAGGTGTGAATGTTTGCTTGTATATGACTTGACCCTGCAATGAACTGGTGCTTTTCAAAGTAATCTTTTTCAAGGTAATAACTTTTCAATCTAGAGTGAGCAGGGACTGGCACCAGCTTCTCCCACGTCCCTAAACAGGATAAGAAGTATAGACAATGAATGAATGTACCATAAGTCAAATCCTTTTGCCGAGGAAAACACTTAAGCACCATTGAGCCATTTGTGATAAAAGGTTCCAGAAAGAGATCCAGAGTTTCATCAAGCCTGTTGAAGCTTATTGATCATTGTTCATATTAATGGTCCCTGTTGCACTGGAGTTAAGTCATTGTGAAGTCTGATGGTCTATTATTTCGGGGTTGTATTCGGTCATGAGTTCCAGTTCCTAGGTGACTTGAAGGCTGCGTTCCAATTACACGCCAAATACCACAGGGTCCCTAAAACTCTTAACCCTCAGGGTGCATTCATATCTATTATCACAACTGTGTAATAAAGGCCAAGGATTTTCCATCTGGCTTAAATAAAATCTAATCACACCAGTGTTAGCAGCTCTTATGTACTTTTTCTAGCGTGTCTAGACATTTGATTCTGGTATAAAATCACATATTTCTATGCTTTAAGACATAGCATGTAACAGAAACAATAGTTCTGCAGATAGTGTCTTCGACTGCAGAGGTAAAAACTTTAAAAGTCTTAAAAGCTTTTCATCTTTTTTTTTTTCCTTAAGACTTTTTTCTTCAGTTGCTTCAGGTGCTGTGCCCAGTATCTAACATTATGTTTCGGCTGTGATGGGCGTCAGCCTCCCTGTGACGCTAATTAAGATTAAGCGGCTCAGAAACTGAATGAATGAATGAATGTCTTTTTTTCCTGAGGGACGTTTAAACACAAGAGATTTCCCTTTATGGTAACAACAAAAAAAATTTCACAATTAGCAAGAAATTGTAATTTTTTAATCCAATTTGTGACTCCAACTCAAGGTTGTGAGGTTGGAGGTGTTAATGATTGAAGGATGGTTGATAAGGGCTCACACAGGAAAAGTACTCAAGAGGACCCTGTTCTGTAGAACTGAAAGTATTCACATGAGGGACGAAGTGCTTTAACTCCTCAGGGAATTCAAATTTCGGCAAATTTTTGTCATTTAGCACAGACGTACTGATCCAGATCAACCTAGATTTATCACATTTATGCAGGTTAAGAGCCTTATTGTACTCAAGAGCGGTCAAAACAGCCGGCCAATTTAATTTGATTTAATTTAATTTAATTTGTCCTGCAAGGGAAATTTAGTTCTGCATGTAACCCATCCAAAGTGAGCACACACATGTGAAACAGTAAACACACACACAGGTGCTGTGGGCAGCCACTTTGAGGCGTTCCGAGAGCAGTTGGGAGTTCGGTGCCTTGAACAAGAGCACTTCAGTTTAAAAAGTGGAGGAAGGGGGGGGGGGGGGGGCTGTGTTACAATTACATATTTTTACATATTGCATACAGTATATCTCTTCTTCTTCTTTTCCTTTCGGCTTTTCCCTTCAGGAGTCGCCACAGCGAATCATCTGCCTCCATCTCACCCTATCCTTTGCATCTTCTTCTCTTACACCAACGACCTTCATGTCCTCCTTCACCACATCCATGAATCGTCTCTTTGGTCTTCCTCGAGGCCTTCTGCCTGGTAGTTCCAGCCTCAGCATCCTACTATCAATATACTCACTATCCCTCCTCTGTACATGTCCAAACCATCTCAATCTAGCCTCTCTGACTTTGTCTCCAAAACATCTAACATGTGCTGTCCCTCTGATGTTCTCATTCCTGATCCTATCCATCCTCGTTACTCCCAAAGAGAACCTCAACATTTTCATCTCTGCTACCTCCAACTCTGCCTCCTGTCTTTTCCCCAGGGCCACTGTTTCTAACCCATACAACATCGCTGGCCTCATCACCGTTTTGTACACTTTTCCTTTCATTGCATACAGTATATAACGGCATATATTTTTCCTGCTGGTCTGGGAATCGAACCAGAAAACCTTTGATCCCAAACTCACAATAGCTTATCCACTGAGCTACCACCACCCTGCACTACCACATCATCACCATAACTATCCATAATACCGATGCCAGGATCTGAGATGTTATTAAATTCGACATACATCCCTCGCTACTTCGCGCTTCAATTCATGCGGCTTCAGTGCATCTTGTTTTTTTTTTTTTTTAATTCACTGAATTAAAAAATAAGGAAATTAAGGAAGAATAGGGGAAAAGGTGAAGAAAAATGCTGAAAAAACAAGGCAAATTACACACACAAAAAAAAAACAACCAAAAAAAAAAAACCCAACCCAAAACCCCCCATCAAAACTATTTACGTTTCTATGTGAGGTGTGTATTTACATTTTATTTACATCTTATGCATTATTTTTGAATGTTTAATTGTTATTATTATAAGCATTTAAAGCGTTGAATATGTATTTATTGACATTACATACACATATGGGGCCGGTGGTATAGTGGTTTGGGTGCTGTGCTCATGATCAGGAGGTTGTGAGTTCGAATCCCACTGAGACCCTCACTGTGCTAAGACCCCTGGGCAAGGTTTCAACCACAAGTGTGCCTCTGTTCACCCAGCAGTATAAATGGGTACCAGTAAAAATATACTGGGAAGGTAAGCTGCGATGGACTAGCGTCCCATCCAGGAGGAGTTGGCCTCCTAGTCGCTTCACGCTACAGAAACCGGGGATAAGCACCGGCCTGATGAGCCACTAAGCTCAGGTGTAAAAACCCAACAGACTTTACCTTACTTTTTTTTTTTTTTTTTTTTTCACCTATACACATATACATGTACATATACGTCAGTCGGGGCGGGGGGCGGCGGGGGGGGGGGGGGGGGGGGTCGATCCTACTTTGCAGAATTTGGCGGTCGCAGTGGATCTTGGTCCCAACTAACCGCAGAAAGTGAGGGATCCCTGTAATATTCAAAGTCCATATGATGTTCTGCCCAGTTAATATTGGATGTCCCAAGGTCAAGATATAAACAAAAAGTGGGTGATTGTGTCTTTGCTGCTTACCAAATTGTGGAGAAAACATGATATTCTCTCTCTCTCTCTCTATATATATATATATATATATATATATATATATATATATATATATATATATATATATATATATATGTGTGTGTGTGTGTGTGTGTGTGTGTGTGTGTGTGTGTGTGTGTGTGTGTGTATCACTTTTTAAATCGTCTTTAAACCTATTTATTTAGAATGGAATTTAAAACTGAATTTTTCTTGGGTTTTTTGAAATTTTTATGTTCTCATGCTGTTTTTATTTTTACACTGTACTGTAACTTTCTTTGATCTTCTCCAAACAGGGGGTGAAAATAAAATAAGATTCTTGCAGGAACTGTGCAACTTAAAAAAAAATTTTTAGCAGTTGATCTTATGCGCATTTGTGTGGACTGTGGGATTAAACCTGGCAGAATGTGATAGAAACCAACAAAAACAACAGCTCTGAGCTATAATCCTTCATCCATTTTCCTTCATTTGTTCTGCTTATTTACAACAAATTATTAATGTAAAATTTCCTTCGCTGGGTGGCGGAGCTCTCCTTTAGAGATAGAAGGAAAAGCTCAGCCATCTGGGAGAAGGTCGGAGTAGAACCGCTGCTCCTCTGTGTTGAGAGGAGCCAGTTGATGTGGCTCGTACGTCTGGTTAGAATGTCTCCTGAACTCCTTGTTGGTGTTTCGGGCATGTCCCAATGGGAAGATACTCTGGGGTCAACCCAGAACACACTGGAGGGATTATGTCTCTTGGCTGGTCTGGAAACACTTCAGTGTTCCCCAGAAGAGCTGGATGTAGTGGCTGGGGAGAGGGACATCTGAACCTCATTGCTTATGCTGCTGTCCCCGTGACCTGACCCCGAATTAAGTGGAGGAAGATGGTGATGATGATGATGATGATCAGTCTAAAATTGTCCATCATTTTCTACACTTCTATGAAAACATTAATTTTGTTGACTTGTTAAGATTTGTCTATGTTTCGTTATAATTCACCTTAAACCAGGGATGAAAGTAAGATAAGATTCTTGCAGAAGATGCGCCACTCAAAAATTTTCTTTGAACGCAAGCATCATACTAAAGATGTTAATTAAAGCCTGCACTGTTAGGACTTTGATTTTTAAGTCCTGGGCACATCCTTCAGTGCAAAATGCAAGATTGACACATAATGTGTTACAGAGATC
Organism: Plotosus lineatus; assembly: GCA_024760905.1. NCBI lineage: Eukaryota > Metazoa > Chordata > Actinopteri > Siluriformes > Plotosidae > Plotosus > Plotosus lineatus. The sequence goes on from CM045748.1 coordinate 13,649,872, forward strand.
CCTCGCTACTTCGCGCTTCAGTTCATGCGGCTTCAGTGCATCGTGATTTAAAAAAAAAAAATATTCATCAAATTAAAAAATAAGGAAATTAAGGAAGAATAGGGGAGAAAGTTAAGAAAAATTCAGCAGAAACAAGGCCAATTGTGCAAAAAAACCCTAAACAAAAACAAAAAATAACCCAAAACCTCCCATCAAAACTACTTACATTTTTATGTGAGCTGCGCATCTGTGTGCGCAGACACACACATCTGTATGTGTGTGTATATTTTATTTACATTTTATGCATTATTTTTGAATGTTTAATTGTTATTATTATAAGCATTTATAGTGTTGAATATGTATTTATTGATATTACATACACATATGGGGCTGGTGGTATAGTGGTTTGGGTGCTGTGCTCATGATCGGGAGGTTGTGAGTTCGAGTCCCACTGAGACCCTCACTGTGTTAAGACCCCTGGGCAAGGTATCTATTCATATTACATACACATATACATGTACGTATACGTCAGTCAAGGGGAGGGGGGTCATCCTACTTTGCGGAATTCGGTGGTCTCGGGGGGGAATCTCGCTCCCAATTTCCCGCGGAAAGTGAGGGATCCCTCTATATGATAAAATGTTTATTTTCAGGTAAAGTGCACATAAAGTACTTCTTTAGGAGAGATAACATAAGGGAAATAATAACACAACAACCTCAACATAATTTTTTTTTCAGAAGTCTGCTTACTCGGCCCACAGTAAATGTAGACTACACACACACACACACACAAACACACACACACACAAAAAAAAAAACCATACCGCCTAGTGTTGTGTTCTGGTGTCGTAACATTATCAGCCCATCTCTGGTCTGCTGCATAGCCGACCTACTCCATGTGCTTCCTCTGCACTTTCCACTCTCTGTTCTTCAACTTGCTCATCATCCCTCTTTCTCTTAAACATAAAAATCTAATTTTCTTTCCATTTTTTTTGACCTTCAAGTGCATTAGGCTGTGTTTAGATACTGTTCCCTATCAAAAGGATGCACACAACCTCCAACTGACACTCCCCCAGCACTGTCTGGAGTCCTTCCATCACCTAGACAACCAGCCATTTAATGAAAAGAACACACTGAGTTTTCACTCTTCCACATGTGCTTGTTTGTGGAAGGGAGTGGTGCTGCTCGCATGACAGAGAGACAGAGAGTCTTTTACGATGTGTAAAACCTCACAATTTATTACTTGGGTATTTTTGTTTTGTTTATTTTGCAAAAATGACTACCCTGTTGTCTGCAAAAAAAAAAAAAAAAAAAAAAAGCAGAAGTGATCATTGGATTAAAGTTATTCGGTGACTGCATACTACAAGTCGTACCTATCACAGTAAGTGAGTACCGTAGCCTACAAATTATAGTATTGGTCCAGTGAACTAAAATCCAGTCCAACATCATCACAGAAGACAAATTCTGGAGATCATTTATGTATTCATCAATTTTACATTTATTTTGGTAAAATTCACTTGAAAAAATACAGAGCATTGAATACATTGTTTAAAGTTGCTTTTCTGAGGCATTTCGGTGTGTTCTGGTAGAAGAGGTCCGTATATTTCTTACCGGCACGGCATTCTGGTGTGTTCTGACTTACTTTCACCTCTGCCTCCAATGTTGATTGATTAATATTGTCTGGATTTGAAATTTAATTTATTTATTTATTTAATTCAAACACTAAAGACATTAACTTATACAGCAGTGAACAGTGTGTGTGTTATTTGTCATTGCTTCTTGGGTTGACTGTCAGAGTAGAGTAGATGGGTAAATTCTCCAGTTAACCATCTGCATGCCAATGAGTAACATGGTGAATCCTGGTGTTTATTGGGCTGATGGATCCCTGTGCCCCCAACACTTCAAATGGATCAACACACACACACACACACACACACACACACACACACACACACACACACACACACACACACACACAATAACTGAACTGTCCTTCATATATGCAGGCCATCTTAGTGAGCGCTATTCACATGTCCATTAGCTGCATGAGTTCACAGACATACACACTTACACACAGTCTCAGACACAATTTCTGTGTCCCTCATGTCCCTGATGTCACATAATCTCATTCTCCCAGTATTCTTCATGAAAGACCCACATTCTGACCACCCCAAAACAGTGTCACCTCTGAGATGTTTGGTCTGAAAAGTCCTCATTCTCTCATTCTCTCTCTATCTTTCTCTCTCTATCTCCCCCCCCTCCCCCTTTTTTTCTCTGTCTCACTCATCTCTTCTTCCCCATGGGACAGCAGGCATGTCAAACCTAGATCTGAAAACACATTTTCAGCTCCACTGAGCAATCGACTGTAAGGATGTGCCGAGCTGCTTGTCTCTCTTTCTCTCTTCCCGAGCCTTTTTTCACTCTTGGATAGGCCAATAAATCCATACCGCCCAATGACACAGCACGGAGACTTGCCACAGCTTTTTACACATGCATTGCTTTCTCATTTCTGGACAAGGGGTTTTGTGTGTGCTTGTGTGTGGGTGTGTGTGTGTGTGTGTGTGTGTGTGTGTGTGTGTGTGTGTCTCATCACTGGCAAAATGCACGGTGTCTAGAGGATGCTGACTACACAACAGCTATGTCGATAATGAGCTTCTGGGACCAGTGAAAAAGCAGCCACAAAGAGCTGCATCAAAACCACTCACTGAGGGCTGCTAATTAGTTACTGGATGTAAACAACTCCATGAGATGCTTGAAAGATCATCTGCCTGAATCCTCTAGGCGGAATCATATTATTCGAAATGTTATGTATCTTCGAAGCAGCCATTAGATTAGATTTAGATTATTATTCTAAAATAGCACTTCTATTTAAATATCTTATACAGTCATGTTTTCTCACACACACACACACACACACACACACACACACACACACACACACATGTGGATGTGCTTCACAATGCATTATTTGAGTATGATCTTCATTCATTCATTAATTTTCTGAACTGCTTAATCCTATACAGTATTGTGAGCATATTTTAGTGCATGTAATATCATACATAGTGGGGCCGGTGGTGTAGTGATTAGGGTGCTGGGCTCATGAGTGGAAGGTTGTAGGTTTGAATCCCAGCAGATCCCCACTGTGCTAAGACCCCGGGCAAGGTCTCAATCAACCACAAGTGTGCCTCTGTTCACCCAGCAGTATAAATGCGTACCAGTAAAAAAAAATATACTGGGAAGGTAACCTGCGATGGACTAGCGTCCCATCCAGGAGGAGTTGAACTCCTGGTCACTTCACGCTATGGAAACCGGGGATAAGCACCGGCCTGGTGAGCCACTAGGCTCAAGTGTCAAAACCCAACAGACTTCACCTTTTACCTTTACCTTAATCCTATATATAGGGCCGACTCCGGGCGGAGGTAGAGTATAACCTGGACAGCTCGCCAGGACATCGCAGGGCAGAAACACACTGACGGCTATGCAGCGTTCTCTTGTCCAAAGTCAGCAATGGTTCTTTTACAGCCTCACATCATAGACAGTGGGAGACATGGCCGGCCTTTGATAACCGAGGTAGCTGCACTTGAGTTCTTGAGTTAACTTAAAAAGTGTGTATCATTAATGAGAAAGGGTAATAGGTGCTCAAGAGCGGGATATGTGGCATGGAGTGGCTGATGGGAAATGCAGTCCAGAAGTCTGACCCAGAAACAGTGTTTTGAATGCATTCATTCATTCATTTTCCAAACTGGTTAATCCTACGAGGGTTGAGGACGAGCTGAAGAATCTCAGACATTCTCAGGACCAACACACACACACACACACACACACACACACACACACACACACACACACACACACACACACATTTACATACGCACCTATATGAAACTGAGAATATCTAGTTAGCCAAACATGCACGTATTTGAACTGTAGGAGGAAACAGATCTACCCGATGGAAACCCACGCAAGCAGAAAGAGGGCATGCAAGCACCACACAGAAACACCTTCGCCCAGCATGGGTCTCACACCCAGGACTTTCTTCATGTGAGGTGGATGTACTTAACCACTATGGCAACATGCCGTCAAAAACCATTATTCAGGTAGCTGGTGATGTTGCATGAAATTTTAACCAGTCTGTTTTTGCAGTGTAAGAATATGGAGGAAATCTGCAAAAAGAAAGTGTAATTCCAGAAAGAAAACAGAGATGCATTTTGACAATTTCTCTTACGAGATATTTATTTACATTTACAGAGTTCTAGTAATGTTTTCAGGAAGCGGCAGTGGTGGTCTGGTGGTATAGGGCGCAGGATTGCTAATTGGATATGCGATATGAATAACGAATGACTGTCCCACTGTATTCCCATTAGGGGCAGTGGTGGTCTGGTGGATAGGGCGCAGGATCGCTGATCCTAAGGTTAGGGGTTCGAGTCCCCACAGGTTTGTCACTGTCCCCCCCAGTGCAGCTAACTGGGTTATGAAAGGCGGGCCATGTCTGTCACTGTCTATGGTGAGAGGTTCATGTATAAGAACCATTGCTGACTTTCGTAAAGAGTAGCTGCAAAGCCGTCAGCGTGTTTCTGCCCCTTGCTAAAGGATTGTGACAGGAAGGGCATCCGACCTAAAAACCTCAGCCAAATCAAATGTGCGAATCAGATGATTCGCTGTAGCGACTCCCGAGAACGGGAAAAAGTCCGATAGGAAAGAAAGAAATTAATGTTTTCAGGACTGAAGGCATTTTTCAATTTTTCATTAACATGACAAACTACATTTTATTTATTTATTTTTGAATTACCTGGGCGATAGAGCAAGAGTGAGAGGAAGGGTGTGAAGGGGTGACGTTGGTGCTCAAGGACTTATTTAAGCTACATATAAAATGCCATAAACTTTAAAGTCGACCCGACTTGAATAAGTGAATTGGATGATCCGAAAGAAATCAACCTAAACCTGAACATAAACCAAACTCCAAGCACAGCAAACGTTCTGCATATCCATATGAGCAGAAACTTTTCATTTAATCCCGAACAGTTCATAAACAATTGCTGGTTAAATCGTAATGCAGATGACTTATAAGCTAATGGTATGTTCCAAAAAGAAAAGAAAAGAAAAGAAAAGAAAAAAAAAAAACACCTGACGTGTCAACGCAAGCACACGAGCAGCTGTTTTTCTGAAATCAGTGTTTTGTAATCTGTGGTTGTACACACTTGTAGTCTGGGGGAGGGGGGTAGTAAGGGAGAGTTTTGTTTTCAACCAAAGGATTTAATTACTGTACTGCTACCATGAAGACAGTTCATTTGCTTGCACTGTCTCTTTCACACACACTCACACACATACGCACGCACTCACGCACACACGCAATGTCAATCAAATAAAGAATACAGACACATCTTTGTGTGACAGAGAGACATCAAAACACAAGAAAAACACTAAATAGGTTGGAGTTGCAGAAAGTGCAGAGTGGCTGCGCTCTATATGTCACTTCAACCCAAAATTAGAACAGTGGTTGGCAAGCTGTGCGTAAAAAAAAAAAAAAAAAAAAAAAAAACCCATGTATATGGCCAGTTCCAAGAATTGGCGAAAAGCAAAGAATATAGATTGCTTTGTTCATTTTCTGCCATTTGAGGACACTTTACCGCCTCCATGTTCCACTCGCTCTTTGAGAATATGCTCATTTCAAACAGGAAGTGGGTGCTGAGGTCAAGAGTTTTGCGAAACAGAAAAATGGCACTACACGGGAAGTGCGTCACAGATTAGCAGGGCTGCTGCATGTCTTAGAACACCACAGATTGACCGCAGTCTAAAATTTCTATCGCTCATAGCGCTAGTACACTTTTGCAGTGGAACACAAACAGACCACTCAACAGCTTTAACTATAACCACAGCCTCGAGGTGCAGACATCGAAACCTAGTCGTTAGCAAATCTATTGTCTGCAAGACATACAGAGCAGAGTATCGGTTTGAGAAAATGCTCTGATGTTGTTCTCACTTGTAAGTTCTGAACGTTTACTAGCGCCTACACAATGAGGAACAGAAGTGCACAAGTTGGCTAAAAATAAAGCTGTTGTGTGGCCTGTTTAATACACGTTTATATCCTGACAGGTGGCTGTCTTTGGCATGTTAAATACACAAAACCATTTATTGTAATATTTGATGAGGTTTCCTTCACACTGCATACATTGTGCCAAACGTGTGTTGATTAGGGGAACCGTTCATGAACCCTCAGATATCATTATGACTGAATTCTGGCAAAGAACCATTCATTCATTTTCTGAACTGCTTAATCCGAATTAGGGTCACGGGGAGGTTGGCGCCCATCTCAGCCTACTCTGGGCGAGGGCAGAGAACACCCTGGACAGCTTGCCAGGCCATCACAGGGCAGAAACACGCTGATGGCTATGTTGCCTACTCTTGATGAAAGTCAGCAGTGGTTCTTTTACACGAACCTGACACCTGGCCGGCCTTTGATAACCCAGTTAGCTGCACTGGGGGGACAGTGACAACCATGTGGCGAGTGGGACTCGAACTCCCAAACTCTGGATCAGTGATCCAGCGCCCTATACCACTAGGCCACCACTGCCTTAATAATGTAGTTGAGTTGATTTGGTGCTTGTCCCACAAACGACCTTTGATAACCCAGTTAGCTGCACTGAGGTTAACATGATGACATGAACCCCCAACCTTAGGATCAGTGATCCAGCACCTTTACCACCAGGCCACCACTGCGAGCAAAGTGTAAAATCTTTAAAAAAAAAAAAAAAAAAAAAAAAAAAAAAAAAAAAAAAAAAAAGAACCTTGATTTCTCGAAAGAAAATGTAAAGATGTATAATAGGCTTGGAAAACCACAATTTGAATCAAACACTTGACAAACTGACAGGTCTTGACTACCTACCCAGCCAACACGTAACGTAAGTTGGCCGAAAGATGACTCTCGTTTGGGATCAACCAAAGGTTCCATGTTGACCCCATGTCTATTACCCACATGAGTATGTTGGCCACAACCGAGTTTTGTCTTTCTGACACGATCACCAAGTGAGCTTAGGCCCAAAATGGCCATTTTAATTGGGGCCTACTTGAGTCAACTAAGTTTGTCCCACTTAGGTAAGATCAGAAGGGTCAACAGATGGTGGGTCCTAGTAGGTTACAAATGGAAAATGAATTAATGTTCACAGTTGACATGGGGCCACTCTGGAGCCTATGGGTAATCCCATATGGGACATGATTCTCAAGCCACTTACTACCCACATATGAGTGTGAGCTGGGATAATGAATTTCAGCACTACTGCATATCACCAGGAGCTTAATACATCGAATAGGGTTGAACCAGGAGAAACATCAAACATAGAGCAATCACAGTGACCCTCGTGGAAAGGTAGAAAAATGATGAGGTGCACTCTTATAGATTAAGGTAGCAGGTTTCACTTCTGGTGATTAAGCCATGCAACATATCTGAATTGGCGTTGTGGGGGTATATTGTGAACTATCTGGAATAGCTTAGGCGGCACGGTGGCGTAGTGGTTAGCACGTCTGCCTCACAGCAAGAAGGCTCGGGTTCGATTCCCGGCCTGGGCGTTTCTGTGTGGAGTTTGCATGTTCTCCCCGTGCTTGTGCGGGTTTCCTCCGGGTGCTCCGGTTTCCTCCCGCAATCCAAAGATGTGCACTGTAGGTTAATTGGCCGTTCTAAATTGACCGTAGATTCTCTCCTGCAGCAGCACTGGAACCCAGTCGTATCGGCATTTGCCTTTCCATTGGATCCTTCCGGTGGCGCCGAGACGGGGGGGGGGGGACTTGCTGCTTGGGTAACTGCCTGTCCCTCATTACTCCCTACCCAGGCTCTGCGCACTGGGGGGTATCACCAGCCGGGATACCAGCCAGAGCGCAGCCATAGTCCTTCGGGACTGACGGAGGCCTACCATACCATACCATCTGGAATAGCTTGGTAAGCGGTAAAGTCAGGTCAAATAAACTCTTAGATTGGAGACGTCCCCGAGTCCACTGGTAATTTTTGGCGTTTCCCAAAAATTTGGCTTTATTAAATTCTCGGGGGGGGTCAGTATTGTAATGGTTAGCACATCTGCCTCACAACAAGAAGGTTCTGGGTTTGAGTTCTGAGCTTGGCAAGTGGAATTTGTATGTTCTCGCTGTGTGTTTGGGTTTTGGGTTTCCTCTGGATTCTCTGGTTTCCTTCCACGGTTCAAAAAATGAACATTGAACATTAGTTTGAATGATTGTTCCAAATTGATACTAGGTGTGAGTGGCCGTGTATGTGTGTTGCCAAGCAATGGGCTGTTGAGTTGTTTCCCTGCTTTGCCCAGAGTTGACCCTAGTAGGATTAAGTGGTTTGGCAAATGAATGAATGAACGAACTTCTCAAAGGCCTTCTCAAGCAACCAGACATATACTCAAAGAAAAACTTTTCCAGTGTCTTTCCTGGCTGTAAATAGGAGAAAAACTAACAATGACCAATATCCAACTATTCAGGACAAGGCGCCTGAAATTGCTCTTCTATTCAGAAAGCGACTATTCATATTCGTGTTTTTGGGGGCGTGGCTTTGAAGCTTCAAAACAAGCTAGTATACGCTAACCGCAGCCAAAATTTCAAAATCAACAGTAATAAGGGTCAAGAAGCCGTCCCACAGATTAAGTCTAATGGATAAATGCCATCATAATATGCCTCTCATGCTTCCAAGATCAACCCTGTGTTTACGGTGTGGTCGGACGTGGCTTAATTTCTTTCTCCACAACCACAAGTACGCACATGCCAGAAAGGCAGGCAGACGACAGACTCCAATAATTCTGGCTGAGTTTATGTCCAGGACTGTAGTGAAAACAGTTTAGTAATGAGCCACCGTGTGTGTGTGTGTATAGTCACGCTGCCCACACAGACAGAACAGAGCAGCACCTGTGGCCACGCTATATCTACAGGAGCTTAGGATCTTACCCAGGGGCCCACCCAAGTAAAAGTGTACAACATTGGTGCGTGTGTGTTCTCGCTCATGGCCTACAGCGACGCTATGCACCAGGGCCTATGAAATAGGAGACTTTAATGAGAGAGCAGTGAGTCAATGGAGCATCACACAGACCACGTCAAGCTCAGAGTGCGTATACGTACGTGTATGTGTGTGTATGTGTGTATGTGTGTATGTGTGTGTGTGTGTGTGTGTGTGTGTGTGTGTGTGTGTGTGTGTGTGTGCGTGCAGAAAAAAAACCACAGCTCTGCAGCAGGCTGTAATTCACTCACCACGAAACCGCCGTCACTGTTGCTACTGCCTATGCTGGCTGTGCCTGAACACACACACACACACACACACACACACACACACACACACACACACACACACACACACACACACACCACACCACCAGCCCTCCATGTTTGTTTACGCAGTGTCAAGAACCAGCCATTAAAAGGGGAACCGCTTTAAGAAAGAAAGAAAAGGGTTGGGGGGCGGAGCAGACGTTTGTCATGTTGGAGGGCTGTAATTGCACATCTCGAGTGATGTTTTATTTTTCCCACTGACCTCTTAAGATAAACTAGAAAAGCCACTTAACACTAAGTTGTCATTGCCAAACAGTTTGAGAGAGATTGAGAGGGAGAGGAAGAACTACTTAGACTGCAGTTCTTGTGTTGTGTGTTTGCCGCGTCCGTGAGCGCAAAGCGGTCTCATTCGTGTCCCTGTTTTAAACTAACCCAAGCTCCCTTTTCATTTACAGTATTCGTCCCCGCTACTGACAGGAAACCGTTAATCTGAGGTGATCCAGAGGGCAAACGAGTACACATACGAGGAAGCATTATAGTGCAGGCCGCCCTCTTAGCTCATCACCCTCGGCGCGTGATCCTTCAGAGGAGGCAATCTTCACTTCCAGCAGTGTGTCTGTCTGCCTGCCTGCCTTCTGCCTGACTCCAATTAAGATTAGACACAGAGGGAGCACTTCCATATGTGTGCACTCTCTCACTCTCACTCTCTCTTCCTGTCTTTAAAGATAGCTTCATTTGCAGCGGCAGACTCACTGTATATTTAGTTCACCTTTGCTCTCTCTCGCTCTCTCTCTCTCTTCCCTCAGTTAAAATAAATGAAGGTTAAACTTTTTTTTTTATTAATTCTGTATATTACTCCCATTATTCATGTACAGTGGTACCTCACTTTACGAAAGTCTCACAAAAAGAAAATTGCAGGTTACGAAATGCATTCTCCTAAAATTTTTGTGTCTGGATATGAAACAACTTCACGCTACGAAAGCGCCATCTTAAAAATTCAAACGCACCATTCAAACATTAAATCGTGCCATTCAAACATTCAAACAATGCACGAGCTGCTCTCCCATCAATGACGTTCAAATATCCCGCCCCGCTGGCCTCCCATTGGCTAGGCGGGATGACTCAGCTACCTCCCATTGCCCATCTCCCAACATCCCGCCCCGCTGGCCTTCCATTGGCTAAGAGGGATGATGCAGCTCCCTCTTATTGGCTATCTCCCAACATCCTGCCCCGCTGGCCTCCCATTGGCTAGGAGGGATGACGCAGCTCCCTCCCATTGGCTATTATGGCTCTGCATCTACCATAATGCTTTTCGTGGAAAGGACAGAGTTACTGTTGTTTCATGCTTTATTTCTTGACTCAGGCTTTTAACCTTCGATGAACATTTGTCAGATTATAACTCTGCTAAGAAGACATGGTCAACACACGCACGTGCTCACACACACACGTGTGTGAGTTCCAGTGCGAGTGAGAAGAAGAAACGGGCTCGAGTGATATCACAAAGGAATATGACCAAACCCGTCTACCATCGGTATGATATTGAAGCAGGAGGAGGTGTTAAAAGGTATGCTTTTATCATTTTTAAAAGGGTTTAGGGGGTAGTATTGGGAGCCTTGGAACGAATCACGCGTTTTACATGTAAAATGCTGTTCAATTTCCGAAAAATGCAGGTTACGAAAAAGGTGCTGAAACAGATTCATTTCGTAAAGTGAGATACCACTGTATTGACTTCATTTGATGTTAATACTTAACTATGACCAGAATAATATAACTGATTTAGTCACATCGGTCTATTAATGGGGCGGTGATGGCCTGGTGGTAAAGGTCACTGATCCCAGGGTTGGGGGTTCAAGCCCCACTCTCAAAGCATTGTCACTGTGCCCCCCAAGTGCAGCTAACTGGGTTATCAAAGGCTAACCATGTCTCTCACTGTCTATGGTGAGAAGTTCATTTAAAAGAACCATTGCTGACTTTCGTCATCAGGAGCTACATAGCCGTTAGCGTGTTTCTGCCCGGCGATGACCTGGTGAGCTGTCCAGGGTGTACATTGCCCGCGCACAGAATCGGCTGAGATGGGCACCAGCCTCCCCGTAACCCTAATTATGAGAAAGTGGTTCAGAAAATGAATGAATGAATGAAGGTCTATGAATGTGCACATATCCTTATTTCTTAATGCTGGGAATATTGTTGCATGCATTAATCCATCATAACGAAAGCTTTGGTTAAGTATTAATAGACGCTTAGAGTATTTGTTAATCCTTCTAGTAAAGTATTTTCAAATGATCACATGACCGAAATATTACCATTGGCCTGATGCATGAGGTTTGCTATATGATATGACTTTGTAGTCATCCACATGTGCAGTCTCAACACACTGGGAGCATCTGGAGTTAGTTGTGTTGCAAAGATAGCTGCTGTTGTGTTATCCAGCTTTCTGACATCTACATACATATATATATATATATATATATATATATATATATATATATATATATATATATATATATATATACATATATATATATATATATATATATATATATATATATATATATATATATATATATATATATATACATACATACATACATATATATATATATATATATATATATATATATATATATATATATCACACGCTTCACTGTAGTCACTGAATAATTCACTGCTTGTACATTAATTACTGAGTACCTTACAGAGATGTTGATATAACCAGGGAAAATTTGTAAAATGTATTTAAAGAACCAAGATTTGTAGCAAACGTTGAGCCAGTGGCGCAATGAATAGCGCGTCTGACTACAGATCAGAACATTCTAGGTTCGATTTCTGGCTGACTGTTCATTTATTCAAGGCACCTAACCCCCAACTGCTCTCCGGGCTCCACGAATGTGTGTGGCAGTCTACTGCTCCAAGTATGTGTGCACACTGTTTACATGTGTGTGTGTGTGTGTGCTTACATTGGATAGTTTAAATGCAGAGGTAATAATTTCCTTGTGGGATTAATACAGTTTGGCAAAATCAAAAATGCTAAATTAGTCAGATATGGACATTTACTATTTGAAATCTTACTTGTTGTGTGGCGCATCAACATCGTGGGTTGTTTTTCTATAAGCAATGTGTTTACCAGGTAGCATCCCAACCAAAAAGTAATGGGCACTCCGATATCTAATAACAGAAACAGTGAAATATGCAACTTCACAAATTGTACTATATAATAACAATAACAGAAACCGTGAAATATGCAAATCTCAAACTGCATTGTGTAATTAAAGAAACACTGACATGTTATAACAGTAGAACATTTAATTACACAGATACTGCATCATGTAATAACATACTCTGAAACATGTAATCAACACCGCATTATACACTATAACAAGACACTGCATCATGTGATAACAAACAATAACAGATACTAGAACATGTAATACTAAATACTGAAGCATGTAATGGCACCCATCCCAGCTGACTCGAGGCAAGGGCAGAGTACACCCAGGACAGCTCGCCAGGCCATCGCAGGGCAGAAACATGCTGACGGCAATATGCAGCTACTCTTGCCGAAAGCCAGCAATGGTTCTTTTACATGGACCTCACGCCACAGACAGTGAGAGACATGGCCGGCCATTGATACCCCGGTGAGCTCTACTGGGGAAGGGGGGGGGGGGGGGGGACGACACACCAGTGACAACCTTGTAGTGAGTGGAGCTCGAACCCTCAACCTTTGGATCAGCGACCCAGCGCCCTTTATCACTAGGCCACCACTTCCCATAATAACAGACAGTGAAACATAATACGCTGCAGCATGTAATAAGATTCTGAAACATGTAATAACAGACACCAAAACATCATACGCAGACAATGAAACATGTGATACATATTGAAAAAAAAAATAAAAATTCTGCATGATGCAATAAGCAGCTGAAACATGCAATAACACACTGAAATGTCATGAATACTAAAACAATGCAATAAACAAACACTGAAGCGATGCAATATACAAACATTTAATGACAAATATTGAGGTGGATCTGCATCAGAGAATAGCAGATACTAAAACATGTAATAAATATTGGAACACGTAATAATTGTAAACACTGAAAGACATGATAAACACTGAAGCATGCAGACACTGTATCATCAGTTTAGTGTAATTGCACCACCACTCCAGTAGTTGGCAGTGGCGCTCTCATTGTTGCGCTACGATGTAGCGGTTTTTCAGTTCAGTTCATTTTCTGTAACCGCTTAATCCTAATTAGGGTCGCGGGGAGGCTGGTGTCCATTCCAGCCGACTCTGGGCGAGGGCGGAGTACACCCTGGATAACTCGCCAGGCCATCGCAGGACAGAAACACGCTGACAGCATTGCAGCTACTCTTGTGGAAAGTCACCAATGGTTCTTTTACATGAACTTCACACCATAGACAGTGAAAGACATGGCTAGCCTTTGATAACCCGGTTAGCTGAACTGGGTGTGGGGTGGAGGGATACTGACAACCTTGTGGAGAGAGGGACTCGAACCCCCGACCTTAGGATCAGCAATCCAGCGCACCATACCACAAGGCCACCACTGCCCCGACACTCTATCATCTTCTTCTTCGTGTAAACACTAAATATGGAAACTGTTTGTATTTTTTTTTTTTATTTAAAGACAGTAGAAAGATAAAGGGATGATCTGTCTTTCTGCCTACCTGTCTCACTTGTCTCACTTTTCCCGAATCTTCAACCTCTACCTGTATTATCTAGCTGTGTGTCATTAATCTCTCTGCTCCTCAGTGATCGTAGTGACAGTCAGAAGCATCTGGCCTCCTGCATTCCTGACATATAAAATGAAAAAAAGAAAGAAAAAAGCCGGGAGGTTTACAGCTTGTCCACACAAAAACGTAAAACCCGAGCAAGCGCTTGAGTTCCCGTTCACCTTTAACACCCCCCTAGCAGTGCCGCCGCGTAAGAGGAAACATCTGGATGATGATTTCAGTGCTTTGTTTAGGTCTGTCTCATAGGAATTGTGCTGGATAACTCAACCACTCATCAACTTCAAACCCTAAACAATCCCTCAGAATCCACATTCAGACTCTGGCAGGTCCTCAAAGGACCTCCACAATATTATCCTGTTATCCTCTCCTGTGTGTCTCGCTACACTCCCATACACAGCTTACCGAGACTCAGGAAGATGGAGATCGCCCTTGCGGAGACGCTACTTTGGGAGAAATTACAGTCTGAAATTGTTCTGCTTGTCGGATAATGATACACTTGGTGGGAGTGGTGGTAGAGGAAGCCAGCGCAGTGTGATATGTGCGGGAGTGTGTTGTGTGCTACGGTGGCTTTTTTGTCGGGTGCTGAAAAACATGGACGTAAACAAAGCTTTAACCAGAAAAGACACAACAGAAGCCACACCCTCGAGTCAAAATTAAATTATCCTGTGGCCACCCGAGGAGCGGTATATCATAGTGTGTGTGTGTGTGTGAGAGTGAAATAAAGAGACATCACCGTCATCTTGTGCGACAGCGAGACTGGCGGAGGAGAAAAGACAGGGTGTGTATGGGAGGTCACATGCATGCAATCTGGCCCACATTGCCTATTGTAACATTACTATTGTAAGGGTCTATAACACAATGCGTCTGATTGGACAGAAAGTCTCGATTTTTATTCATTTTGTAAATTATAATTAATTCTGTCTGTAATTCAAGCAATAGGGTTATACTGGTATGCTGATTCGGATATATTATTGTTTTCTTTTTACATTATTGATACAGAACTTTACAGAGAATTAAACAGTAGGTAATCAACATAAGCTAAGGCTAATAATGCATAGATCTTAAACCGCGCCTTGCTATTTAAAGAAATAGATACTGTCCCAAAAATGTGTTTCCTCTATTCTTACAGCTACAGCTAAAGTGCCTTTTGGATTATATATCATGACAAACTACCCCAAGGCACTCTCTATTTCAATTAATGAAATCAGTTTCACTCAATGAGGCTGAAACACACCAGAATTTTTCAGATGACCAAGTTGATGGTGTTGTAGTGGTTAGCATGTTCTCCATGTCCTTGTGTGGGTTTCCTCCAGGTGCTTCTGGTTTCTTCATGCAGATTACGCTAATTGGCTCTTCCAGATTGTCCTGAGGTGTAAGTGTAACTGTGAATGGTTGTGTGTGATGGACTTCAACACTGTTCCCGGTATACAATGCCTTTTTGTCCAGAGTTCGCTGTAATAGGCTCCAGTCTCCCTGCAGCCGTAGTAGGATGAAGAGGTCTGGTGGATAAT
>CM045748.1:13667859-13680359 GCA_024760905.1 Plotosus lineatus
GTTGTGTGACGTCAACAGATATTATTACCATGTTAATCAAAAAAAAACAAACAAAAAATGAATGTTTAATGTGCCTTGTTGGAGATCAGATTCATGGGACCGCTTCCCTCTTTTGCTCATTTTAAAATAAATGTTTCAGCAAAAATCTAGCTGCAGTAGGTCAGTAAATTTCTGAGCAATTAGCAATATGAACCATGGTTTTGTTTTTAGCAGGAATTTCTGCATCCTGTATAAAAACAAATTCTATTGGCTGAAGGCCTTCATGACAGCCGCACTGCCCAATCACGGCATGGCTCTTACTATACCGGGCTCTCCACACACTGAATGACTGTAGATAAGAGGACTGAAACACGATTGTGTCAGGATTACATGCCGGGACCTCTGCGGTCGCCATTTTTTTTTCAACGAGAGCATTACTACCAGTTCTATTATCGGGAATAGCCAAATTTTTTTTTTTTTTTTTTTTTTACTCGTCTGAAGTTTTATGAACGCATGTCAAAAAAACGGTTTTGCATCAAAGTATCGCGATACGTATTGTTTACATGTTAGAACCGGTTTAAACTGATAAACCGGTTTTATTGCACAGCTCTAATTGTTAGATAAGAATAGTGACAGCAAGTCCACTAAATGTCAGAGTACATAACACATAACCCTTTCGTATTATTTTCCTCTAATCACACTTTCACTCACTCATTTGCTGAATGGCGTAATCAAATTAAGGGCACAGAATCTCAGCCAGCACTGGTTGAAGGCGTGGTACAGCCTGAACAGCTTGCCAGGCCATCACAGGGCAAAACACACACACACACACACACACACACACACACACACACACACACACACACACATAAGGACAATTTGGAACAGTGAATAAGCAGACCCTCGCAAGCACGGATAGAACATACAAATTCCACACAGAAACTCCCAACCCTGGACGCAAAGCCAGGAGCTTCTTGCTGTTAGGCAGACGCACTGACCACTGTGCAACCGTGCCGCCCCATAACCACACCGCATGAGATTCCTTATATGTCTCCCAATTATTTCAAACCCTAAATAGAGCCGTATTTATACTAAAGTCACAGTATGTTTACAAATGCCACAACCTCAAATTCAAAGTCATTACACAGTGATAAAAGAGAGACTCATAATAACTAGCCAACACTATGTTAATTACTGCTGCCACACGGTGATGTCAGCGTCATCTCAGAGTTTTCATGAAGGGCAAACTCAAGGTACTTTACACAGCTCATAATGCTTCAGTGAAGTTCACAAGACTTATAATAATAACATGGTTTTAAGCTGCAATCGGTGCAGTCAGGTGGAACGCTGCACAATAGGCTCAGTACAGACAAGGAGTGGCACTGTCTGGCGCACAAACCTTGTATAACTTCCGCATAACAGCTTTCATGTTTTGCAGTTAAAAAGGTTTAGGCATCAAACTATATTTACAACTCTACATGGTTAGTGATCCAAATATTCGTATTTCTATCTGGAAACAAATGTGGAGTGGGTGTGGCCTAAACCAGAAGAGTTGCACTTTCATTAATTTTTTTAAAAAATCTCTTATTTTACACACACACACACACACACACACACACACACACACAATGAATTTAGCACACACTTACACGCCAGGAGTGAGAACACAACCACGAGGCACAGCACACCCAGGGTACAGTCGGGGGTGTAAATACCCCACCCAAGAGCATTTGAGCCATGCCTGGTCTTACCAGTTTTGAGATTCGAACTGGCAACCTTTAGGTCACAAGCAGGCTTCTCTAGCCCTAAGGCCACTTTTTTTAATTAAATATCAATCTTACGACTTTGCGAACGTTTAAAAACAATGAAAACATCAGAGTTAGAATTGGCAGCACGGTGTGAATTCCACCTCTGATAGTTCTTAAATTTCAGTCCCATCACCCAACGACACTGTTTTCTTTTTTGTTGTTTTTTTTTTAAATCACACCCACTCTTATCATTTCTATGTAATATCTATCTTCTTCTTCTTCTTCTTTTCCTTTCGGCTTTTCCCTTCAGGGGTCGCCACAGCGAATCATCTGCCTCCATCTCACCCTATCCTTTGCATCTTCTACTCTTATACCAACGACCTTCATGTCCTCCTTCACCACATCCATGAATCGTCTCTTATCTATGATTATATTAATTATATTATAATATTAATATATATTTATCTTCTTCTTCTTCTTCTTCTTCTTCTTCTTTTCGGCTTTATCCCTTTCTCAGGAGTCGCCACAGCGAATCATCCGAGTCGCATATTTGATATGGCAGAGGTTTTTACGTCGGATGCCCTTCCTGACACAACCCTTTTTAGCAAGGGACAGAAACACGCTGACGACTTTGCAGCTACTCTTTACGAAAGTCAGCAATGGTTCTTTTACATGCCTCTCACCATAGACAGTGACAGACATGGCCCGCCTTTGATAACCCAGTTAGCTGCACTGGGGGGGGACAGTGACAACCTTGTGGGGACTCGAGCCCCCAACCTTAGGATTAGCGATCCTGCACCCTACCACTAGACCACCACTGCCCACTTTAATATATATTTATATTATATAATCTTCTATTTCTTATATTATATAATATTATAATATATTAATAGATTATGTATTATTAAATCTTAATCCTTATGTACTAATATATCATTTCTATTGTTTTATAGAAACAAAGCAGGCCCTTGACGATTCACGGTTCAGCGCTCGCGCGCCCGCATACTCATGGATTGGCGACAAACCCGGAAGTAACTGGCAAGTGATTCAAATTTAGCCAATAGCTGAGAGCTTTTGTTTCTCCCTCCTGCTGAATGGTTGCAGATGATGTGTACACCTCTTTTTTTCTGCTTTGCGCACATGTTATTAATTTGATTGTCTGAATTGCACAGTATTTTTTTTTACTGTGTTTTTAATGATGATTTAATCCCTATGATGTCATTCAAATGCCCTGCATCCTCTCTAGCTTCTGGTAAGGAGCCTAAGCACTTTATTCATGAATAAATATTATCACAGTACAAAATCAAAAAGTCTTTACTTCATCATTATTACTGCATTATTACTGTATTAATGAGTAAGACTGTCTATACAATGTGTTTCAGAAGCATATTTTAGTGCATGTAATATCATACATAGTGGGGCCGGTGGTGTAGTGGTTAGGGTGCTGTGCTCATGATGGGCTCAGGTTGTGTGTTCGAATCCCAGTTAGACCCCCACTGTGCTAAGACCCCTGGGCAAGGTCTCAACCATAAGTGTGCCTCTGTTTACCCAGCAGTATAAATGGGTACCAGTAAAAATATACTGGGAAGGGAACCTGCGATGGATTAGCATCCCATCCAGGAGGAGTTGAACTCCTGGTCACTTCACGCTATGAAATCGGGGATAAGTACCGGCCTGATGAGCCACTAGGCTCAGGTGTAAAAAGCCCAAAGAAAAAAAAAAAAAAAAAATATATATATATATATATATATATATATATATATATATATATATATATATATATATATATATTTACACATACACACACACACACACACACACACACATATATATATATATATATATATATATATATATATATATATATATATATATATATAATGTGTGTATGTATATATGTGTATGTATATATATATATATATATACATATATATATATATATATATGTGTGTGTATGTGTGTGTATGTATATATATATATATATGTGTATATATGTGCATGTATATATATATATATATATATATATATGTATATATATATATATATATATATATATATATATACACATACACATATATACACACACACATATATATATATATACATACACATATATACACATATATATACATACACACACATACACATATATATATATACATACACACACATATAATAAAAATAAAAGGACAGGAAAAAGACTTTCTATTGAAACTCCATTTATCACGACAGATCTGTAGTGATAAATGGAGTTTCAATAGAAAGTCTTTGTCCTGTCCTTTTATTTTTATTATTTGCTCTACCAAAAAGTATTGAGCACTCTCCTATATATATATATATATACATTCATATATCAATCATAAATAGGGTTTTAAAACCGAGTCAATAACTTGCGAATTTTCATGATCCGCAGGAAGGGCCGGAACCGAACCATCGCGAAAAATGGGGGCCTACTGTATATAAATTTGCATGGCTTATTCAACATAGGAAAATTTAGTAAAAGTTATCAAATCTACTGCATAGTATAATTCTAAAAACCAAAATACTGTATAATCAAACTCAACCCAAGATCTAATTATTTATCAATCTCTATAATAAATAGTGCGTGTTTAGAACAATATAAATAACTAGTCGCCTAAATTGAACTGCTGCAACCCTGAGCAGTTACTAAGGCTGCAGTGATTTTTCTTTTTCCCCCCCTTGAGCTAAATATCTTTATATTTAATTTGATTGCTTGTTAAAACTTGTCACCTCCATCATATTTCCCACAGGATCCAATCCCCACTGCACACCTCCGGTCCCAAGCACACGCCTTGTGAAACTTTCACTTCACGACTCTTCCAATAACAACAGAAAAAAAAACCCTCCAAAAAACAGTCCGCCTCCTATATGTTAATGCTTCAGATATGACCTGCCTCTGCCATATATTTATCTGTTCTGTTGGTTACAGCTCTATATTAAAGGAATACTACATTATAACCAAAAAAGGCCCATTTTAACCACCTGAACAGAAAATTAGACCGCATGATACTCAAGTTTAAACTGTGACATCAGAGGATCACCGGAACAGTGTACACAACTCGTTATTTTCATAACCGCCGGATTAAATGGTATGTAAAACACCGATCTCAGAAATAAACAATAACAGGAGCCACCTGCGAATATTATCTTTCGGAAAATGATCTTTAAGGAGTGGGACAATCAGAGTTCACAGCTCAAAGCAAAACTATATCTGACAGTAACAATTTATTATTGTCTTTTTAGTGCTCTCAGTTCAGCGTGTACCTCGTGTTTAACAGGCCAGCATGTGGTAATCAGAGATAATTACTATAATTATTACTGTACAGTATTCCTGCCAAAATGGTTCTGTACATACATGCACTGGAAGAATTAGATAAGTACAGCTGAGACAGTGACGTGGACCATTCTTAACATCGTGTACTTTTTAAAGGAAAGGTTTATTTTTCAATGTCATCTTCACACAGATTACTGTCAAATCGCTATTTATTAATTTTTTTTTACATTTACAAATGTAATTGAAAAATTTATTAAAAAAAAAAAAAAATCAGACAATCAGAGGCACATTAATGGACTTGTATTCAGTCCTCGGAAATTTAATAATGCACAATGTGTATCTGTGTTACTTCATGTATTAATGAAAAACGTTTGATTGTTTGAGAATGGGGCGGAGTGGGGACGTGCTAGCTGTGTCTGAGAAAATCTCATGATGAGACATTATGTCTGATTTCCTTTCAGTTCTAGATTCATAGTGAGCTTTAATGACATTTGTTTGTGTAACAGGACTGATTACAATCTGAAGCAGTTTTCCTTGCACTACCAGCCTGGCTAGATTTACTCGTCAACATGCCATCGTTGGGAATTATTGTAAACTACAGTGATTCCTCGCTACTTCGGGCTTCAGTTTTTGCGGCTTCAGTGCATCGCGGGTTTTTCAAAAAAATTTCAAACATAAGGAAATTAAGGAAGAATAGGGGAAAAGTTAAGGAGAAACAAAAACAAGCAAACAAACAAACAAACAAACAAAAAAACCCAACCCATAAAACTATTTACATTTTAATGTGAGGTGTGCGTCTGTATGTGTGTGTATTTATATTTTATTCACATCTTATGCATTATTTTTGAATGTATAATTGTTATTATAAGCATTTATAGCGTTCAGTCGGCACGGTGGCGTAGTGGTTAGCACGTCTGTCTCACAGCAAGAAGGCCCGGGTTCGATTCCCGGCCTGGGCGTTCCTGTGTGGAGTTTGCATGGTCTCCCCGTGCTTGTGCGGGTTTCCTCCGGGTGCTCCGGTTTCCTCCCGCAATCCAAAGACGTGCACTGTAGGTTAATTGGCCGTTCTAAATTGACCGTAGATTCTCTTCTGCAGCGGCACTGGAACCCAGTCGTATCGGCACTTGCCTTTCCATTGGATCCTTCCGGTGGCGCCGAGACGGGGGGGGGACTTGCTGCCTGGGTAACAGCCTGTCCCTCATTACTCCCTACCCAGGCTCTGCGCACTGGGGGGTATCACCAGCCGGGATACCAGCCAGAGCGCAGAAATAGTCCTTCGGGACTGACGGAGGCCTACCATACCATACCATAGCGTTGAGTATGTATTTATTGATATATACTGGGATCCCTCGCTACTTCGCGTTTCAATTCATGCGGCTTTAGTGCATCTCGTTTTTTTTTTTTTTTTTAAATATTCATCGAATTAAAAAAATAATAAAATTAAGGAAGAATAGGGGAAAAGTTAAGGAAAATGCTACAAAACAAGGCCAATTATGCAAAAAAAACCCCCAAACAAACAAAATAAAAAACCCAAACTACTGCACTTACATTTTTCTGTGAGGTGAGCATCTGAGTGTGTTTGTATTCATATTTTATTTTCATCTTACGCATTATTTTTGAATATTTAATTGTTATTATAAGCATTTATAGTGTTGAATATGTATTTATTGATATTATATACACATATACATGTACGTATACGCTAGTCAGGAGAGTCGATCCTACTTGCGGGATTCGGCGGTCACGGAGGGGGATCTCGGTCCCAATTAACCCTCGGAAAGTGAGGGATCCCTGTATATACACATATGTGTACGTACACGTCAGTCAGGGAGGTCGATCCTACTTTGTAAAAATCGGCGGTTGCGAGGGGGTGGGTGGGGATTGGTCCCCATTAACCACGGAAAGTGAGGGATCCCTGTACATGAAAAACAGTGAATTTTGATTGGTTGCAAACTGAGGAATTAAAACATTACCACGAGTAGATCATGTTTGAGTCAAATTGATGGACACATGGTTTTCCATTGTCACTTGAATCAAGTAAAGTCATCTTTATATGTTTCACATTTTCCCCCTTGTGTTTCCATGTAGTATATACCACGACTTTAAATGAGTGAACAAACGGACCATTATAAAATGTTTTTACTGATGTTTTTGTGTCGTATAAACTAAAATTTAGACTGAGATTAAAAGCACACTCTAAAATACACATTGCTTCGCTTTGCTCGGAACTTGCAGGTCTCGCCTGACCGTCTCTGTAATAGCTAAAAAAAAAGGAATGATAAACTACAAATTCCAGTTTACTTTTCGTCTGTTTCTATGCAGCATACACTATAACAGATGTGCACCTCAGGGTCGGTGATATCGATAAAAGGCAACATTCGGCTCACTTTTGTGCATAATAGTGAAGTAATCCATGTCGAAGGGTGTGATATGGCCCAGCGTAAAGCAGAGGACCCGAGTTTATACTTGGCACATTATTTATTGTACAATTTGAGAAACAACAAACTTCATCATCATCTTCATCATCTTCTTCCGCTTAGTCCAGGGTCGGGTCGCGGGGGCAGCAACCTTAGCAAAGAGGTCCAGACATCCCTCTCCCGAGCTACTTCCTCCAACTCTCCCGGGGGGACACCGAGGCGGTCCCAGACAAGCCGAGAGACATAGTCCCTCCAGCGTGTTCTAGTTCGACCCCGGGGTCTCTTCCCGGTTGGACATGCCCGAAACACCACACCAGGGAGGCGTCCGGGGGGGCATTCTGACCAGATGCCCGAGCCACCTCAACTGGCCCCTCTCAATGCGGAGGAGCAGCGGATCTACTCCGAGCTCTCCAAGGATGGCGGAGCTTCTCACCTTAGCTCTAAGGGAGAACCCCGCCACCCGGCGAAGGAAGCTCATTTCAGCCACTTATATCCGTGATCTTGTTCTTTCTGTCATTACCCAAAGCTCGTGACCATAGGTGAGGGTTGGAACGTAGATCCACTGGTAAATTGAGAGCTTCGCCTTGCGGCTCAGCTCCTTTTTCACCACGACGGACCGGTACAGGCACCGCTTAACAGCAGAGACTGCAGCGATCCGTCTGTCAACAACAAACTTCATTGGGAAACACAAATGATGTTATTCACACACAATATTACATCAGTGACTCGCAAAATGATGTAACAGAAAGTTATTAGCATCTTGGTGGTATAGTGTGACCTGCTATTTTAAAAAAATTCATCGAATTGTGTGCCACATATATACGTGTATCTATGATGACGCGGTCGCTGTTGTAATTGACAACATTAGAATAAGTGCATTAATACGGACCCGAGGCCGTATAGTCCTGTTCCATCACTGAGCTGCTGTTATAGAACATCTATCAACACCTCCTGATCGAACATCTTCATTTTTCAGCTAATAAACCCATAACTTGCTAAAAAACAGATAAATATTATACTGTTTCTGGCTCATTAGGAGAAATAAATCTCATCATATTTTCATAGCACCGGATAAATGTGTGCAAGTGCAATAGGCGCTCCTCTACTCATGTTGTCCTGATGAAACCTGTGACATGCTGATGATGTCACTGGAGCTATTAGCAGTGCACAAGATTTATGATCTCATGGGATTTCATTCCCCTTCAGTGCCTTTTTTCATTCTCTCTCTCTCTCTCTCTCTCTCTCCCTCTCTATCTTCCCCAGGGCCCTTAATGGGATGAGAATCGTGTGCGTGGGCAGCAATATGACAGGCCCTTCTGACCCCCCTCCACACACACACACACACAAATATAAACTCTCTCACCTCCAGCAGTCTGATCCATCCATCTCCATGAGTACAGATCGAGTAGAGAGCCATAATATCTCTAAACAGCTACTTAAAAGTGTGGAGTGGGAAATAAGGTGTAAACACATTCTCTCCACTGTACTGTACATTCGCCGGCTTATGGTATCGCCATTAAAAAGAAGGGATGTCTTTGTAAATTGCTGTTTTAAGCCTAATCACTATATGAGTAATTAATATACCGTATACTATAATGGAACAATGTGATCTGATTGGTCCAAAATTACAAGGTTAAAAAGAAAACCATTATTCTGAGTGGATAACATATGAACCAAAATTACAGGCACTCATATGCACATATACTGGCGCAAGCAACAACATCGTTTTCAAGCTTTAAAAAGGAAAAAAAAAATAGTACAGTATTCTCTTTTTCTTTTTGGATGCATTGTAAATAAGTCTCAGAACACACCTTTATGGAGCACCTGTTCGCTACACGGCGCCATTAACGTGGTCTGTGCCGAGCTCACCCCACTTGCCTCTGTCATGGTTAAAGAATGTGAATATAAACTATAACCAGGTGGCACGGTGGTGTAGTGGTTAGCACGTCCGCCGCACAGCAAGCAAGCCTGGGTTTGATTCCCAGCTCGGGCGTTTCTGTGTGGAGATTGCATGGTCTCCCCGAGATTGCAAGGGCTTCCTCCAGGTACTCAGTTTATTTCCGCCGTCCAAAAAACACCCACATTTGGTTAACTGGCTTTTCCAAATCACGCCTCGGTGTAAATGTGAGTATGAATAGTTGTGTGAGTGGTGGATCTGCGATGGCCTGGTGAGCTGTCTAGGGTGTACCCCGCCCTCGCCCCGATTTGGCTGGGATAGGTGCCAGCCGCCCCATGACCCTAATTAGGATTAAGTGGTACAGGGAATGAATAAATGAAGGAATGAATGAACGATGAACTATAAACAAATCTTAGGCTCTGTGGCGACTGGTACATGTGCACAGAGTAAATAAAAAGGTTAATTATCACGTAAAAGAAGTTTGTTTATTTCTTTTATAATTCATTTTCCAAACCGCTTCATTCTCCTAGGGCTCCGAGGAGCACACATTCATTCATTAATTCATTTTCTCAACAGCTTAATGCTAACTGCGGGGCCGGTGGCGTAGTGGTTAAGGCGCTACGCTCATGATCAGGAGGTTGTGTGTTCAAATCCCAGTTAGACCCCTGGGCAAGATCTCAGCCACAAGTGTGCCTCTGTCTACCCAGGGGATAAGCACCGGCCTGATGAGCCACTATGGCTCAGGTGTGAAAAAACCAAAGGGACTTTACCTACCTGACCTTAATCCTAATTAGGGTCACTGGCAGGCTGACGTCCATCTCAGCCAACTCTGGGTGAGAACAGTGGACATCCTGGGTAGCTACCCAGGCCAATGCAGGGCCAACACTCAGACTATTCGGCTGCAATGAACATTGATGCTATCTCAGCTAACTTTAGGCAAAGGCAGGTTATGCCCTGAACGGCTCACAAATCCATCACAGGGCCAACACCTACACAATCATTCACACTAACACTCAAACATAGGAGCAAAGTTGGACAGCCAATTAGCCTAATATGTACGTCTGGACTGTGGGAGGAAACTGCTGTCAATGTAATCAATATATAACAGAAATCAAAAGGTACTCATTGAATTTTGCGAGCCTATAGTATGTAAAAAAAAATCTAGCCTTGTAATACAATCAAAACAATAAATTATTAAATCAGATGTGATTGGAAGTATTTGCCAAAAATTTTAAAAAGCTTATTTAAAAACCTACAGAAAGATAAAAAAAAAAAAGGAATGTGTACTGTTTGTTGCTATGTGACAGGCCCTGTGCTGGATGGTAATCTTTTCTGTAGCCTATTTATATTTATAGGATGTGTTTCTTGAGTCAGTCTTGGATATGAGCATCTGCTAAATGCAGTAAATGTAAGCAAATGTTTTATTTAATATTCCATCACTTGACCCATAATTATTTCTACTTTCCATGAAGGTTTGTGGTATGGAAATGACATCTGACTTCTCAGTAACTTGAGAACTTAATTTAAAAAGAAGAAGAAAAATACACATTTACAGACGCTCCCCGACTTACATTTTTAATCGGTTCCGGACGGCCGAACGCAAGTTGAAAGTGAACGTAAGTTATTAGTTACAGTGACGTACGACGTATGACGTGTGACGTATGACGCTCATACTGTACGTCAGCTGACTGCTCATCCATAAATACTATTACTGTATCTCATAAAACACCCCTAAATCAATTATTATAAACATAACATTGTAAAATAATATCAACATTAATTTCAAGTAAGTCACTTATTTATACCGAGTCACTTTACATGAAGCTTAAAACAGCCAATCAACGCTAACAATATGTGAAGTGCTCAATACCGAAAGTAGTGTACTTGCAAAAGTAGTGTACTTGCTGTGGGTTATACAGACTTCCGGTCTTTAAAGTGCACAGGGGTGCCATTGAACTCGTGTAGAACACAGCTTGCACTGATGTGAATCCCAGCAGAGTGGAGAGTTCTTTCTTTTGTGTAAGTAAGTAAGTAAACTTTATTCAAGAGATGCATACAAAGAACAAGTACAAATCCTAATGAATATTAATATAAAAATAAGTATACACTCTTCGGATTCTGCTAAAAGATAATAAATATCTGTCATTGTTCTGTAATTTGTGCATTCGGTTTTCATTCATATTACAACTCTCTCTGCTTAACTGAGTATGCCATGGTAGATTGTGCTGATCTGAGCAGATAGTTAATTCATCTCTGTGTATGAGACTTGAACCCATGCTAGTAGGCTTACACTTCTGACCAACCAGATTTGCTTCAGGTTACAAAAGTCTGCAAAACAGTGTAAACACAAAGATCACAGAGACCACGTCTTAACACAAGGGTAACACATTATATAACTGATATTATATATATATATATATATATATATATATATATATATATATATATATATATATATATATCTATATACAGTAAAACCTCCGCTGACGAACGCTTAAGCTCACGAACCTTTCGCCTCAAGAACATTAAATTTGCGAGCATATAGTCTCTGCTGACGAACTAGTTTTCGGCGGACGAATCAAACTATGCGGTTGAACAGCGCCACGAGAAGCTGACACACGCTCACGGCGTCACAGTTCGTCACCCCCTTTCTTTGAGTGCGGAAGTGGTTTGTGTTTGATAGACATTTTGGACCATATTGAGTGTACTTTTGCTATTATGGGACCGAAAAAGACCCCACCACAGGCGGAGATCATTGAAAAACACGAACGAGGTGTGCGTTTGTGTGACTTAGCGTCCCAGTACCAGTACGCTAAGTCTACCATTGCTCCCATCCTTAAGAACAAGGAAGCTATTAAGGGTGCGTGTGTGGCTAAGGGTGTTTCCAAACAGTAGGCGTTTCCAAACACTCCTTCCAAACAGTAAGTCCCTCCCTCCTCCTCCTCCCACTCCATTCCATCAAGCCGTCAACTACCATCACAAAGGTAAATAAAACGACTTTATTATACAGTACAGTTTATTTCTTTAATTACAATACAATAGCACATTTATTATACATAAAATAAGGTATATTTTTGTGTAGTTTTAAGGCTTATTTAGTAGAAAATTATGTTTTATGGGGACCTGGGAACGGATTATTCTCATTTTAATGGTTTCTTATGGGA
>CM045748.1:13685359-13687859 GCA_024760905.1 Plotosus lineatus
CATTAGATTGAGATCAATCACTAATCCATCACAAAGCAGTCCACACACACACACACACACACACACACACACACACACACACACGTGTGCTCGTACGCACGCACACACACACACACACACACACACACACACACACACGAACGCACACACACACACGCATGTGCACGTGACGCACGCACGCACACACACACACGAACGCACACACACGCATGTGCACGTCACGCACGCACACACACGACCCATGCACACACACACACACACGTGCATGCACACACACACACACACATGCACACACCCAAGCACGCATGCATGCACGCACGCACCCACGCACGCACGCATGCGCACACACACACACACACACACACACACACGTGTGCACGCACACACGCGCACACACACACACACACACACACACACACACACACACATGCACACACCCAAGCACGCATGCACGCATGCATGCACGCACACACCCACGCATGCACGCATGCGCACACACACACACACACACACACACACACACACACACACACACGTGTGCACGCACACACGCCGCACACACACAGACACACACACACACATGCACACACCCAAGCACGCATGCACGCATGCATGCACGCACGCACCCATGCACGCACGCATGCGCGCACACACACACACACACACACACACACACACACACACACACACACACACACTTTCACACTAAAGGCAATATAGAGTTCATCTACTGGTATGCTTTTAAGGAAAATAAAAAACCTGGTGGATGAAACCCCACACACTCAGAAACCATGAATGGAAATTCCAACGCTAATATTTACACCACCTTTAGAAACCATTCGGAAAATTAACCGACACCACTCAGCCGATCTGTTGTGAATTATAAAATGAGATGGTAACAATTCTACTGATTTTCTTTCTTCTCTTCAGCAGGATGGTTACACCAGCGCAATACAAGTTAACCACAAAGGAAGAAGAAAGTCTGAAAGAGGGTCACCGGAACGAAAAGTGCACACACCTACAAAACAACAACCCGTGCAGGGGTGTAACAAGGAACATTCCAGATGTGTACCGAGATAAATTCTGCATAATGGCTTCAGATATGCTTTTGTGAATGACACAAACACAGGGGTTTTTCTGAGTGAGGGAAGATGAGGCGTATCTGCAGAATCTACGCACCGATATGCAGATCAGCACTTACATACATTCTGCCTACTGTGAATCTGACTTTTATAGGTTGATGACACACATAGACACCTTCAGACTCACACTGTAACACAAACCTTACAGGATGCTTTCATCCCTAGAACACACTTTCCATTTCCTCTCCATTTCACAAGACCTGTTGCTCACGTGTGACTGTGACCTATCTTTGTTCTCTGGTGTCTCATGAGGCTACTGTGAGCGAATGTACGCCTTCGAAGACAATGCACTTCTGAGTCTCTCCTCCACTCACACACACAATAAAGCTGTCTGAAAGCATGCGATACAGTGTGCACGTTCGTTCGTGTGTGTGTGTGTGTGTGTGTGTGTGTGTGTGTGTGTGTGTGTGTGTGTGTGTGTGTGTGTGTGTGTGAGAGAGAGAGAGAGAGAGAGAGAGAGAAACCCAGAGTTAGCATTGTCATATTTGATAAACCTTATATGTAGTTATCAACAAATCAGAAGCAGCCCTACAGTGAAGCAGGTTCGAGTCTAACGGCGTGTCCTTGTTTCACTCTGACTGAGTGGCACGTAAACACTTTATGCATGAGAGGAGAGGTGGCAGGGTGTAAGGTGCGAAATCTAATTTGACACCTAGAAACGCATGAGGAGGCAGAGCCGTGCTTCAAGATGCCGTGATAAGAGAGTGTCATGTTTCTTCTCCGCTCGATGCCATGTGTTGAAAGAGAACAACCGATTAAAGATTTACAGTTGGAACTTTTAGCCTAAATGCAAACCATTTCATGGTTCATAAAACCGTGATGAAATGCTTCTGTTTTTTTTTTTTTTTGGGTTGTTTTTTTTTTTCTTTTTTTTTTTTTTTCCCCGGCATTGTATACAATTACACTGGGATGGTGAAGATGAACATGAAGTAGTAGAAAAGGAAAGGGGGAATGAAGAGGAGGGGAAATCAGACGCCAGGCTGGTAATATAATGATTACACAACGGAGTGGAAGAAGAAAAAGAAAAGTCATTTGGTGTGAACATCCTCTCAGTTGCCATGACGACTCAGGCCAGCAGATCATCTGCACTGAAATTTACAAGAAAGCGTCAGGGAAAGAAAAAAGGGGGGAAAGGATGGGAAAAAAGAACCCAGCATGATAAACAGAGAACTGAAAGTAGACCACAACAACGACGCAACCATTATGTGAAGAAATATTCTTGAAACTCGGAAAATTGACCTTCAGACCTCTCAGTGATTATGCAAAGTCAAAAACAATCCTTATTTAAAAAAAAAAAAAAAAAAAAATCACATTTTGCAATTAAATCGTGTACAAGATACAATACAGAAGTAGACATA
>CM045748.1:13692859-14010359 GCA_024760905.1 Plotosus lineatus
TTTGTCTCCAAAATTTCTAACATGTGCTCATTCCTGATCCTATCCGTTCTCGTCACTCCCAAAGAGAACCTCAACATTTTCATCTCTGCTACCTCCAGCTCTGCCTCCTGTCTTTTCTCCAGGGCCATTGTTTCTAAACCATACATCGCTGGTCTCAACACCGTCTTGTACACTTTTCCTTTCATTCTTGCCGATACCTTCCTATCACACATCACACCGGACACTTTTCTCCAACCTGCCTGCACACGCTTCTTCATCTCTTTTCCACACTCTCCATTGTTCTGGCTTGTTGAGCCTAAGTTCTTAAAATCCTCCACCTTCTTATCTTTGATCCCTACATATACATCCCTACTAACAATTAAACATGCAAAAATAATGCATAAGATGTAAATAAAATACAAATACAAACAAACATACAGATGGTATTGCATGATAAGAAGACGATGCATACATGTGCGCGCTCGTTGATGTGAGATTTTGGGCTGTTTGTTTGATTGGGGATTTTTTTTTTGCATAATTGGCCTTGTTTTTGTGGCATTTTCCTGAACTTTTCCCCCAATTCTTCATTAATTTCCTTATTTTTAATTCGATGAATATTTATTTATTTAAAAAAGAAAAGCGATGCACTGAAGCCGCATGAAGCCGCATGAATTGAAGCGTGAAGTAGCGAGGGATCCCTGTACTTGAATTGAAAATTAAAAGTAATTCACGTTAGACATTTTCTTCAAGGGTTCTTCCAGAGTGACAACCAAAAGAACCTCTATGAATGCTAGATGGAAATATCTCTCCTGAGAAATACTTAAAATGAGAATTCTCATTTATTTATTTCGCAAAATTTAGCTAAAGACCACTAAACAGACACTGGACCAAGTTCTGGACCACATGCAGATTGTATTTTTAATTATATAAAATTTTGGCATCTCCCAGCCATTCTGAGAGCCATGTTGTGACGGAAGGAGGCCTTCATCAACAAAGCAACTCCTGTGTAACATTGACAAAACAGAGCTCGTGTTTTGCCCACACAAACACACCTCATTGCCAGCTAATGGAAGGTTAAAAGCCATGTTTACACACCGTCTTAATTTTCGCCTGGAAAGCCCTGTCGTCCTTTCGTACTGTAATAGTATTTCTTCTGCATCTGTTAGTTTGTCTGCATGCTCCGGGAGAAGTTGGCCATTATCAACAGAGTCGAAAGCCTGTAACGTTGACAAAACAGTGAAATGGTGTTTTGCCCACACAGGTGCATGTTCATGATAGCTTCCTGAGAACTTCTGAAAGAGGTCAGAGGTCATGTTTAACACACGTGGTATATACAGTAGGCCCTTGACTATTCGCAGTTTTGCACTCACGGTTTGCATATTCGCGGATTGCCGAGCAACTGTCATGTCATTCAAATTCAGCCAATGGCTAACCTCCTTACAGCTGATTGGTTGAGATGATGTTATGCCCCTTCTTCCTCATTCGCACACAAATTGTCAATGAGCCTTTTTTAGTGTGTTTTAATTACCAGTAAAGCTCCATGATGCCACTCAAACGTCGGCTAAGCGCCAGAAAAAAGGTAATGATGTTGGATGTCTCTTCTGAAGAAATCAGACTTTCTCTAGAAGAAATGACAGTTTCCTAAGTTAATGTTTAGAATGTTTGTGTGTGTGATTTTATATACTGTGCTGTAGCATGTTTCTCATTTTGTTTTGTTTATCCAATTTGTTACATTTCTTGTTGTTTTATGTCCTTTTTGTTATGGTCTGTGTTTTTGGGGGACTTTGATTTTGACGGCTGTGCCTCTAACTAACTGTTTTGTCTCCGCTTCGGCTGAGCTGCTTGGTGGCTCACACCTGAATTCACTATTCTGATTTATTCCCAAAAAACAAAAGCACGCTCACCTCTGCGCCAGAGGATTAACTCGCATCATGTCACCGCTTCTTTGGTTTGTAACGCTCTCAAACTCTCTCACTCTAAAACTGTTTCCTACCCACTCCGGCTGAGGGGCATGGCTGAGCTGCTCAGACCGAATGCAGTTCAGACCTGAATTCAGTCATGTCATGCCTCACAAATAATCAATACCTTTTAAAACGACACTGCTGTATGTTTCAAGGAGAATGCATTTCAAGGTGTTCTTATATTTTATTATATATATATATATATATATATATATATATATATATATATATAGGAGCAGTGGTGGTCTAGTGGATCGCAGTATCGCTGATCCTAAGGTTGGGGGTTCGAGTCCTCACAAGGTTGTCACTGTCCCCCCAGTGCAGCTAACTGGGTTATCAAAGGCGGGCCATGTCTCTCACTGTCCATGGTGTGAAGCATGTAAAAGAACCATTGCTGACTTTCATAAAGAGTAGCTGCAAAGCCATTAGCATGTTTCTGTCCCTTGCTCAAAAGGGTTGTGACAAGAAGGGCATCTGACATAAAAAAAACCTATGCCAAATCAAATGTGCGAATCAGATGATTCGCTGTGGTGACTCCCGAGAAAAAGGGAAAAATCCGAAAGAAAGAAAGAAATATATAATACTGCATAATGTGTATACTTTATCATCAATAAATATCACAGTAAAAAATTAAAATACTGTATTAATGAATAAGACTGTCTATAGAATGTGTTTAAGAAGCATATTTTAGTGCATGTAATATCATACATAGTATTTTACTTCCGGTTGATCATTCACATATGTAATATGATACGTGGGGTTTACTTCCGGGTACAGAACTTGCGGATTATCTTCACTCGCGGGAGGGGCCGGAACCAAACCCCCGCGAATAACGAGGGCCTACTGTATACATACAGAAAAACACACATTTTATACAGAATTGCACTGTATTCTTATTAATATGCAAGAAATGGAAATAGATTTCTGGAGTTAGAGAAAATAACATACAAATTCATAATTAATAATAATATACTGTACATACTAATAGCTTATTGTTTCACATGATGTAATCAGAATGATTGTGCATGGAAGAGATTCATGACTTTGTGATTACTGGGGACATGCATATTATCTTTCTGATACAGTAAACAATTCAAGTCTCAAGCTCAAATGAATATCTTCTGTTGGTGAGTTCAATGGTTTAAACTAAGTGTAATCACTGTCGTGCATAAAAATACCAGCACCACAGACCCATTATGAATAACCATAACTGGACAATGAGGCTTTGCAGAAGTACCGAAGATATGCTATAATCTGTTTCATTTTCTAATCTGACCCACAGCTTCAGTTGATTTGATACTTTACCCATCAGCCATAATCCTGGCTTCAGACCAATTGTCTACTTCCTGTGCAGGAGACTAGAAAAATCAAAGCAGAAAACATGGAGTTTGTTAGATTGAGAGACAGCGATAAGTCACTGCTCATCTTTGCAGAGTTTGTCCACAGATTTCTGGTCCACATTTTAGGTATCCTTTCAGCAGTGGAGCCAGTGATGTAGTGGTTAGGGTACTGCGCTCATGATCGGGAGATGGTGAGTTCAAATCCCACTGAGACCCTCAATGTGCAAAGACCCCTGGGCAAGGTCTCAACCACACATGTGCCTATGTTCACCCAGCAGTGTAAATGTGTATCAGTAAAATATACTGGGAAGGTAACCTGCGATGGACTAGCATCCTGTCCAGGAGGAGTTGAGCTTCTAGTCGCGTCATGCTACAGAAACCAGGGATAAGCACCGGCCTTATGAGCCACTATGGCTCTGGTGTAAAATCCCAACAGACTTTACTTTTACCTTTCAGCAGTTATCCTCTTCTACTTGTATATGCAGGTAAAAACACAATTTTCAAAGGAAGCCATGAAAGTGGTCTCGTGCATTATGGGAGCAGAATGAGGTTACTTATCTCATATTATTATTATTATTATTATTATTATTATTATTATTATTATTATTATTATTATTATTATTAATTATTCAGACACAAACCACCCTTTTTATACTTCAGTTCATTTTCTGTAACCACTTAATCAATCCTAATTAAGGTCGTGGAGACTACAGGCCAGGACAGAGTACACCCTGGACAGCTCGCCAGGCCATTGCAGAGCGGAAAAACACTGACAGCTTTGAAGCTACTCTTTTTGAAAGTCAGAAATGGTTCTTTTACAGTCACAATGACAACCTTGTGAAGAGTTTAAAAATGAAATTACACCTTAAATCAATGGGTTCATTGGATAGCGGGTGTAGAATACTTCCAAGAATCTAAGCATACAAAAAGCAAACAAAAACAAGAGCACTTGGAGAGCACCCCCTCCCCCGACTCTCAAGCCCAGCAATTTCCCCATATAAACCAAAATGTCAACCAAAACAAAAACAGCAAAAAAAAAAAAAACCGGTCCAATCTCATAAGGCTAAAAAAAAAAAACTAAAAAAAAAAAAAAAAAATGACTGGATTTAAAATGTGATCTGAATTACAGTACCTCCAAAATCTACTGGAAACGTTCATGTTGAAATGCATGCATAGATTTTTGTGTAACCGTCAAACATACGAACTGAAGATGAAGAACACAGAGCACAATATCCAGAGCATCTGACCAACTGGGGTTCCCACCTGTGGAAATCTCAACTGTCAGCTCTATCTTACTGTTCTGCCGTAATCTCTCTAATCCACAATCATCCAAGCAGCCATGCACTTACTCCATCACCCTATAATCCCTGTTAATCCCACTGAGTCCACACTCACTCAGTCTGCTGTCAAACATACCACAAACTCCATCAGCCAGTGCACACAGTATGCAGCTGATCATGTGCTTACGGCATTATATGCTATGATTTCTTAATAATTTGTTTCTATGATGATGAATACGCAGATTTGCCAACAAATCTTTGGTCAAATGTGGGATTTGAGTTTCTATTTCCCTCAAGTGTTTTCCTCAAACCCACATAATTATTCATATAATAAATGCACTTATGAATGTAATTGAGAGAGCGAGAGAGAGAGAGAGAGAGAGAGAGAGAGAGAGAGAGAGAGAGAGAGAGAGAGAGCGCACAAAGGGAACACAAAGACAGAAGAAAGAGATTTAAAACAACAACAGTCTGCTTCTAGCATGACTGAGAAAAAGGTGATGACCTTGTTTATCTCTCCGGTGTTTCACAGCACTCATGACCTTCGACCCCTGTGCATCATCCTTACCCGACTGCGATCTTACACTTTTCAGAAATAAGTAAAAGTGAAGTTTTCCGGCTGATGTCATGCTGTGTTTATATCGTCATGAATGATGTGAGTACAGTTTCACTTTCCTTCCTCACACTTTTCTTTCTTCCTTTGTACAGAGAGTCTTTAGCAACGGGAAAGAGAATGAAAGAGGATGAGAAGACAGGAGGTGCACTTCCAACATCCCCTCCCCTCCCCCCATTCCCCTCCATCCCATATCTCCCTAGCAGCAGCAATAGCTCATCAAGCCTTCTCTTTCTGGGGAGGTGGCCAAGTGGAGTGTGACAAATCTGCATTTCCCGCAAGCATACCAACTCATAGGCCCCCTGTAAAATTAGAACTCCACGACCATGCTGCTTAACGCTAATTTCATTTCTTGCAAATTAATAAGTGTTTTTCACCCACTCCCTCCTCCTTCTCTTCCTTCTTTTGCCTTACTCATTGCATCCTTCGTTTCCTCGACGAAAAAGCATTATTAAGGGGGAAAAAATCAGTTCATGCACTTGTAATGAGCCATTGTTAGGCTAATCCCATGCTGGTCGCTTTATTGTTTATGGAATAAATGCTTGATTATCAGCGTGGGAACAAAAAAAAAAAAAAAAAAAAAAAAAAAAAAAACAACTCTGTTTTTCTGTAGGCCAAGTGCCGACTTGCTCCCCCTCCTCTTCCTGTTGTTGTTTTTTTTCTTTCGTTTTTTTTTTTTAACCGTGCCTTTATATCCTCTCTGCTCCACTGTTTATTGTCATCATCATTACTGCGTCCTGCTTGACGAGAAAACCACTCTCAGTAATTAGGTGATTAATTACTAAAGTAACCCAGTGTGGGTTAAAGTACCTCAGGTGCATTAAGTAGAAATGCTGCATATTCATAAACAGCCGTAATACAGATCAGTGGGAATATAATTGCACTGAGAGTTCTCCGAGTCATCGTCAACAAACACGTAGTAGGAATCAGCGCTATATTAAACACCAGATCGCATGGATGTGCTAACAGGGAAAGACCAGAGGGGTCAGCTGATGACAAGTACAGTATGGACAAATTGTCCACCCTTTACATACCAACTGAAGAGTGATGATGCAGTTTTCTTGTTGAGGAAGCTTGGAAAGATTGATGAAATCAGGGTACATCCTGAATCTGACCATCACAGGTCTAATACAGACACACAACCATTAGCATTCACAACTAATGGGAATCCATTGTCCAATTAGCATACTATACTGTCCATGTTTTGCACTGGGAGACGACCAGAGTACCCAGAGGAAACCCACAAAAGCACAAGGAGAACATACAGAAATGCCACCGCCAGGTACTGCGTTCGAAGCCAGAACCTTCGTGCAGGGGACGGAAGTAATGTTCATTGCACTAACACCCGTACATGTACGTATATACAATATAATATGAGTCATTTACAGGTTAGACACACTCCTTTGTTTAGTGCCGATGCACTGCACAGTCTTGATGTTTTGACATCACTTCCTAAACTCAAGGTTGGGATTCCAAAATCCCAAGTAGGAGCTCCACAACTGACATCTCTATGCATCTATATTTATCTGTACATCTAGAGCGGG
This sequence comes from Plotosus lineatus, assembly GCA_024760905.1. Taxonomy (NCBI): domain Eukaryota; kingdom Metazoa; phylum Chordata; class Actinopteri; order Siluriformes; family Plotosidae; genus Plotosus; species Plotosus lineatus. Next base: position 13,699,574 of record CM045748.1, read on the forward strand.
GGTCATTTTCTCTAAGGGCCACACCACTAAATTAAAAGGGACAAATAATCACTGAACTTCTGTCTTAAAAGAGCAACTATGAAAATTGCACGGAAAAATGACTCATTTAAGGCACTCGTCCTTTTTGCCTTTATTCACGTGCTTTTTCTGACAATATTAACAGAGACAAGCAAGCATGGAATCTTTTTTGATTCATGAATGACTAGCTGCTCACTTGAAATATGCTGCCACCACCTAGTGGAAGGATGATGAATTAGGTTTCATGGTAATGGTTACGATAGTCATATTCTTTGAGAGGTCTTTTGGGCAACATAAAATGAGTTGGCTGGCAAGATTTAGCGAGAAGACCATGAGTTTCACACCTGTGGTTTAGAATCTTTTTAGAATTTAATGCAGCTATTCACAAGTAGCAATATGAACTGGGACAAAATACATCATCAAATTGATTCACTTATTGTACTACATTAATTGGAAATGGTTAAACATTAATAGCTAAGTGTCTATAAGTTAATCTTCACTATTCAGTCCTGTGAGTTACTCATCTCTATCCTTGCAGGCAAAACATTTTATGAAAGTGGACCGCCATAATTTTTAGTTTAGTAATTATCATGCATTAAAGAGATCGTACATTATGTAGACTGTATTATCATCATGTACTGATATGGAGTCATATGGATATTGCGAGGAAAGTGTATAGAATTCATCTACGTAATTTGAACTTAGTAATCTATACATATGATACTATACTAGCTTATGATACTCTGTGACTCTAAAATGATTGACACCCTCGGCATAATATCATACAAAGCTGCCCCCCCCCAAAAAAAAAAAAACACCAATCCACCAATGGTGAAAGGTTCCCTAGAGTTACTCACAGTAGCGAGCTTCTTCCTGTAATGTCTAACAAGATTAGAAAACACTTGTAGAGGATCTCTGACCACTCCATCATGCAGAACATTTCAAGCTACTTGGCATTCTTCTAGGTTGAGCCAATTAGTTTTTCCAAGTGGTTGAGTGGAAAATCAATGTGTAATGTTTAATTCATATAATCATTTCCTTGGAATAAAAAAAAAGCACTTAGGACTATAATATCATTCCACACTTACTATTGTTATTATGTATTTTTCCACGGATAAAAATAGAGCATAGACAGTATGAAATGAGACATTAAGGTTTAATGTGCGAAATTGCCATTTGTAATAAGCAGTCAAATGTTTTAAAAGGTAATTAAAACTTGCAAATATGTACAAATTACTAGATGTAATTTTAAAATACACTTGTACATCTTCAGCGTGTATTTTACTCTGATCAGTAAATCCAGAGCCTGTTCTCAGAATACTGAGCACGAGATGGAAATAAACCACGGTTGGAACTTCACTGCAGCAGATTCAAGCTGCGTCTACATTAACACCAGTGGTAGCTGGTGGTCTGTCAAACAGGAGAACAATATTTTAGGCTTACATCATAAAATTTTGTTGATTTTTTTGCTTATATTATATGTTAGGCGATGGCCTGGTGTGCTATCCAGGGTGTACTCTGCCCTTGCCCAGTGTTGACTGAGATGGGCGCCAGCCTCCATGCAACCTTAATTAGGAGTAAGTGGTCCAAAAAAAAAAAAAAAAAAAAAAAAAAATGAATGAATAAACTAATGTTATATGTTGTGTATATATTCATTCATTTTCTGAACTGCCTAATCCTAATTAGGGTCACAGGGACGCTGGCGCTCAACTCTGTCGGCTCTGGGTGAGGGCGGAGCACACTCTGAACAGGTCGATAGGACATTGCAGTGTTATGTAGACATTTAGATGTAAATTGTCATGTATGTGAAATATGTCAATTATTATGCCCTGTGAATTTTAAACAGAACCCCAATTTTGGGCAAAACACCAATTGTTTCCTTGAATTGCCAGAAGTATTTTTTACAGTAACTACAGCACTTCCAGTCAGTCCAGTAGGCTGCAAAGTCGTCAGCGTGTTTCTGTCCCTTGCTAAAAAGGGTTGTGACAGGAAGGGCATCCGACGTAAAAACCTCTGCCAAATCAAATGTGCGAATCAGATGATTCGCTGTGGCGACTCCCGAGTAAAAGGGAAAAAGCCGAAAGGAAGACAGACAGACAGCACTTCCAGTCAAACAGCGTACAGTGGTACCTCACCTTACGATAGTCCCAGCAAACAAAAAATCCAGGTTACAAAAAACATTTTCCAAATTTTTTTGTCTCAGTATGTGAAACAAGTTCTCCTTACGAAACCCGCCAAACGCACCATTCAAACGCACCATTCAAACAATGCGCGAACTGCTCTCCCATTGACTATCTTCCATCATTCTGCCCCGTTGGCCTCCCATTGGCTAAGAGGGATGATTCAGCTCCCTCCAATTGGCTATTATGGAGCACCCATAATGCTTTTCATGTAAAGGACAGAGTTACTGTTGTTTCATGAGTTTTTTGAGTATGCTCATTGCAACTTTATCTTTTGGCTCAGGCTTTTAACCTTGCATAAACATTTGTAAGATTATAACTCTTCTAAGAAGACATGGTCAACACACGCGTGCGCGCACACACACACACACACACACACACACACACACACACACGTGTGATTCCCAGTGCGAGTGAAAAGAAGCGGGCTCGTGGCATGCAGTTGAGTGATATCTCAAAGAAATATGGCCAAACCCATCTACCATCGGTACGATTATTGAAGCAGAACGAGTCCTTAAAAGGTATGCTTTTATAATTTTTTAAAGGTTTATGGCAGGTGTGTCAAACTCGTGCCAGAAAGGGCCATGTGGCTGCAGGTTTTTGTTTCAACCAAGCAGCAGCACACCTGACTTTGCTCATTTAATCAACTCATCTGAGTCTTCAGGCCACTGATTGGTCAATCTGTGTGCTCTGTGCAGAGACTGACCAATCAACTGCCTGAACACTCAGCTCAGTTGATTAAATGAGCAAAGTCAGGTGTGCTGCTGCTTGGTTGAAACAAAAACCTGCAGCCACATGGCCCTTTCTGGCACAAGTTTGACACCCCTGCTTTAGGGGGTAGTTTTTGGGGCCTTGGAATGAATCACACGTTTTACTGTAAAATGCGGTTCAATTTACGAAAAATCCAGGTTCTGCAAAAGTCTCTGGAACGGATTCATTTCGTAAGGTGAGGTACCACTGTATCTTATAATACGTGGGAAGTTGTTGTTAGGTAAAAGTGGGCACACACTGTTTCCTTTTGTTTCTGTAAACCAAGAAGAACATGTAGAAAAGAGACCCTGCAAAGAGTGAATACACTGTAACTAGCCACACCCCTTCAACAGAAGTGGAGCACTTCCTTTGAACTGACCAGTCCTGTGTTGCCTTACCTCAGTAAACGTGTATAAAAGTCTGAAGAATCATAAAGTAAACAGAGAACAAGCCAGTGTGCCGTGCTCTCCAAAGGCCGGATGAGGTAAGGTAAGGCTGATCAGGGATGAGGCTATCAGATACCGAGTATGCGGGAATTTAACTGACGTGAATTTCAATTACATCTTTGTCTCTTAACGTTCAGTGTACAGCAAATAAATTATTTTGTTTATTAATTTTTCCTGACTTTAGAGCAAAATAATTGTTGGATGTTGATCTGACCTGGTGTTAATTCAGAGTCTCTTATATTGTGCACAGCAAGCTCGCAATCTTTTCTGAATGACCAAAATTTTCTAAGCTAAAACAATGTGCAAGCTCAAGAACACTATACTGTATTTATGTTTTTTTATAAAAGGATACGTACAGCTGAAAATAGTAAGCTATCGCAGAAACAAACTATTAGCAGCACTTACTTGCTAAAACTCAAACATAAACATCTTTTCTGTTGTCAAAAAGAAGTCCCTCCACATAATGCAGCAGCCCAGTGTCCTGACCCACCCACTTCTCATAGAGCCCCAGAGAAGCTCAGCTTCCATGGGAATGACATTAACGTTGTGCTTTGCTGTACGGGAGCAGATACTCTTCTGAGTGAAGATGCGCTTCAATGAGATTTAATGGATCGCATAGCCAAGCGGATGTATGTATTTGGGGGGGATGAAATCATACTCGACGACCTGCAAGAAATTATGACTGATTCTGAATGAGCTAATTATGAAGTTGAACACGACTTAGCAATCTTTATAATATTAATGCAAATCTAATAGTACATAATATAGATGTTAAGTGTTTAGGTCAAGCTAAGCTCTCCTTGTAGTCTTACAGCAGCTTATAAAACATCTCTTTTTTTTTTTTAAACATTTCTCTACTAGTCAAGTGTATTCATCATCATCATCATCATCATCATCATCATCATCATCATTCATTCATTTTCTGAACCACTTAATCCTAATTAGGGTCATGGGGAAGCTGGGGCCGTCTCAGCAAACCCTGGGTGAGGGCAGAGTACACCCTGGACAGCTTGCCTGACAAGAATTTTAATACCACTAATGGGCCCCAGTTTAAGAAGTATATTATATTTTAGCGTATCTAATATCATACATAGTGGGGCCGGTGGCGTAGTGGTTAGGGTGCTGGGCTCATGATCGGGAGGTTGTGTGTTCAAATCCCAGTGAGACCCCCACTGTGCTAAGACCCCTGGGCAAGGTCTTAACCACAAGTGTGCCTTTGTTTACCCAGCAGTATAAATGGGTACCAGTAAAAATATACTGGGAAGGTGACCTGCGATGGACTAGCGTCCCATCCAGGAGGAGCTGAACTCCGAGTCGCTTCATGCTATGAAACCAGGGATAAGCACCGACCTGATGAGACACTATGGCTCGGGTGTAAAAAGCCCAACAGACTTTACCTTTACCTAATGGGCTCCATCTTTGGTTAAAAACTACAGGGTTGGTTATTAGGTACTCTGACTGACAGAAATAAAAAAACCTTTGGAAATGATAACGGTGGCGTCAACGTTTTTTTTTTTGTTTGTTTTTTGTTTTTTTGTCACATCTCTGATTGGTCATGTGGCCTTATTTCAGAGGAAACTAATTCAATGCAGATACTCTGTATCTGGTGTTATATGGAGTGGGCACAATGGCACAGTGATTAGCACATCCGTCTCACAGAAGGAATAAAGGCCCTGGGTTCGATTCCCAGGCTCGGGCTTTTCTGAGTGGAGTTTGCATGACCGCCACATGCTTATGTGGGTTTCCTTCAGGTACACCGGTTTCCTGCCTCACGCCCAAAGGCATGTAACGTACATTAGGATAATTGGCTATTCCAAATTTCCTCAAAGTGTGAGTGTGAATAGTTGTGTGTATATTGGCCCTGCGATGATCTAATGAACTGCTCAGAATGTACCCCACCTTCACCAGTGTCAGCTGACATAGGCACCAGGCTTCTGCCACCCCAATAAGATGAAGCAGTTCAACAAATGATTGAGCGAGTGGATGTATTCTATGGATAAATTTGCCTGATGTACTTGAATGATCATATGATATTTACATTTTCATGGGTCTTAATACGGGTGGAGATTATTTTAGATCTGAAGTTCAAAGTTTTATCTCAGGATTTGCTCATTTAAAGCATCATTTTAAAAGCATTATTGAGGACATGGAAATTATTTAATAATTAATGATTCTGGCACATGGGCAAAATGGCTCCATTGCACCTCCGAAAATTTTTATTAAAACCGCCCCCACAGTGCGTCACACCTTCATGAACAACACCTGGCACTCGCTCACACCTCGACGGTTTAAATTTATAAATGTCAATCCACCTGTACGTTACTTAAAAATAGTTCAGTATGGATATGTTTAAACACAAATTATAATCCATAAACATTCTTTTGGTTTGGTGGGGTGTGTGTGTGTGTGTGTGTGTGTGTGTGTGTCCCAGTCCCTCTTAACATTCAGACAAAAATGAGTCTAAAATAATGGCCAGAGACATTTGTGTCCATGTTTAAATCACCAGCACGTATTGGACTGTTTAGACTCCGACTGCTTCTGTGTCCTTTGTAGTTGTAGGTAATGGGCTTGTCTTTTTCACCTCTTTAGACAGCTAACCAGAAGGACCTCTTGTCCAGCTCGGAGACCCTGTGAGACAGTAATGATGGCCATCTCTGTGATCATGGATGGCACTGGGTGGGAAAAAAAAAAAAAAAAAAAAAGGTGCGAGGGCCTTTGCTTCTCAGATGCACACAAGATAAGACAGCTTTTACTGCAACCAAGGCAACACGGATCAATAGACCGGGTCCAAAAGGAAAAAGAGACAATAACATCTCTCTCAAGATCATTTCCCTCTACAGCGAGCTACATCATTAGTACCTGCCATCATTAAGCATGCATTACCGGGCTGTCAGAAAAGCAAAGTGTGAGAGCTTTGTGTTTAATGAATATGGATTCTCTCTCTCTCTCTCTCTCTCTCTCTCTCTCGCTCTCTCTCTCGCTCTGTTCAGTACTTTTTCATTTCGCTTCTTTCTACCTGACTGACTCCAGAAAGATTAGACTGAATGAAATGAACTGAGCTCTCAATCCACTGGAAACCCTGAGCATACTTAAGTGAGAAATTTGCGACTGAGTAGTGTTCTTCAGAATTATGGACACAGAGGCACATTCCTCAAATTGCTCACTCATGAATTAGTAATAATAGTATTGCGAATCTTATACAAATACCAAAATGCAATTAGTATTATACAGTAATGTTGTCCTACAGTGGCTTTTATGGCATATTATATTAATGTGTTATCTGCTTTTTAGCTTGCTAATGTGATGCGTTTAGTGCAGTTTAATCCTACTTACCTTGTATAACAACTGCATCAGCAACATCCATTTCAGGACATTAATATTAAATCAGCACTTAAAAGAATACTCCAGAATTGGAAAAGCTAATCTCTATAGATAACATTTGTAGTGCATGTGCAATTACCACAAACAATTTCCACATATTTTCCTGTACCGACATGAGAACCGAGAATCTGTAGATTAAAAACTTGTACTTGTAATGGAAATCTAATGGCGGCGGTTTGGTTGATAACAGCACGGGTAACGTGTTACGCCCTTGTTATTGTCAAGTATTAAAAGGAATGTAATATTATTTCCCACAATTTCCTGTCCATTGAGATCATTTCCAATAATCACCTATTTTACAGCTACCGTTCTATCATAATTTACTATCCTGGGAAGATAAAAGCAAACACATCACTTCCTTTAAGACTTGTGATGCCAACCAACTGAATCTTACTCATGCTGCTGCGTAAACTCAGAAGAATGTGCTATCGACCCTCTTCTACATACCTGCTCTGATAGACATTCAGTATTGGCGAGTGTCGCAGTGATTGGAAAGCAACAACGGAATGCCAGCCCTCTCACACTGACAAGATGGGCAAGTTAGACTCTTTGGCTCCTACCCAGAGGACGATGACATCACTGTGAGTCAAACTTGAGATGAATATTAATTTAGCAACTTCTCGCAAGATGATAAGTGTGACGATAGTTTTATCAAGTGTTGATTCAATTAATATTGCCAAAATTGCTGGGTTTTTAGATCATTTTCTGCAACCGCTTAATCCTAATTAGGGTCGCGGGGAGGCTGGCGCCCATCCCAGCCGACTCCGGGCGAGGGCAGAGTACACCCTGGACAGCTCATCAGGCCACTGCTGGGTGGAAACACGCTGACGGTGACAGAGACATAGCCGGCCTCTGATAACCCAGTTAGCTGCACGGGGGGGACAGTGACAGCCTGTGGTGAGTGAGGCTTGAACCCCCAACCTTAGGATCAGTGATCCAGCACCTTTACCACTAGGCCATCACTGCCCGGGTTTTTATATGAAACCCCAAATATTATATTATATTAATATATTATATATATATATATATATATATATATATATATATATATATATATATATATATATATATATATATATATATATATATATGTGTGTGTGTGTGTGTGTATATATAATATGTATATAATGGGCAGTGGTGGTCTAGTGGTATAGGGCGCTGGATCGCTGATCCAAAGGTTGGGGGTTCGAGTCCCACTCTGCACAAGGTTGTTACTGTCCCCCCCCAGTGGAGCTAACTGGGTTATCAAAGGCCGGCCATGTCTCTCACTGTCTATGGTGTGAGGCATGTAAAAGAACCATTGCTGACTTTCGACAAGAGTAGGCTGCAAAGCCGTCAGCGTGTTTCCGCCCTGCGATGGCCTGGCGAGCTGTCCAGGGTGTACTCTGCCCTCGCCCGAAGTTGGCTGGGATGGGCGCCAGCCTCCCCGCGACCCAAGTTAGGATTAAGCGGGTACAGAAAATGATATATGTGTATATATATATATATATATGTATATATGTGTATATATGTATATATGTGTATATATATATATATATATATATATATTCATATAATTATTAAATGTAATAAATGTGCAGTTCAGAGAGTGCTTAGCTCCAACAGTGAGAAGTTTGGAGTTCAGGATGAGTTTTAGATATCGCCAGAAGACCCATTGTTCAGAACGTAATCAACATGGATTTGGAATATAAAGCTCATAAAGACACTATATTAAGTATATTTGAGCATAGGTCTTATATACAGTAGCCGGGTGATCCACGGCATGGTGGGTGGGATTACTGAGGCCAATATGTGACCGATATTTTGGATTTTGGAGGCGGTCTCACACAGAGGAAATGTGCATACATTGTAATATATGTCAACATATCTACCAGCAGTCTTTGCTTATGTGGCAGTAACTGTTCCACGTATATGTGTACCAACTTGGAAATCTACGGTCACGCCCAGTAATGCCTCACGGACGTCTTCACGGTTGCAAAGGATTGATCCAACACTTGATCGACACTTAATTTCAACAAAAGCTACCTTGCTGTCAATGGAAGCAATTCACGCCTTGTAAGCCACGTAGCATTCTCATCATCATGTATTCAGAGCAAAGAGCCTTGGAACTTATGGTATAATATCAGTTGCCCCAGGAAAGGTGAAAAATCATCTATGGTCCACAATGAAGTCATTCTAGCTATGCCAGAACGAGGCTTTTTTTTTGTTTAACTCCAAGAGCAACTGCTTTTTTTATGCTTATGGCTGAATGTTGTGACACATTAAACTGTGCATGATACGTATACACAGGGCTGAGACAGTGGGTTTCCTAATATTTGATTATTAACTGGGTGATATAGTTATATCAAAGTATTGTTTGTTGTGAAATCCATTTTACATGTAAAATCTCATTTAACTTGTAATTTGAGTGGATAGTTCAAATGACAACCCATTTGTGGAATCACACAGTTGCTGAAAAATACACACTAATGGATCTGTACATTTCCTAAAAGCTCTGTGTATTAAAAGCCGTATGAGAACCTCAAGCAGGAGTCCTGGGGTGAATTCTGCACTACCTGGAAACTGCCATAGTGAAGTTGGAGAAAATGCTTTAATTATTCAACAGAAATTTTATGCACAAATATCACAGCTTGCCAAGCCATTTACCATGAATTCCCCAGGGGCTAGTCTGTCATCAAAGATGGAAATTATATATTTATAACTCAGGATATTGCAGCAAGTTTGTTTATAGCTTTATCCATTTTCTAGGGGTATTTTATCAGAAGACATCCAAGCTGTCTACCTATCATGCCCAGGGCAGGAACACACACACACACACACACACACACACACACAGAAAGTGCAATTTTTCCATTATTTTTCCGGTTTCAGACATAGTTGGTCTATTTCCTTGTTTGTGTGTGATTGGACGACATAATGAAAAATTGTTGTTTTCCAAAGAATAGCTTCATCCACTTATCAAAAAAACAACTATATATATATATATATATATATATATATATATATATATATATATATATATATATATATATATATATATATATGTATGTATATATATATATATATATGTATGTATATATATATATATATATATATATGTATATATATATATATATATATATATATGTATATATATATATATATATATATATATATATATATATATATATATATATATATATATATATATATATATATATATATATATATATATATCTTACACACACACACACACACACAGGGAGATTATGGTATTTTGGGGTTTTTTTTTTTTTTTTGATAAATCCAGTAAGGGAAATTATTTCCTCTACATTTAACCCATCCAAAGTGCACGGGCACACACACACACACACACACACACACACACACTCGGAGCAGTTGGCTGCCACACACATATCGCAGGTGCCCAGAGAGCAGTTGAGGGTTCAGTGTCTTGCTCAAGGTCACTTCAGCCATTAATGTGGGGGAAGAGAAGGTTCAGCTCCCCCCCACCACCACCAACACCACCACCACCACCACCACCACCATCACACATTTTTCCTGCTGGTTTGAGAATCGAACCAATGACCTTTTGGTCCCAAAGTCACTTCTCTAACCTATAGGCTACGGCTACCCCATAACTGATGAAAGAACACTTTTTACATCACGTCATGTGCCTAATACAAGGTGACCCAAAAATCCCTCCTAAAAAAGTTAAAGATGATTAAATTGTTATTTGTACACATACAATTACAGTATATTCGCCATAGTTTTTATTCATGATTATTTGGACACATGTAATAATAGTTTTATTATCTGTAACCATTAATTTAACTTTAAAATGTGGGAGGTTTTGGGGGACAACTGTCTTGTTCTTTTTTTTTTTTTTTTGGTCACCCTGTATTTTGAGGTACTACTGTATCTCAGATGCCCCCAGTGCGGCTAACTGGGTTATCAAAGGCGGGCCATGTCTCTCACTGTCTATGGTGAGAGGCATGTAAAAGAACCATTGCTGACTTTCGTAAAGAGTAGGCTGCAAAGTCGTCAGCGTGTTTCTGTGACAGGAAGGGCATCCGACGTAAAAAAAAACCTCTGCCAAATCAAATGTGCGAATCAGATGATTCGCTGTGGCGACTCCCGAGTGAAAGGGAAAAAGCCGAAAGGAAGACACAGACTGTATCTCAGATGCCTATGAGGATTCAAAAGAAAAACGAATAATATCTATCAGTAGGAATACGATGACATCACTCAGTCATATATGGAAGGACAAGTGGCTGGAAATAAAGAAAACATTTCTTCAGTCATTATTGGTTCCATAGCCACATATGGATCAGAGTGTTGGGCGACCAAGAAAGTGAACAAGAAAAAGATGACAGCATTTGAACTCTGATGCCCCATCATTTGTTGAGAATTAGTTATGCTGCAAGGAAGAGCAATGAATGGCTTCTTAATAAGATCAGATGCAAAGACAAACTCCTAACTACAATATCAAAGAGAGAAACCTTGTTTATTTGGCATTTTTTTTAGGAGCGACCCATTAGAGAGAAATCTGGTAATGGGAAGTGTATTCGGAGGTTATGTGGAGTTTTACAAGCAGGCACAAGGCAGAAGTATATGGACAACGATGGCAGTTTGTAACTGAACTCACTATCTGATGATTTCAGATGCAAATTAATCAGATATTTTTAATGTTTTCTTTGTTTGTATGCAGTGAGTGTGACGAGGATGCAGATTAATTAAACTCTATATGAGGATTCGACTCTCTTAGTCCAGATTTTTCCATAAATTGTTGAAATCTTTATAAGGCTAACCAGCCCTTAGACTACAGGTACACTTATACATCACATGCATTGGCTTTTGTATTACTCTCCTTCATCCTGAACATCTCACTTTGAAAGGCAATTGAAATGCTGGCAGAATTACTATAACCAATGAGGCAAAGCCTATCAGGCAGTAAAGCCAAATGACAGCGACACAGAAATTTCAGCCTCCTGGAGAGACATTAACCTCCAAATATCACAACTAATGATGTCTTAAGCTGGGATTTGGCATTGAAAAAAAAAAGATTCCACTACATTCATTGAAGCAAAAAGACATCTAAACGATCCAACCGAAGTTTCCTGCTTGCTGATCCTAGACCGGATTTGATATGCAGATTCACCCAAAGGAACAGAACAATCCCTCTAACCGGCTATCCAGAGACACATTCAGAGATTTAAGAGACATAAAGGTTACGCTGTAATACTTTGTGGAAAAATGGCTGCTTTCCAGAAATATTTCTCATCATTTCCACAAACAGACCAGTATCTTCTCTCTGAAGGGATGGCAGTAAAAATCAGCCAGAAAAGTTCTGACAGATGAATCAGTCAGATGAACACACACACACACACACACACACACACACACACACACACATTATATAGAGTATGTATACACAGTCGGCCCATTTCTTACGAAAACCCCGGGATAATAAAAATCCAGTATACGAAACACAGTTTCCTAAATTTTTGTCCTCTGTATACGAAACAACAACTTCTTACGAAAAGCGTTAAATTCGCTAATCAAACATTCAAATGCGCCATTCAAACAATGCACCAGTTGCTCTCTCACTGGCTGTTTCCCAACATTCCCTACCATTGGCCAGGAAGGATGATGCTGTTGTTGCAACTTTGTTCAAGTCTGTGTGAACCGTATTCAAGTTTGTGTGTCATTCCAACTGTATTTTTTGGCTCATGATTTTAGTCTTCCATAAACATTTGTAAGATTATAACTCTGCTAAGAAGACATGGTCACCACATGCACGCGCGCATGGACACACACACGCACACACGCGCACCTGCACACATGCACACACACACACACACACACACACACACACACACACACACACACACATACACACACGTGCGTGTGATTTCCAGTGAAAGTGATAACTCCGCAAAGAAGACATGGTCAACACATGCGCGCACGCACGCGCACACACACACACACACACACACACACACACACACACACACACACACACACACACACACACACACACACACGTGCGTGTGATTCCCAGTGAAAATGATTCTCGGTGCCATGGTCATTGTAAGATTATAACTCTGCTAAGAAGACATGGTCAACACATGCACGCGCGCATGGACACACACACGCACACACGCGCACCCGCACACATGCACGCACACACGCACACACACACACACACACACACACACACGTGCGTGTGATTTCCAGTGAAAGTGATAACTCCGCAAAGAAGACATGGTCAACACATGCGCGCACGCACGCGCACACACACACACACACACACGTGCGTGTGATTCCCAGTGAAAATGATTCTCGGTGCCATGGTCATTGTAAGATTATAATTCTGCTAAGAAGACATGGTCAACACATGTGCGCGCGCATGTACACACACACACACGTGTGCCCTCAAACACACACACACAAGTGTGATTCCCGGTGGAAAAAAGCTATGCTTTTATAATTTTTAAAGGGTAGTCTTGGGAGCCTTGGAACAAATCACGCGTTTTACATGTAAAATGCACCTCTACTTACGAAAACTCCAGGTTCCGGAAAAGGCGCTGGAACGGATTAATTTCGTAAGAAGGGGCCGACTGTGTGTGTGTGTTGTTATTAGTTTGTCGAAATTAGCGCCAGCCCATTTTTGTGGGCGGTTAAAAAAAAAATCCAACCCAATACCGGTCCCTGTGTTAGGCAGAAAGCCTTTTCAGTAAAACGAACAATCCGCCATCACCTAAGATGTGAAACTTTAATGAAAGCTCCTTACCAGAAGCTAGAGAAGATGCAGGGCACTTGAGTGACATCATAGGGCTTAAATAATCATTAAAAACACACTTAAAAACGTGAATTCACAATTCAAGCAATCACGTTGATGACACATGCACAAAGGAGAAAAAAAAGAGGTGTACACATCATCTGCAACCAATCAGCAGAAGGGAGAAACACAAGCTCTCAGCCATTGGCTAAATTTGAATCACATGCCAGTAACTTTTCAGGACCAATGACTCCACCCACACTTTGAAAGTTTGAGTTAACGCACCACTTTAATGTTATTTAAAGCTAACTCTGTAGTACTAATACAGTAATAGGCCTGAGTAGATTTTACATTGCAAACACCACAAAACATTGGTCAAATTAAAGAAAACGTGACGCATTAAATATGTTTTAATTTTATCAGCAGAATAATAAGTAAAGAGTTGTATATGATGGAGAATTGGTTTACAAGTGTCCTATTCAGTCATAGTAGCTATTGTACACCAAACATATAGACAGGTGAACAAGTGAATTTAAAAAATATATAAATAACAACATATCACATAATTAATCATTCCAGAAAAAGTGGGGTACAGTAAAATTCTTCGGGGACCTGCAGATTTTTTTTCTTCTGCCTTTATTTTTTTATTTGTTTATTTATTTATTTTGCCTAATTCTGCTTTATGTGACAATATGTAAATATCACGACATAGAATATGATCAATTTGGCTAAAACAAACTTATCACTATTTATTCATTCACAATAACTCTCTACATTGTTCAGCTGTAACACATAAAATATAAAATAATACACTTTGCTTTGCTTGCTGTAACAATATAAAACAATAAACTCACTTTTTCAGTTCATTTCTCTTTCACAAACCCATCAAATGTTTCATCTTCAGTATCCGAGTTTAACAGTTTGTGTGAGTTGGGCATATCCCTCTATTATTTATTATTATTAGCCTGGATCCCTGTATTATTTTTATTATTACATTTTATTGTCAATTATTCCCTTGCACATGGAGTCAGATCAATAGAGACAAAGATTAGAAGTCTTCCTGGGTCGTGACCTTCTCTCAGCCACGCCCCCTTAAAGAGACAACACATTAGTATTGTCTTCATTACAGAACTGAGCTCATTACTCTTAAGGCGCTGTATCAGTGTAACTTTAAATTCAAGAAGGTTAATCCGAGGTCTCAAGAGGACACCTGGAGCAGTGCTTATCCTGGTATTTGGGCATAAAGCCCGGATCCCTCTAACTTACGACCTGTTGACACCCATATCTAGCGCAATGGTTCTTAACCTGGGTTCGATCGAACCCTAGGGGTTCAGTGAGTCAGTCTCGGGGGACACACACCCAACTCATATTCATGACGACACGTCCCACTCGGCCATCAACTGGCTGCAGGTGATTAGCCTACATTGCTTGGCCAATCTGTGCTGCAGGAAATTTGGTGTGCTCAGTAGTCGAATTGTGACTGTTGTGATGGTACGTCAGGTGATTTCTTTTATAATGTTTTAATCCATACTATGTTGAGCAAAAAGGAAAGTGGTTGGACGAACATGTACAACCTGGATTGACATATATAACAAAATCAACCCTCCGCTGATTAACATATATGTACATGTATATGTGTATATAATATCAATAAATACTGTACATATTCAACACTATAAATACTTATAATAACAATTAAACATTCAAAAATAATCCATGAGATGTAAATAAAAAATAAATACACACACATGCAGACACGTGTGTGCACACACAGATACGCACCTCACATTAAAAGTAAGTAATTTTGATGGGGGAGTTCATGCATTCTAGTGGTTTTGTTCTTTGAACACTGTGATGTTAATGCACAGTTCAGTTTGGTGCCCCAGTAAAACATATACCTATATCTTAAATTTGAAAAAAAAAAAATCTTTTTTTTTTTTTTTTTTTTTTAATAAAGAAGGGTTCGATGAATAAGCATATGAAACTGGTGGGGTTCAGTACCGCCAACAAGGTTAAGAACCACTAGCGGTTGAAGTTCTTTGGTTAAACCACCGAAATGATGGTAAGCTCTGAATTAGTTTGCTTCACTTGTGTTTTGATGGTGTCAGTGAGATGGAGCCGAGGCCGCATCCACACATAAGGCGCACCGGATTATAAGGCGCACAGTCAGCTTTTTTTGTAGATTGAAGGCTTTTATGGTCATGAAAATATGGTAGTTTTATTTGCATGTAGCAAAGAAACTTCCTTGCATTTAATGATGAAACTTGAATAAACACATTCCATAAATTAAATATTATTTTAAAACCTTGATTTTTTTTTTTTTATCATTCTACTTTCCACCTACACTGATAACCTCACAGTTTGTGTATGTTCCTATATTTATGTATTTACATGTATAAACAAAAATGATGCTTGTTATTAATAATACCTTCTGAAACTGCTAAACCAGAAAAGTTCAAAACTACAGAAAATTAATAATAATGCACAGAATTAAGAATATGTTTACAACTTACAAGTTATAACTTATTTTGAGGGCACTGGCGTTAATCAGCGTGTAGCCTGTTTCAGTTGCTCCTGCCCTTCCCGTACTTTTAACTCGTTTTATTTATTTATTTATTTTTATTTACTTTGATTTATTTCTCTTGTACGTATTATTTTATGTTTATAAGAAGCTTCCCTCTCAATTTCTGGGCTGAAAGAGTTTTTGTACTTTTTATTGCTGCAGAACTTCTACACTCAAGGAGAATTGGAACAGTAACTACACGAGCACTTTACACAAATAAATCAATAAAGTATCTATAAAGATGATTCCGATTAGATCCTGTAAAACGTAATGGTGGCCCAGGCCTTGACATTTTGAAAGGAGCTGACATAATACTAACAGTGCTGAGCGCTTTGTATGGTTGGCCTTTCACACTCTGAGTGCAGGGAAGTGACGGAGACCATTCGCACTTAAAAAACCTGTTTTGCAATGGAAACATTTTTCTTATTCGGAGTGTTTTGGGATCACGATCATCTTCTCAGACTTCAGCCGGATCATTATCAGAATCAAAGTCAAGATTAAGAACAGATTTACTTTAGCCTTCTATGGTTCAGTTCATTTTCTGTAACCGCTTAATCCTAATTAGGGTTGCGAGGAGGCTGGCGACCATCCCAGCCAACTCCGGGCAAGGGCAGAGTATACCTTGGACAGCTCCCCAGGCCATCGCGGGGCAGAAACACGCTGACGGCTTTGCATTCACTCTTGTCGAAAGTCAGCAATGGTTCTTTTAAAATGAACCTCTCACTACAGGCAGTGAGAGACATGGCCGGCCTTTGATAACCCAGTTAGCTGCACTGGGGGGGGGGGGGGGGGGGGGGGGAGACTCAAACCCCCAACCTTTGGATCAGTAATCCGGCACCCTATACCACTAGGCCACCACTGCCCGCCTTCTATGGTATTGTTATTTATTTTATCGGACATAGTTGCTGTGTTTCGGTTACCAATGGATCTATTAATAATAATAATATTCTGTCAACAAAAGATGCTGTGCACTTTAGAAAAGGGTGTGATTAAAAACATACCAGTATTTGAATACGTGTTGAAACTAATGTATACACAGCGATGTGTTTCTGCCAAATCCAGGTTTTAAAAAGATTTTCTGGTTGGATCTTAACGTAGCGTCTCAGGCACATTAATAAATCAAAATGCATGACACAAACATACTAGTTTGGAGCTCTGCTGATGTAATCTGGACCGCTGTGTTTCATTCGATTAATAATAGTCTGCGTCATGAAAAAGGAAACATGATTGTAAGAACTGACATTTTTGGACGGCTTCTGACAGGCCTTTTTTTTCATTATGCTGGCAGGTTTTGTAGTCAATTTGTGGGCCACTAGGGAGGTGTGCTGTGGGCAAGGGTGAGGTATACCCTGGACAGCTTCTCAGGCCATCACAGGGTTATTTAATTGATATGATACACACAGAGGGTTAACAATAGTCAAAAAGTCTAACTTGCCCTTTCTCTCTAACTAATTGCTTATTTCACAACGAGACATCTACATTCAAATGCGTTGAGCTAACTTAGCAAACTGGAATACAGACGCTTCCCGACTTACGTTTTTAATTCGTTCCGGACGGCCGAATGTAAGTTGAAAGTGAACGCAAGTTGTTACAGTGACGTATGACATATGACGTGTGACGTATGATGCTCATACTGTACTATACATCCATAAATACCATTACTGTATCTCATAAAACACCCCTAAATCAATTATTATAAACATAACATTGTAAAATAATATCAAATAATATCAACATTAATTTCAAATAAGTCAGTTATTTATACCGAGTCACTTTACATGAAGCTTAAAACAGCCAATCAACATTTACAATATGTAAGGCGCTCAAAACCAAAAGGAGTGTACTTGCGAAAGTAGTGTACTTGCTGTGGGGTATACGCACTTCCGGTCTTTCAAGTGCGCAAGGGTGCCGTTGAACTCGTTTAGAACACAGCCTGCACTGATGTGAATCACCAGCAGAGCGAAGAGTTCTTTCTTTTGTGGATTCGGGTTTTCATTCATATTACAACTCTCTTTGCTTAACTGAGTATGCATGGTAGATTGTGCCAATCTGAGCAGATAGTTAATTCATCTCTGTGTATGACACTTGCACTCATACGAGTAGGCTTACGCTTCTGACCAACCATATTTGCTTAGGGTTACAAAAGTCCGCAAAAAGAGTGTAAACACAAAGATCACAGAGATGACGTCTTATCACAAGGGTAACACGCTATATAACTGATATATATATCACGTTCAGTCTGTCATTTGTAAACAATGGACGCAGTGTCATTATGTCATTGCGTCATTATGACAGCGTACTATGTCATTACGTCAGCGTACAGTGTACTAAACTCAAAATTTGACTTTTTTTGGGGAAAAAAAATCCTTAAAATCGAAAAAACGTAAAATGGATGAACGTAAGTCGGGGAGCATCTGTATCTGTCTCAGCTCCAGTCTATTAAATTCCAAAGCCATCAGCTCCAAGCTAAAGGGCTAACAAAGCTAAAATTAGATTATTTTCCTTTAAACTAGCAACATGTCTTATGCTAGTTATCTAATTTCGTATTACTCATTTGTTTATCAATGCTAGATAATTTTACCTACTTCCTTTTATTATTTTCCCCCAGGATGATTATGTGCAGGACAGTGATGGCCTGGTGGTAGAGTGCTGGAGTACTGATCTGGATGACAGCTAACTGGGTTATCAAAGGTCGGCCATATCTCACACTGTCTATGGTGAGACGTCCATGGAAAAGAACAATTGCTGACTTTCGTTAAGAGTAGCTGCATAGCTGTCAGCATCTATCTTCCCTGCAATGGCCTGGCGAGCTGTCCAGGGTGTACTCTTCCCTTACCCAGAGTCGGCTGAGATGGGCACCTGTTTTTTTACGATTTTCGAATTACGATTAATCAGTTCCGAAAAGGAATGAATGATGTTATTTTCACCTACATAACGAAGCTAGCTAACTTACTTCGTATAGGTTCAAGCTAGAACCTATGGCTTAAGCCTGTCGAGAACTTTGTTTACTTGTTTCTACTGCAATGCTAGCAAACCCCCACCCCCCCACCCCAATAGTGTAAATAGCAACACTTTACATAGTGAAACATTTTAAACTGAGTGGTTTGTGTTGGATCTATATTACTTAGACATGGGTGACATAATCTTTACACCTCAACAGCTATCATTAATTTAAAGGATCTTTAAAAGGTCTGAAAGAAACATCTGTTGTCTTTATACAGTGTAATCCTGTAAAAACGCCAGCCAATCACTTCCTCGCAGTCCAGTAGAAAATATCCAATCAAATGCTCCCTTGTCTTCTAGCTTGTGTGTGACCCTAGCAAGCATAGACCTGCAAAGTGCGTTGATCGGGGTGTGACTTTGGAAGGTCCTTTAAGACCAGGGAACGGTTTATCTGGAGCTCTGAAGAGATGCAATGTATGCACATATGTGGAACATCCATGGAACAGTTCAGTTCAGTGACATCTGCCGGGCCTGGGAAGGAAACCTATTACACTTATAACCGGTGATGTCTCTGTAGCTTACAGTGTCTTTTTAAAGTGACTGTGTCACACCATGATTGTCTGTCACTTTGATTTTGAGCATTATCTACTCTGGATAATGTTCTGTAAACTCCAGATAGTGGACCAATCAGATCACACCCTTCCTGTGTAGTATATACTAATACTGTACTAGTTTAATTCCACTCGAAACACTCTGGTAATGTTGAATATGTGTAAATACTAACAGTATGCATCATTTTCCTCACAAAATAATAAAGCACGAGGCTTTTCCCTGTCTGCGCCCGTTACGTTTTTTTGACTGTGGCTTGTCCAATCGTGATTGACACAATACTTGCAAGGTCAGGGGCACAGGCTGAGTGCTGTATCGAAGTAATAGATGCTTGGCGACATCTTGGCCATCCTGAAACTAATCTGTGCTGGAGATGTAATTGTCCTCTGTCACCACTCAAAATAGGTTGAGAGCCCAGTACACACTATTATCTGCTATAAGATTGTTTGTGGCTCGATGAGACACCCAGAGACATGATGACACTTCACTGACCTGTTTTTGCTTTCTTTTTTTTTTTCTTTTTCCTCAGAGTGATCTATAATAAATTATTGTCATGCGTGCTGACAGTAATAGTCTGACAAGCGGACATACCTCATAATAACCTGTCCTGCAGTACTTTCTCTTTTCTGGTCGTTTTCTGAGGGTGTGTTAATTAAGTGAATAGTATAAGTATTAATTAGGTGTATTGGAACAAAGAAAATAAATATTTGTAGCTTTGCTACTCTAGTACTGTGGATCGAGATGATTAAACTATAGTAATAATGATGGAGGAATACTGAATTGAATGATGCCATTCTCTGCAAAGACCAGATCTGAGATGAGTCCATGACAGCCCAGATTAGCTCCGTGGCTACCGTGGTTTGATCCTGGAACAGTCCGTTCCCATCCCTGCAGCCAGAAGCAGTTTAGTTAGATTGATCTGTAATTATTGCAGAGAGCCAAAGACCACTCATCGTCCAAGTAATTAAGACTGAAAATGTTACCAATCAGTTCAGCTTAAGGCCATCGGGCTGTATAAGAGCCAAGAGCTTTCAGCTCAGTGCTGTTATCTCTGTCTGTAATACCGAGAGTCTTTACTAATCAGTACAGATAGGCTCCTCATCTGTGGTGCTTTCAGTCTACAGCCAGCTGTCGCTAATTCAGGAGAGGAAACTGACACCTTACATTACATTACAAAAATATGGCTGCCATGCAGAAGCCACGCAGAAGCAAACGCGTTTGTTGTTGTTGTTGTTGTTGTTTTGCAGAAATGTTTGTGCAATTTAACACTGCCACATTTCATGTCATATTAGTACAAGATTTATTCATTAAAGAAGGACAGCGTTTGCTTCACAAAGCAGTGGCTCCTGCTTAAAAGGTCATCGAGTGTAGTTTCTGCAGAGCTTCACGGATCAGTTTGTTTTATGAGACTCGGTTCTAAGAGTGTGCCAGGGTATTACTGACTTGTACACGCAGCACATTTGAGCAGAGCAGTTTGATTAAGAAGGTGATTTTGCTGCTCCCTAATGAAGGCTAATGAGAATTACAACATTCAGGCTCAAGGGGCATTGAGCTCATTAAGCAATCAAAGACACACTCTCTCTCTCTCTCTCTCTCCCTCTCTCTCTTTTTTACACACACACACACACACACACACACACACACACACACACACACATGCGCACACACGCGCACACACACACACACACAGCATTAAATATGGCCTGAAAAGAAAGGTCTAGATTGACTATTTTCTAATACAGAACTGAAGCTGTGTATATAAATGTGTGATGATGTATCAGTGATATTGGAGGAGAGCTTCTAGAATTTAGTGACTACAATGTGAAACCACAAGAACATGATTGGATGAATCTTATTTTTCTCCCTTAACTGTCTGTCTTCCTTTCGGCTTTTTCCCTTTTACTCAGGAGTCGCCACAGCGAATCATCTGATTCGCACGTTTGAATTGGCAGAGGTTTTTACGTCGGATGCCCTTCCTGTCCCAACCCTTTTTAGCAAGGGACAGAAACATGCTGACGGCTTATCATATTTTAAACATATTTTGTGGCGTACGGTTATTATAAAATAAACAACTTGCACTGATTTGCCTATATAAGCACAGCCCACAATGTTCATCAGTTCAGTTCATTTTCTGTAACCAATTCATCCTAATTAGGGTCGTGGGGAGGCTGGTGCCCATCCCAGCCAACTCAGGGCGAAGGCAGAGTACACCCTGGACAACTCGCCAAGCCATCGCAGGGCAGAAACACAATAGCGTCTAATATCTGATATAAACGTGTGTGAAAGGCTCATAAATATATAATAGCAGCTACAGAATACATTACTGCAACTGTTTACAAAAATAATAGTCAATAATGTTAACCCTGAAACAGTCACAGGTGATAAACAAGTGGTATAATAATAAGAAGAAGAAGAAAAAGAGGAAGAAATAATTCTATTTGAGATCTACGTAAAACATTCTCATTATTATTTTTTAAATATCTTGTATATGTTGGATTTTATGAGTTATGTCTCCCAGTATATGTTGCATCTCCTGGTGCACGTTGCCTGTTTCAGGGTTACGTAATGTACTTTCAAGCCCAGCACTGCTGAGTAGTCAATACAAATTAATCAGAATTTGTGCTTAATTAATTTTCCACAACAGCAGCTCTGAGGATACTTATGAAATCACAGGTTTGTGTTAATGCTCTCAATCTAATAGCGTCGTTTCTACAGTAACAACTCACATAGTGGACACACTACGTAATCTAACTATAATTAAATTATACACATATTTTAAATGTGCTGTTATTTAATGCAGGATAGTTGCATCATTTCACGGTGAAGCATTCAATAAGATTATTTACAGTGCTGTAGTGGTTAAAAAAAAAATAAGTGGGTATACTGTACTATGGGGGCTGCTCGGCGGCCTAACGAGAATCCGCACTGCCCAATCGTGGCGTAGTTCTTATTATACCGGGCTCTCTGATATGATCATAGATAGAGTACAGAAACACAATTGTGACATGATTACAAGCCGAGACAAGTGACAAAGCGATATTTTTTTAAAAATAAGTGTGTACACGCTACATGCTTGCTAAAATAAGTGAGTATATGGTGTAAACGTACTCGCGTGTACACCCGACTGCAGCCCTGGTTATTTAACATTTTACCGAAGGAGTCACCAACATCACTGTTTTACAACACAAGATCCCTTTCAGTAATTGTTGATTATACAGTTAGCCACTGTCCCACTATAGTGCCAGGGCAAGCTAGGGCCATCTCAAGGCTACTTGAGGCTTGTTGTCTGGGGCTTTATTCCGTGAAACAAAAACTTATTTGCATTTTAATTACTACACGATAGCCCAACCTAAAACTTGTGCTCTACTCACAACCGTAGTGATGGGTTATTTCTCACTTTTGTTTTCTTACATATTTTTTATTTTCCAGAAACATGTCAACAAGCTTTAACATTGCAGCTAAAGCTAGGTCCTGCAAACACAGTTTAGATTTTTTTAGTTAAATCGTTTTTTTTAAACAATAAATAAATGTATTAAAAAACCCACAGCCTGCAATCTAAACCCCGCCTTCCACCTTAACACCACTTTTAGCACTGGTTGACCTTCTCTGGCCGATGGCTAATTGTGGGGTAATTCTTCAGGTTTGTATCCTTGAAATAACCCCGAGTATATGCATTCATCCCAGAAGTGACAATGGAAAAGGTCTTGACTCACGCTAACTTGCCTGATTTTGGCTCAATAGTGCTGCTTGTGGGCAAGTGAAGGGTTACACCTTGGACCAGTCGCTTTACCATGTGGCTAAATGAGTAAGATATTCACACAATTTAGATATAAGACATTTTGGAGTAAACTAGTTGACCTAATGTACATATTTATGAACTGTGTCAGAAAACTGGTGTACTCTGAGGAACATGTGACATGCAAATCACGCAGAAAAGCCTTTGGAGTCCTGGAGTCTGCTTGTGATCTGTGGACAGTGATGAACACTGCGCCACCCTAAAACAATATTGTATAACAGAAACATATTTTGTGGCATACGGTTATTATGAAATAAACAACTTGCACTGATTTGCCTATATAAGCACAGCCCACAATGTTCATCAGTTCAGTTCATTTTCTGTAACCACTTCATCCTAATTAGGGTCGTGGGGAGGCTGGTGCCCATCCCAGCCAACTCAGGGCGAAGACAGAGTACACCCTGGACAGCTCGCCAAGCCATCGCAGGGCGGAAACACGCTGACGGCTTTGCAGCGACTCTTGTCGAAAGTCAGCAATGGTTCTTTTACTGCCTCACACCATAGACAGTGACAGACATGGCTGGCCTTTGATAACCCAGTTAGCTGCTCTGGGGGAAGGGGGGGGACAGTGATAACCTTGTGGAGAGTGGGACTCGGACCCCCAACCTTTGGATCAGCGATCCCGCGCCTTATACCACTAGACCACCACTGCCCCTTGCCCACAATGTTTTCCTTTTTTTCCCACCATTTCCTTACTTATCGCTGACTATAAGCATAGTAGCTGTTTAATAATAATAACAACACACATCTTTGTTTTAGTAAATTATGGTTTCAACTCCATTCTTTAAAATATCCTATATATATATATATATATATATATATATATATATATATATATATATATATATATATACACACACACACACAGTATATGCATATACAGGTATACCTCACCCAAAGTCGTTAATTGGTTCCAGGAGAGTCGACTTAAGTCGAAAAACGACTTAAATTGAATTAGCTTGTCTCTATGCTAGCCTAGGCTAGGCTACCCCAAATTTATTCGTCTAGACTAAACAGAAAATAACCATTCCTCGTTCTGTACTTTATTCATGAATGCAATTTTTAATATGGTTAATAATGTTGCGTCAGACCCAAAGATGCAGGAGACCATGTAAGAAGATTCAACGATTTTATTTTGCACTTTGGAAAATCTAAATCACTGGAAATAATTAATGGATGGAAACTGGTCGAGCACAAACCAGGATACCAGGAGTCAGAGAGATAGCAGGGAAACGGAATCACTGGGAAGGACAATCTTCTGACATCGGAGGGAAGCACGCTGCTCCTATTTATATCTCGCTGATTGCTGAATGGAAACAGGTGCGCTCTCTGGACCTCACCTGCAGGTAGCAGCCACGCCCCTTGCCAGCACTTGCAATAAATGAAGAGAGAGTTAACCCCTCCAGCCAGCATAGACCATAACAAATAAGATCTATTTTGTTAAACTTTATTTATTTTGTTATTTTTCAATACTCTTTTTAAAACCGACGTATAATCGAGAACGACTTAACTCAAAACGACTTAAGCCAAGGTATATCTGTATAGTGATCCCTTGCTACTTTGTGCTTCAATTCATGCAGCTTCAGTGCATCGCAGTTTCATCTAATTAAAAAAATAAGGAAATTAAGGAAGAATAGGGGAAAAGTTAAGGAAAATGCCACAAAAACAAGGTCAATTATGCAAAAAAAACAAAAAACAACAAAAAAAAAACCCTAAACAAACACAAAACCAAAAACCACCCAAAATCTCCCATCAAAACTACTTACATTTTTATGAGGTGCGCATCTAAGTGTGTGCGCATGCATCTGCATGCATCTGTATATGTGTGTATTTATATTTTATTACATCTTATGCGTTATTTTTTGGTGTTTAATTGTTATTATAAGCATTTATAGCATTAAATATGCAGCTATTGATATTATATACACATATCAATTGGGGGTGGGAGGTGATCCTACTTTGCGGAATTCGGTGGTTGCGTACAGATCTCGGTCCCAATTAACTGCGGAAAGTGAGGGATCCCTGTATACACACACACACACACACGTTTGTATGTGTATATATATATATATATATATATATATATATATATATATATATATGTACCATATATATGTATATAAATAATGTGTATATATATATATATATATATATATATATATATATATATATATAGACACATTATTTATATACATATATATGGTACATATATATATATATATATATATACATATATATATATATACACATTATTTATATATATATATATATATACATAATTTATATATATATACATATATATATTCTTCTATAATCACCTGAAGAGAGAGGATGGTTTCACCACCCCTTTAAACAGATCTGTAGTGATAAATGGAGTTTCAATAGAAAGTCTTTTTCCTGTCCTTTTATTTTCATGATATATATATATATATATATATATATATATATATATATATATGTATATATGCATTTCTAATTCATTATGACTACATCCATAATAGAAAGTGTGACAGAAAATGCTCCTGACACAAACCCTCCAGTCATCTTATATTCTTTATTCTAATCTCCTTAAGCACAAATACGTATGAATACAGCATCTCTGGCATTTGGAGAGGGTGAAATGATGCAAGAAGACAGAAGCTCTGCGCCTACACACTTCCACAAAGGCTCTTTACAAACTGGCTGGCATGCCCTCTGGGTTAAATTTAGAGACGCAACACTTCGACTGCATCGCATTACACACTCAGTGCAGTAGAACAGCGTTCAAATGCATGCGCTGTCTCCTAAAGAGCGGCCTGGGAGATATGACAGGCGTAAGCTGTTGGGTGAATAAATAGATGAATAAAATAGCAGCTAGCTGTGCAAACAAAGATGGATACATGCTCCTTCTGGCTGCACTGGTCCTGTTGTACACATTAAACCTTCATGGACGTGTGTATTTGTGAAAGTCAGCGTGCACATGCTCAGACAACAGAGATAAATTTAATACAACATTTCCATTGCAGATGGAGAGGAGCTTCTTATGTAAAATATGTGCTGCTCCCAAGGCCGGGGATTTTTATTACGCATATGGAAGCAGGAATACGATATGCTCTTACGGAGTTCAATAAACTGTAAATATTTCACACAAGCTTGTTTTTAGAACCACTCCTAGGTTGTATTATATGCTTGTAAAAAGCCTTGATGATTTCTTGAAGGTAATTGGGAACATTTTATAGACCTGCTGACTTTGGCCAGCTCTGGAATTAATGAATTACAACATGAATTCAAACCATCATTAACAGCAGTTACTGTCAGCAACACATTAGGAAGCGGCTGCATCAGCAAGATATTACCAAATTAGACACACAGAGAGATGCTTGGCTGTGTGTGTGTGGAATTGTTGTTGTTGTTGTTG
The DNA here is from genome assembly GCA_024760905.1 of Plotosus lineatus. Classification (NCBI taxonomy): domain Eukaryota; kingdom Metazoa; phylum Chordata; class Actinopteri; order Siluriformes; family Plotosidae; genus Plotosus; species Plotosus lineatus. Next base: position 13,726,420 of record CM045748.1, read on the forward strand.
TTGTTGTTGTTGTTAGGTACATAATTTCTTCCCACAAAATTAGTGTGTTGGCACAAATTGTGATTTCGCATCTTTAACACATCTACATCTCTCACTGATTGATCACTACATTGCACAGCGTGCTTCGAGTCACCCAACAATTTGGGAATCTTTATCGCATTTGGCAATCCCCTTCATACACTTCCTTCCAAGTGGGTGTAGCCTTAAAGAATTTATTTCCAGCTTCAAGATGTTTAAATAGGAGGGGATTTCTAACTTACTCATACAAAGAAAGCTTCCAGATCAGACCAAAAGATGCAGCTACTGATCAGTACAGACATCCAAAACAATACCGAGGACAACAAAACCTAGTCATGTTACCTATGATTTGAGTCTTGTGAAGTGTTTTGAAGTGAACTGTTGCCAAACCATGGAAATTCCTGTACCTTTACACACTTTTATTACATCCAAGCCCACTGGAGATGAGTAATCACCCCCACCCCCACCCCCACGCCCCCCCATGTTTATTGGCCAGCTATGAAAATCACACATCTAGAACAGTGTTGCCCGGAGCCAGTGCCTGAGGAGGGATACTCATTCAATCATTCATTTGCCAAACTGAATAATCCCACAAGGGTCGCAGGGTGGTTGGAGCCTATCTTAGCCGACATTGGTGCAAGCAGGGTAAACCCTAAACAGGTTGCTAATCAATCGCAGGGCAAACGCTTCACTGCAACCATTTCCACTCACATCCAAGGGAAATTTGGAACAGCCAAATAGATTAATGGGGCAGTGGTGGTCTAGTGGTATAGGGCGCTGGATCGCTGATCCAAAGGTTTGGGGTTGGAGTCCCACTCTCCACAAGGTTGTCACTGTCCCGCCCAGTGCAGCTAACTGGGTTATCAAAGGCCGGCCATGTCTCTCACTGTCTATGGTGAGAGGTTCATGTAAAAGAACCATTGCTGACTTTCGACAAGAGTAGGCTGCAAAGTCGTCAGCGTGTTTCCGCCCAGCGATGGCCTGGTGAGCTGTCCAGGGTGTACTCTGCCCTCGTCCTGAGTTGGCTGGGATGGCGGATGAAGCGGTTACAGAAAATGATGATGAACAAATAGATTAACAAAATGGATCATTTTGAGTTGTGAGAACACATGCACAACATGCAGACTCCACCCAGAAATGCCCTCGTTGAGCCCCAGACTCGGACCCAGGACTTTCATGCAGTGAGGCAAACGTGTTAACCACTATGCCACTGTGCTGTGCTGGAAAAGAATGTTCATTCATCATTCATTTTATGGTGCTCATCTCAGCCGACTCTGAGAAAGGGGAGGGTACATCCTGGACAAGCTTGTCAGGACATCGCAGGGCACTGATTAGAAGAAATATTTTACAATTTTCAAGAAATTGATTAAAATTATAAAAATGTTCCATTACACACAGGGCAGGGGTGGCCTGGTGGTAAAAGGTGCTGGATCGCTGATCCCAAGGTTGGTGGGGGGGGGGGGGGGGTGTTTGAAGCCCCACTCACCACAGGTTGGTTGTCACTGTTCCTCCCAGTGTAGCTAACTGGGTTATCAAAGGCCGGCCATGTCTCTCACTGTCTATGGTGTGAGGTTCATGTAAAAGTAGTCTGCAAAGCTGTCAGTGTGTTTATGCCCTGAGATGGCCTGGCGAGCTGTCCAGGGTGTACTCTGCTCTTATCCGGAGTCAGCTGGGATGGGCGCCAGAACATGAACTGAATATTACTCGCAATACTGTGGGTTTTGACATTACAAAAAACTTTGTCTCAGTCTTATAGGAATAATAGGAATAGTCTGATAGCTGATCCCACGTAAGCTCCGCACCTTGCTGGGCTATCAGCTCATAATCTGACTCGACTTGACATCGTGGAATAACGGTTAACTATAAGTGTCTCATAACTGCAAAATAGTTTAAGACCATGAACACACAAACTCAGACACACAAGCCCTGATTTATGTTTTAGAGAGTCCCTCAAGTGCTTTGTTGGTTTCTACCCTGTTTAATAATGCATAAGGATACAGAGCAAATTCATTCTTTCGTTCCTGTAGCTAGGTAAACACAACATGTCCGCTGAATCATAGGCACAGTTAGCTAAAAACGTGTACCGGTTTCAACAAGCTCTCACGCTTGCTATCTCTTCGTTCCAAAAAAAAACAACAGCAAAAGATAAACAGTTGAAAGCGAGCAACAATCCAGAAAATTAGTTTTTTAACTTCTTGCCTTACTCAGAAAACAGAATCAACAGCGCCCCCCACCCCCACCCCAAAGCACCAAGAATTAAGACATAACTGAAAACAACCTTGTATTCCTACGAGCAACTGCAAGTGTCAACACTTCAGCTTCATTAGCTCTTAAAGATTGAATTGAACTTCATATTCCTTGATATTTGATGGTTGCTTGAGAGCAGATACAACAAGTACATAATTATCTTCATAATTAAGCTGCCAAAACAAGCGCACCACCAGAGCACCTTTGAAACACTGAGTATTCCATTCATTAGCATCTCTGTAAGCTTATTAATCATCTAACAGGCAATTAGCCAGCTGTTACCATTCGCACCTGGTATGTAAATATATTCCTGGGTTAATTTCTCCCTCTGATAATAAAGAAAACATTATGAAAATGAGCTCTGTGTCTATGTAAATGATCCGTGCCTTTAAACGTGGAGCAGGGGTCCCACTCAGCACCATTCGGCTGTAAAAAAAAAAAAAAAAAAAGGGACCAAATGCATCATAAAAGGAAATAATTCCTGCAAAGCCTCTTAACCCTTTACTCAGCATGAGCAGCCGACGTCCACCAGGCATGTACGGTATGCACGTATATACGCACGTATGCAGTATATGATGAATGACCTTGTAGTGGATCACATGCACAAGGTTGCTAATGCAAGCAAGAGGCCAACTTGTAGTGTCTTTTTAGGAATTATGGTAATTGCTCTCACACTCTTCATTATAAACTTTTATACAAAGCCAACACTGCTAACCATCCATTAGAAAATTAGCTCTCTTCCAGGTTGCACTCTGACACTTGTATAATCTGGTGCCTGAGCTGGGTGTTGAGCAGAAATGGGATTCTCTGCTCAGTTTCTGCCAAAAATCAGCAAATGACACATGCCTGAGAGTTTTCTGGATCCCACAGCCAAATCATTTTTTCCCCTGGACAAGCACTCAAAGCATTGACGCCTAATGTTTAAACAAGCTTCCCTTATTCTCACTGCTTTTCCTGAGGGAAGATTAAAGACTCAACCCTTCAAACACAGAATGTGGTAATCTCATTAAATGTATGTATAAAGTAAGTTATATATATATAAAAAAAAAGCAGTATACGGTGGTACCTCACTTTACGAAAGCCTCACCAAACAAAAAATGCAGGTTACGAAACACATTTTCCTAAAATTTTTGTCTCGGTATACGAAACAAGTTCACGTTATGAAAGCGCCATCTTAAAAATTCAAATGCGCCATTCAAACATTGCATGAGCTGCTCTTCTATCAATGACGTTCAAACATCCCGCCCCGCTGGCCTCCCATTGGCTAACAACTGAGCTGCCGTTCATGTTGCCTTCACTCGAGCGCCATCTTGGACATACCCACCTGACGCCATCTTGGCCAGGGATTCCATTGCCTAGGAGGGATGATGCAGCTACCTCACATTGCCTATTATACAGCTGAATCCACCATGATGCTTTTCGTGTAAAGGACAGAGTTACTGCTGTTTTATGCTTTATTTCTTGACTCAGGCTTTTAACCTTCCATAAACATTTGTAAGATTATAACTCTGCTAAGAAGACATGGTCAACATATGCGCACACACACACACACACACACACATGCGCACACACGTGTGTGTGCGTGTGTGATTTCCGGTGCAAGTGAGAAGAAGAAATGGGCTCGAGTGATATCACAAAGGAATATGGCCAAACCCGTCTACCGTCTGTCTGTATCCTTTCGGCTTTTTCCCTTTTACTCGGGAGTCGCCACAGCGAATCATCTGATTCGCACCTTTGATTTGGCAGAGGTTTTTACATCAGATGCCCTTCCATGGCCAAACCTGTCTACCATCGGTACGATATTGAAGCAGAAAGAGGTCTTAAAAGGTTCGCTTTTATAATTTTTAAAGCATTTAGAGGGTAGTATTGGGAGCCTTGGAACGAATCACATGTTTTACATGTAAAATGCGGTTCAATTTACAAAAAAAATGCAGGTTACGAAAAAGGCTCTGGAAAGGGTTAATTTCGTAAAGTGAGGTACCGCTGTATTATCATTATATAAGTGAAACCAAAGCATCAGTTTGTCATTAAAGAGGGGATGATGTGCTTCTTCCTACTTTTTTACTCATAAGTGTTGTTACAGTGATGAGGGCCAGCGGTGGTCTAGTGGTATAGGGTGCTGGATTGCTGATCCTAAGGTTGGGGGTTCAAGTCCCACTCTCCACAGGGTTGTCACTGTCCCCCCCAGTGCAGCTAACTGGGTTATCAAAGGCGGGCCATGTCTCTCACTGTCTATGGTGTGAGGCATGTAAAAGAACCATTGCTGACTTTCGTGAAGAGTAGCTGCAGAGCCATCAGCGTGTTTCTGCCCCTTGCTAAAGGGTTGTGTCAGGAAGGGCATCCGACGTAAAAACCTATGCCGAATCAGATGATTCGCCGTGGCGACCTATAGTGTTAAGCATCAAATAATGAGGTTCACTCATGCTCAAGTGTTTTTGGGGGCTTTTTCAGATAGACCTGTATAAGGCTTTTAACCCTTTTTTTTTGCCACACTATCATGGTCCGTTTGTCCCTCCCATGCATCACAGTATCTCCACCCATCTATGTCTGCCTACCAGTGCTCTAAGCATGGAGCTTTCTGGTGACCAATCAGATTAGGCACAAAGAGTGGAAAGATGTGGAAAAAATAAGTTGGATGAGGAAGCCAAACAATACCCACACACTAAATCAACTTTTTCATTTGGAGGTGCAGAAGCAGCTTTCTGAAGAAGTATGGAGGTTTTTGGATTTGGAATCCAACATTGGTTCTCCACTGATAAGCTGAAATAAAGAATCTACCAAAGCAGAGAATATAAAAATCACCAATTCTTTAGGCTGTGCTTAAAAATAAAGAATTATTACTGTATTATTGTCACTAACATTACTTTAAAACAGTCGACATCAAGGGGGCAGTGGTGGTCTAGTGGTATAAGGCGCCGGATCGCTGATCCAAAGGTTGGGGGTTCGAGTCCCACTCTCCACAAGGTTGTCATTGTCCCCCTCCCAGTGCAGCTAACTGGGTTATCAAAGGCCGGCCATGTCTCTCACTGTCTATGGTGTGAGGCATGTAAAAGAACCATTGCTGACTTTCGACAAGAGTAGGCTGCAAAGCCGGCAGCGTGTTTCCGCCCTGCGATGGCCTGGCGAGCTGTCCAGGGTGTACTCTGCCCTCGCCCTGAGTTGGCTGGGATGGGCACCAGCCTCCCCGCGACCCTAATTAGGATGAAGCGGTTACAGAAAATGAACTGAACAGTCGACATCAGAACTTATCAGTGCTGAGTTACATCACCAGAAAAATACTGCACTGAACTTCTCACATAGGACATTGACAGTGTTGGCTACTTATGAGAAAATTCACGGAATGTAAGAAACAGTTAAACGGCCTCAAAAGCTGTTGGGTGCAGCTCCAATCTGATTCACATCACTCAGCCAGAGATAAGTACTACCAATCAGTCTCTTTCCTTCTTAATGATAGGAATATCAGATCTCTTATCAGATCTCTACATCTCTTCGGCTCCTTCTTAAAATATCAGGCATCTGAATTTATAGCATGCAGTTCCTAATCAACAGCAATGCAAGAAGCCCGACTATCCAAACATACGTGACTATGGCGTCCTTTATGAGCCCCAGATGTGCACTCACACTCAGTTGTGAGGTGATTTATTGGTGTTTGGCAGGACTGAGATTAAAAGGAAATGATGTCAAAAAGCAGTCCAGAAATCACAGCGCTCTTGTGCTTAATCAAATACATCTTGGAAAAATTTCCTTTGTGGTGCTCAGAGTACACAGTTGTTACATAGGAAAACCAGTCCACACCACGCAGGCAGAGATAAGGCCAAATCGTTCAGTTCAGTTCATTTTCTGTACCTGCTTAATCCTAACTTGGGTCACGGGGAGGCTGGCACCCATCCCAGCCAACTTCGGGCGAGGGCAGAGTACACCCTGGACAGCTCGCCAGGCCATCGCAGGGCGGAAACACGCTGACGGCTTTGCAGCTACTCTTGTTGAAAGTCAGCAATGGTTCTTTTACATGCCTCACACCATAGACAGTGAGAGACATGGCCGGCCTTTGATAACCCAGTTAGCTGCACTGGGGGGGGGGGGGGGGGCAGTGACAACCTTGTGCAGAGTGGGACTCGAACCCCCAACCTTTGGATCAACGATCCGGTGCCTTATACCACTAGACCACCACTGCCCCGACAGGCCAAATCGTGTCACCTCAATATTATTTGGCACCTTTTAATTGCTGCGGAAGAGCAGCCCTTTATTCCTCCTTTCTCTTGTTTCTTCAGACTGAAGTTTTTTCAATTAAAGCTAGTTTCTCTCATCTCTAATTACTGCCACTTGTGTTGATTTCCTCTCACAAGGGCCATAATTTCTCCTCTCTTTGGCCTTCCACTGTCACCCAATCAATTAACATGAATAATATCCAGCCTATTAGAGCTTCAGCCAATGCCTTGTGAAGCTTTGTCATCAGAAGGACGAATGATTGCTTAATATAGCAGGCAGACTCTGAGGAGAACGTTCCAGCAAAATCAATACGAACAGTCAGCCTATATCGTTTCAAACGAGAAGAGTGCAGGCTACAATAAACACGCTCGATAGTGAAGTCTAGCTCACCAAGACGCTGAGTGGGCATTAAGTGTAGCGGGCTACAGGGAAACATTACTCTCAGATGGGCTGATTCTCAGCATTCTGTCCAATAGCACTCTGTCTTTGCGATTGGGCATATCCACCCCTGATCCTTTAACAGCACGGACCTGCAGCTTTTAATGAGCTTCCTGGGAGTTTCCACTGCATGTGCCGTTGATGGGAATTTCCACAGATGCCGAGCTGCTGACTTGTTAACAGCTTCCAGTACTCTTCAGGTTTTGGATCATCTCCCAGACTCAGTCCACTTTAGTGATATGAACTGTTTTGTTGTCTTGTAGATGTGTCCTGGTTTTCATCACCATGAAATATCCTGTAAGGCACTTTTAAACAAACAGTTTGGACAATTTTTCCTCTCGCAGAGTAAAATGTTTCCACATTTGTCTGTACGCATTTAGCAGACCACTGAAAGTGTCTCTTTGAATCTATCTACAAGTCAGGAAAAAGGAAGTTCTTGGCAATTCGTGTGCATACATGCACTTTTACATGTTCTAGTAGTCAGCTAGCGAGCATGGACTAATTTGACGGGTTCCTGAGAGAACTTTTACCTTTTCCGCTCATATCTAGGACGCTAGTGTAAGCTAACCTGACAGAATTTATGGCAAGATTTTTTAAATATTTATGTGAATGACTACATTCACTGTTAAATCTAGCATGTCTGGTAACACAACCCAACTGACAAGATTTCCGACAGGAACATTAACTCGTACTAAAAGGTTATAAACTTAGCTATTAGCCAGCAAGCTAATCAGATAATGTTTGCGCGGAGTTTAGATATCCACATCAAAGTTTATTCACTGAGTTAATGTTTTGCAGATGACTAATGTAATCTCATTTTTACACGATTACAGAGGGTACTAAAGACTGAAGTTATACTTATGTATAATGTGAATGATCTTCATAGCTAAAGTTAGCCAAATAGCTAACGGCTAGCCAACACACAACCTCAAGTCATATTAATAAATGTTGATCATTAATAATGCAATCATGCTTGCTCATTAAGGACTATAAAGTAACTAAGAATCAGAGAATGCATTTAAGTTAGCCATTTAGCATCGTACTGACAAGATAGCGAGAGAATCTCGCAAGAAAACCAACAAAGCATATCGTGTCATTACGAAATGACACAAAGTCATAAAATTGACAAATGCTGTTAAATAGAATAGCCTACTTGATGAAAAATGGTACAGTGGGTTTCAGTACATACAACACAAGAATGGTGTGATCAGATTCTCATTATACCATTACATTATAATGTACTGAGGCCAGTGGTGTAGTGGTTAGGGTGCTGCGCTCATAATCAGGAGGCTGTGAGTTCGAATCCCACTGAGACCCTCACTGTGCCAAGACCCCTGGGCAAGGTCTCGACCACAAGTGTGCCTCTGTTCACCCAGCAGTATAAATGGGTACCAGTAAAAATATACTGGGAAGGTAACCTGCGATGGGATAGCGTCCCATCCAGGGGGAGTTGAACTCCTGGTCAATTCACACGACAGAAACCGGAGATAAGCATCAACCTGATGAGGCACTAGGCTCGGGTGTAAAAACCCAACAGACTTTACCGTACCAACTTACATTATAATGTATAAATTACTTAAAAATATAAAAATAAATCATTAAAAAAATGTACTGGTTTTCTCTTGTATCCATCAATCTACCAGCTTTTCTGCTTATCTATCAAGGTCATGGGGGAAGCTGTAGACAACCCCTGCAGACTTCAAGGAAGATGTGCGGTATAGGTCGCCAATCTATTTCGAGGCTAACATAGACTCACTGACTCACCTCGATTGTTTTCCAAACCACTTAATTCTCTTATTAGGGTTGCAGGGAGGCTGGAGCCTACCGTAGCAGGCACGGGGTGAAGGCAGGATAAGCCCTATACAACTCTCTAGACCAGTGCAGAGCACACACACACACACACACACACACACACACACACACACACACACACACACACACACACACACACACACACACACACACACACACAGGGATGATTTGGAACGGCAAATTAGCCTAATGTGCATGTCTTTGTACTGTGAGAGGAAACCTGGCGGAAATCCATGCAAGCACAGGGAGAACATGCAAAGACAGAGACACAGAAACACCTAATCCTGGGGATTGAACCCAGGACCTACATGCTGTTCCTTCTTCAGCTTTTTAATAAAATTATTTATGTAAAAATATTGATATAACTATTGTTGTTGAGCAAACGTATGCATTCTGGGAAGCTATGCTGACAGTTAATCGTTAAAAAGTGGGGGGAAGGTGTGTGTATACAGTACAGAGTTGTTCCAGAGTGCCTTATGTCCTTGTGGTTAATTATTCCATCTAAACATTTGGCATGCAAATGCATGATGTTACCATCTGCTCAGTGTGTAGGTGCTGCTGTTAAACCACAATACATTTTTTTAAACAATACTTCAGCAGCTTTTAGAGCACAAATAGAAAACAAAGTGATGAATGTCAGCATGTTCCAGTCAAGGCTAGGGACATATTTATCACTGTTGTTACCGAGATTGAGCAAAATAGATCCTTTTAATAGTTTCGAAGCAGAATGGCGCTGATCAGATGTATCGTCTCTGCTCTTTTCCTTCATCCTTCACATCCATCTTTTTTATGCACAGCAGAAAGGAGAAAATATTACACTATAAGAGCAGCAGGCTCTGTCTGAATTGGCATTTTTCTCATTGTGCTCACACAAAGATTCAGACAGAATCCCACAGCTTCATTACTGTTGAATAAGAATATTTCACATACGGTCCAAGAGTGTGTAAGAAAGAAAATACATATCGAGGTAAAAAGAATAAAAATGAGGTTCTGAAAACATTTTTAAAAATAAGAAAATACATAGTCAAAATGCCCCCAGTGTAGCCGACTGGGTTATCAAAGGCCGGCCATGTCTGTCACTGTTGGTGGTGAGCGGTTCATGTAAAAGAACCATTGCTTACTTTCGACTGGGCTGCATAGCAGTCAGCATGTTTCCGCCCTGCGATGGCCTGGCGAGCTGTCCTTAGTGTACTCTGCCCTCACCCAGAGTCTGCTGGGATGGACGCCAGCCTCCCCTCGACCCTAATTAGGATTAAGAGGTTACAGAAAATGAATGAATGAGGAACAGTCAAAATGACCGAACTTTGCGTACGTTATATTGTCTTTCAAGGACAGTGGTGGCCCAGTGGCAAATGTGCAGAATTACTGATCCCAAGGTCGGGTGTTCAAGCCCCCCCCCCCCTCACCAGGTTGTCACTGCTGTCCCTCCAGTGCAGCTAACTGGGTTATCACAGGCCTCTCACTGTCCCTCACCATGTCTCTCACTGTCTATGGTGAGAAGTTCATGTAAAAGAATCATTTCTGACTTTCATCAAGAACAGCTGCATAACCTGTGATGGCCTGGCGAGCTGTCCAGGTTGTACTCTGCCCTCACTTAGAGTTAGCTGTGATGGGCGTCAACCTCCCGGTGACCATAATTAGGATTAAACGGTTTGGAAAATGAATGAATAATGAAGGAATATTGTCTTTCAAAGCCAAGGTTGTTTAACTCATTTTTAATGTGGCCCAGTGCAGGTTGCTGTGAAAACCATCATCATATCTTTATTTCGAAAATAATGTTTGTTCAGTTTACAGCTTCGACTTGTGAGAGTAACATGCATGAATTTATCACTATTTCAAAATAAACCTTTGCAGATCTGGCAAATTTAATGCTCACAAGACAGCAGCCTATAAAAATCCAGTAAATAATAATAATAATAATAATAATAATAATAAAAGTTTTGTAAAAGGGAAATGTTTAAAGTTCATAAGCTGTCTTTTGATTTTAATTTGATCAAACCCATACATTTAAAATAAATAATACAAAGAAGAAGAGGAGGCGGAAGAAGAGGAAGAGGAAGAGGAGTGTGTTTAATTTTTATAACACTTTACCAGGCGTCCACACATTTTTGTTATGTGCTAATGATCAGCGATGATTCCGAAATCAGGAAGAAATCACACAGCCTAAAACTCACTTAATGAGCAGTAGCCCGATGATTAAAAGGAGGATAAACGTAGAGACTCAATTTAATCATTGCTTTTATCCTCCCTTGCTAATTTTCTTCAGGCTTCTCACACATCCACACAGAGGCTGCATTAACAGTCTGAGAGCATCCCTGGACCTCAGCACTCCTTGTAGGGTCAGAGAAATCAAAGCAGCGCACATCAGAGGAATATCAGAGTAGGTCTCATAGATTAGCACCCACAGGGTCCGAGCACTAATTCAAGAAAAAGCAGAAGCAAAATGGTTCGGGGCTGCTCCCAGTGGAAGTGGTGAGGAATGATTAGCTGCGATGATCAATACAAGCCATCAGCCTACTGCGCATCTTCCCCCAAGGGGACAGAGATAAGTGAAAGAGGACAAGACGTCTGTGAATTTTAAATAAAAACAAATACAGTCGGTGCAGAGGGAAGCAGAATTATTAAATGTTAGGAAGGATGAGGACGGTAGCGAAGCTGCAGATCTGAGGGAACAGGACGACTGAGTGGTTCTGATGTGATGTACAATGAAAAGTGAGGCAGACGAACTACTGAACAGACCTGATGGAGTCTGACAGCTCACGAGTCTCAGCAGATACGTTACAGTACACCTGAGATAAAGGATCGCTTAGATCCAAGATGTTTCTGGAACATGTTGACGTCTCTGACAATTCTTTGATGGGGAAAATATTATCCAACCCCCCAACCCTTCTTTTCTCCGCAAGAAGTATACACTGTCTGAATCGATATGCTTCAATGCGTCTTAAAACTCAGCACAAAGTGGAAACTCTAACATGATGCTTGTCTGTAACATGTCAGCTTATGGAACACACATGAGAGATTGGCAGTGGAGTGAAGGCTTATAGAGAGAGTAAATACTGATTATATCTTTCAACCCTGAACATTTCTGGTTATTGAGTGTACTGGTGAGAATTTAGCTACCACTATGAATTATTTACTAAATACACTGTGATGAGTAAAAATATGTAGTGACCACACTGAGTGTGACACGTGTGACTCCACAAAATACTATTGGAAGTTAAGGGGTTAATATCTTTCCTGGATTGTCATGAAGTGAAAAATTTGATGATGCTCACAGAAGGGAGAATAAAGTCATGTGATTACATTTACAAGATTTAAAAAAAAAAAAAAAAAAAAAAAAAAAATATTACACATTAATTTGATGAACCACTTAATCCTATTAAGACTGCAGAGAAGCTGTAGGCTACCTCAGATGACACTGGGCGTGGTACACCTTAAACAGCTTGCAAGACGATTACAGGGCCAACACACACACACACACACACACACACACACAACCATTAACACTCACATTCACACCAAGGGGCAACGTAAAACAGTCAATTAGACGAATGTGCATGTCCTTGGAACCACTGTGGAAAGAGACCAGAGTCCCCAGAGGAATCCCACACAAGCAAGGGAAGAACATGCAAAATTCACTCAGAAGTATCCAAAGCTTGGACTCAAAGCCTGGACTCAAAGCCTGGACTCAAACCCTGGACTCAAAGCCTGGACTCAAAGCCTGGACTCAAAGCCTGGACTCAAACCCTGGACTCAAACCCTGGACTTCTTGCTGTGAGGTGGACGTTCTAACCACTACACCATTGTAAGGTAAAGTCTGTTGGGTTTTTACACCTGAGCCATAGTGGTCATCAGGCCGGTGCATATCCCCGGTTTCCGTAGCATGAAGCGACCAAGAGTTCAACTCCCCCTGGATGGGACGCTAGCCCATCGCAGGTTACCTTCCCAGTATATTTTTACTGGTACCCATTTATACTGCTGGGTGAACAGAGGCACACTTGTGGTTGAGACCTTGCCCAGGGGTCTTAGCACAGTGAGGGTCTCAGTGGGATTCGAACTCACAACCTCCCAATCATGAGCGCAGCACCCTAACCACTACGCCACCGGCCCCACTAATACGCCATTGTGCCACCCTTTTAAATACAGTCGGCCCTCTACTTACGAAATTAATCCATTCCAGAGCCTTTTCGTAACCTGGAGTTTCTGTAAGTAGAGGCGCATTTTACATGTAAAATGTGTGATTCGTTCCAAGGCTCCCAAGACTATCCCATATACCCTTTAAAAATGATAAAAGTGCATCAATTTTGTATGAAATATGTGTTAACAGTAAAAGAAAATTATTTATTAAACCATTTAAACATTTTAACAACATATTAAACCATTTTATTAGGGCAGTGGTGGTCTAGTGGATAGGGCGCAGGATCGCTGATCCTAAGGTTTGGGGTTCGAGTCCCCACAGGGTTGTCACTGTCCCCCCCCCGGTGCGGCTAACTGGGTTATCAAAGGCAGGCCATGTCTCTCACTGTCTATGGTGTGAGGCATGTAAAAGAACCATTGCTGACTTTCGTAAAAGAGAACGCTGCAAAGCCATCAGCGTGTTTCTGTCCCTTGCTAAAAAGGGTTGTGACAGGAAGGTCATCTGATGTAAAAAAAAAAAAAAAAAAAAAAAACCCTATGCCAAGTCAAATGTGCAAATCAGATGATTCGTTGTGGCGACTGCTGAGAAAAAGGGAAATAGCCGAAAGGAAGAAAGAAATTAAATCATTTTATTCACATATTTATTAATTAAACTATTATTAAACATTTTTTATTAACGCGCATACACACACACACACACACACACACACACACAACACTGTCTGTCTTGGTTTGTCTCTCTCTCAGTCTCTCACACACACACACACACACACACACACACACACACACACACACACACAAAACTCTCTAACTCTGGCGTGTTTTGCCGAATGCGGGCTCCGCCACACACTACGCGCAGCCGACGGACCAATTCTATTTAAATGTTTAAATGGACGGGATGTTGTATTTAAAGAGGAATTACAGTACCTGTTTGAAAGATCAGAGGTCCTGATTCAATCTTAACTCGCTTCCTTGCGAGATTGGCAGTCTGTTTTCATGTTCCTTCTGCTTCAATATCGTGCCGAAATAATCGCCCCCGTCATTGTATTTCCGCTTTAAGGTCTCATTCTGTTTCAATATCGTCCCAATTGTAGAGGTGTTTCGGCGATAACGAAATATAACGCTGCAATGGTCTCAAAATAAGCCAACAGTCCTGTTCAACTCTCCACGTGTGACAAACAGGAAGTATGGGTACAGGTCAGCTCCCTCCTGGCCAATGGGAGGCCAGTGGGGTGGGATGTTGGGAGACAGCCAATGAGAGAGCAACTCGCGCATTGTTTGAATTTTGAATGGCGTGTTTGGCGCTTTTCGTAAAAAGGGATTGTTTTTTGTAAAAAGAGGATGAAAATTTAGGAAAATGTTTTTCGTAACCTGGATTTTTCGTACTCAGAAGTTTTCGTAAGTAGAGGGCTGACTGTAAATCATTAAAAAAACGAAAAATTATGATAGAGTGAGATGGTATGAACAAATCTGACACAGTTCTCATACTGGAGGGTGAAGGCAAGAAGAATGACTTAAGGCAGTCTTGACCACTTTACAGCAAGCATTCAAAACAGTAGGAGTGTAGGCAGTGGTGGTTCAATGGTTAAGACTGTTGATTACTGATCAAAATGTTGACGGTTTAAGCCCCAATATCACCAAGGTGCTACCATTGGGCCCTTTAACCCTGAAGTGCTCAGGTGTATAAAAAATATAACAGAAAGAAATCATCACTCTGGATAAGGGCATCTATAAGTCACCCACACATACATGTGTGTGTGTGTGTGTGTGCGTGTGTGTGTGTGTGTGTGTGTGTGTGTGTGTGTGTGTGTGTGTGTGTGTGTGTGTGTGTGTGTGTGTGTGTGTGTGTGTGTGTGTGTGTGTGTGTGTGTGTGTGTGTGTGTGTGTGTGTGTGTGTGTGTGTGTGTGTATATATATATATATATATATATATATGGGGCAGTGGTGGTCTAGTGGTATAGGGCGCTGCATCACTGATCCAAAGGTTGGGGGTTCAAGTCCCACTCTCCACAAGGTTGTCACTGTCCCCCCGAGTGCAGCTAACTGGGTTATCAAAGGCGGGCCATGTCTGTCACTGTCTATGGTGAGAGGCATGTAAAAGAACCATTGCTGACTTTCGTAAAGAGTAGCTGCAAAGTCATCAGCGTGTTTCTGTCCCTTGCTAAAAAGGGTTGTGACAGGAAGGGCATCCGACGTAAAAACCTCTGCCAAATCAAACGTGCGAATCAGATGATTCGCTGTGGCGACTCCCGAGTAAAAGGGAAAAAGCTGAAAGGAAGACAGACAATACATATATATATATGTTTATACAGTGATCCTCGCTACTTCTCGCTTCAATTCATGCGGCTTCAGTACATTGCAGTTTTTGAAATATTCATCGACTTAAAAAGGAAATTAAGGAATATGCCACAAAACAAGGCCAATTATGCAAAAAAAAAGACCCAAACAAACAAAAACAAAAAACAACCCAAACCCCCCCATCAAAACTACTTACATTTTTATGTGAGGTGCGCATCTGTGTATGTGCGTACGTGCACCTGTATGTGTGTGTATTTATATTTTATTTACATCTTATGCATTATTTTTGAATGTTTGTTATTATAAGCATTTATAGGGTTGAATATGGATTTATTGATATTATATACACATATACATGTACGTATGTGTCAGTCGGGTGGGGGGGGGGGGTGATTCTACTTCGTAAAATTCGGCGGTCACGGGGAGTCTCTGTCCCCACGAACCGCGGAAAGTGAGGGATCCCTGTATACATACACATATATACATACATACACACACACACACACACCTAGGGTCAATTTGGAACATCCAGTAAGGCCAGTGTGCATGTCCTTGGACTGAGGGAGCTGAGGGAGGAAGTCAGAGCACCCTTACATGTCTGAGATTCAATCCAGAAACTTCTTGCTGTGAGACATGCTAATCTTTATAGCACCTAGTTGATCTTTACTTTTTTTTTTTTTTTTTTGAGACGGTCGACACTAATTATTTGATTTCCGTTTTCATGCGGTTTCTTGTATAACAGCATGATATAACGTTTTGGTTTAGATTGGGAACTTGTTAATGAAACATTAAACCCTTTATGTTTTTTTTCCTGCTAGTTCTGAAAGGACACCATCACGAAACTGAAGCAATACTTCTACCTTTTATCAGCCATCTACTTTCAACTCTGACCTCAGCTCCATCTCATTTCAAATATACAACACACAGCAACTATTACTTTCTCTCATAGCCTACATACAGTCCATCTACACCACAAAGTAATCGGTCTCGGTGGACAAAAAGGTATACAGTGTGTCCGTCCCCCTGTGTCAAGAAAGTTATACAAAGGCCATATTGTGGGCATGTGCTGGAACTCATGGTGAGAATTCAGAGCAGAGAGCATGGTGAATGTGATATTTAGCGTGGAACAGGCGTCGAGTTTGCAGCACTAATATGTCGGGGAATGCATGCAGCCTCATGCTGTGAACAGCAGGGCTGCTCATAGAGCAGACAACAATAACAAGCAGCCAGGTAATCCCCCCCACCCCAAGTCTCCTGGTGCGCCAATCATCTCACTGCACAGCCTGCTGCACCACTCAATACACCAGTGTTTACACACACACACACACACACACTATACATCTTTATATGTGGTTTCTCTCTACACAAAAGACTCATTAGTACATAACCACCACCCACGGTACACTGAATTTAGTCCCTGAATAAAAAATGTACATGCTAACGTGAAGTGAATCCAAGTCCTGCTATTCTGAGCAAATTATCTTTATATTCAATTGAGCTGTGTCTGTATTCTACCTCCTACACACAGCAGCATAATTAACTAACCAATATGTATTTAAAGTACACGGTATCCGCTGAGTGCAATATTAACATTATTTGAAAAACTGTAAAATGTATAAATTGACTTTAGAGATGGAGATAAGAATAAGCATTTATAAAGTCATAACTCAACACTTTAAATAAATTGAATATACTTAAAGTGAATCCCAGCATAGCTCTGATATCAGACATTTAGTTATTATTGTATTTTTATGCCAGAAAAAAAGCACTTCCAGATTACACGAAAAAGAAAAAGTGTTTAACAGTCATAGTAAAAAAAAAATTTATGTAATTACGCTCAAACTGAGTCTTTGCAAAGTAAAGCTGAGCTGAGAGTCTCCAGTTGCCAAAAGGGTCAGCCCATGTCAAATCAACCAAGTTTCAGAAAGACCACAACCAACCTGATCCTTCCGATTTTTCTAATTTTTTGAATACATGAAGGGAAATGTATATAATGCGGAAATCCAAAATTTGACCTCCTAATTCCGAATAACTTCAAAGTTATGGCCCGTTGAACGTCACCGGGGGGTTTCCTCAATTTACGGCCTCTGCGCAGCTTTTGCATTTTCATACATTTTAAAGATTCATAAGTTTTTATAGAATACAGATAGAGATATGAAAATTTCAGCATTCAATCACAGACATGTCATGTACAGAATAACGCAGTAATAGCTTTGTTTGCATTACTCTTTTCTACAGATAGAAGATAAAATTGGCGGGTTGCACTGGCGACCTTACAAAATGCCATTTTCAGCCGCCAGTATTTCAAACACTATTCAACAGAATCACTTGCAATTTTGCACATTATGTCTTGACTGCCTATTCTGGTGACGTTGATCATATAAAATTTCAAAAAATTGACTGTTTTTATTGAGAAATGAATAGTTGAAAATTGAGAATTGACAAATGTGGGTCAGATTCTGAGGCCAATATCAGCATGTGGGACAAATTGAAGCCAAAATCAATAAATATTATGTGAAAGTTCAGCATTTACTCTAAAAAAAAATGACACCAGGCACAACTTGCTTCCATGATTCCCTCAGTAATAGAACACAAGTTGAATTTTTTCATAATTTGTCACTTGGACTTTAAGTGATGAAGCCATATTAATATTAAGTAACAATAACTACCCAAAATTTTCAAGCATGTGTTGTCAAATATGTTCATAATAGAGCCGACTGAACATGTTGTTCTATAGCCCCAAGGATTTTTTAAAATATAAACCAATTTTTCAACTCTGTAATTTTCTTAGCAGTTCCATCTAGTAGTACGAAGAAAAGAACAGCTGGCCAGTATGTTGCCGCTGTGTACGATGGGGCATGGAACTTGGGTAATTTTGTTGAAATCTCATCTGAACATGAATATGTATTTGTAGATTTCATGAAACTAAAAGGTCCGTCAAAATCTTTCTCCTGGGCCAAAAGGACAAGTGTTGGGTTCCTGCTGACCACAGGCTGAATATAGTGTATTATTATTATTATTATATTGTGGATGCTTATATAGCGCAATTTCATACACGCATATGCTCAGTGTGCATGACACCCCAGCGCTCCCTGCGCTCCGAGTACCCATCGCCACTGTATGGCACCAGTTGTTGGTTTGTTCAATCCTTTTGATGCTGAGCGCCAAGCAGGAAGCAACAACTCCCAAATTTTAATGTTTCATGGTACGACGCGGCCGGATTCAAACTCCGACCTTCCAGAGGATAAAGCGGATAAAGCTGGACCAACTGAGCTAAATCCCCGGTATATGATTTGAGAACTGAAACCGGCAGACAGTAGAAACTACCGCAAGTCAGACACAAGGAAATCACAGACCTGTTTGACAAGTTGTCAAAGAACCGTTGTTAATTTTAGTGAGTATTTAAGCTTAAATTATATTATCAAGTTGCGTTTTGTGCATATATGGCAATACGTGCTTGAAGATTTCGGGCTGGTTATTGAGTCCAACCGCCAAGTGATGATAAAACAGACCGCAGCGTATATAGTCACATGACCAAATCAACATCCCTCTACCCACAGCTCAGCCAGTGACAACATTACTACTATATTTCTTGATTCGAAGATTCTGGAATCATCATCGCAACAATACAGGTGATTTCCTTGAAGGTTTTTAACTTAATTATTTTCCGAGAACAAAATCTGTCGACATCCACGAGTTTGTCCTCTTGCATGATATCCTCCGTTATCAAATTTTTTAAGCAGAACTGCCATTTTGTCCTGGCACTGATCGGTTACAGTCAATAAAATATCCATTTGCTCATCCTCACAATGCTTTTTTCAGGATATTCAACTAAATCTACAGTTTCTGGCAACTTCAGCCTCCCATGTGTGTTGGACTGAAGGTTTATGATGTTTTGTCATGAATTAATAATGAAGCTGTTTTATAATTATTAACAGGTCACACATTAGAGGTGTTTCCAAGCCTCAACATTTCAAAAAATTTGGGGGAACAGTTTATGGTTCTTGTGAAAATGATTCTGGTCACCGAAAGCTTGTTCAGATGAAAATGAGCAGTTCCCTGAAGGAAAAAGCAAATTATTCAACAAACCTGCATTATTTAATCAATTAGATTTGTGCTTTTAAGTTCAATAGATATCGTGTTCGACGTAATAAGCGCGCTGCTCCAATGTGTGTGTTTTTTGTTTTGTTTTGCCCCCCCCCACACACACACACATCTAAGAACCGCCCATGTGTACTGGGAGCAAAGTCGTACATCAAATTTTATTGGATCAGTCTCTGTAATGGTAAAATGAGGCGTTCACCGCCTGTAAAAGTGAGTTTACACTGTATTTCAAGAGCCCCTGCCACTGGGGAATGTCTATAATGTTCATCAGTAATAACACATTTGATCGTTCCACCATGCTTTAAAAAAACAGGAAAATATTTTGCTGTGTTCTGTTGGTAAACGTCCAACAACCGATGAACCATTAGAAACTGCGACAGAAAAACTATCAGATGCTCTGAATGAATAGAGCGATGAGCCAGATATGGACTTATCAGTAAGTGATGAGTATTTTTCACCCGATTCTCCTGCTCACTAACTTCGCAAATTTAAGGACGTTTCTGGAAATGTGCTTTTGTTTATGTTCATGTTGATTGGTTCAACATGCCATGTGCTAAAGTTGACATTTGTGATGATTGGCTAGATTTTACTTCTTGGAAAATGTTTAAAGGAACAGCACTGGGAGGGAAAACTAAGGGGTCTTTTGTTTTTTAATTATGCTGTTTTCTGTTTATTTTCCGGTTCTTTGACAACTTGTCAAACAGGTCTGTGATTTCCTTGTGTCTGACTTGCGGTAGTTTCTACTGTCTGCCGGTTTCAGTTCTCAAATCATACACCGGGGATTTAGCTCAGTTGGTCCAGCTTTATCCGCTTTACCCTCTGGAAGGTCGGAGTTTGAATCCGGCCGCGTCGTACCATGAAACATTAAAGGTAACTCTTTTGTTGTTCTGTTATTATTTATGTTTTCCACCTCGATGGTAATAAGCACTGACCCTTCCACTCCGCTGGGAACATTTTAATAAGCGCCCACCTACTCCAGGGTTTTTTGTTGTAGTTTTTGAAGCGCCCTGGGTGCTCATCACATCGAATGCGGTATATATAATATCTAATATATTGTTGAATTTTCTAATATTAAAGGATTAAATTAGCGACAACACAACTAATCATTTTAAAACATTAAATTTTAATACAAATAATAATCACTGTTCTGATCAAACTGCTGGAACACTTTTAATACATCAACATGCAAAGTTTCATCAATCAGTGTAAACATCAATCACCAGTAGCACCAACTTGAACCTTTAACCGGCTGAACTGGAACGTTCCCTAATTGCTAACATTAATGTGTAACTGCATTTTGTTGCTATAACGTTATTTTGATAATTCACAAGGTATTAATTAATAAATGTAGAAAAGCTTCTTCCCCAATATGTATGATATACTTGTGGCAAATCTTGCATCTTATTTTGGTAACATAGCCATCATCACTGGTGTTTAGTATTTCAAAGTCATCTTTAAATGAATATTTTCTATCATGCACTGCATTACTGAAATGAAATATGTGACCGTTTCGTCATCCGTGGGTTTTGAAAGACTGCCGACCGGTCATAAGACCGACCGTTGGGTCGCGCCAATTGTCGAGGCTTGTGTTTATTTTGCAGTATTTACTTAAATCTGTGTGTGAATAGTCATGAGACAGCTATTTTAAACCCAAATATGTTATCAGGTTATTTTTGAGCTGATTAAGATGAGGGTTTGGGTGTAAATAGCATTGTTAGTTAAGGATAAATGGGGGGCTTGTCTCAGGTCTGGGTGGTGCTGTATACACCCAGGTTTAACATCCACATACGTATTCCAGGTGCAAAAAAACATTTCAGAGGTCTGTTACCTTGGAGCATCAACAATTTGAGCAAATTAAATCAGGTTATTTTAATAGCTGGCAAAATAATTGTCATAGTCAGCAGTGTCTGACAGTTTTTATTGGCAAACATAATATATTGACTGTGAATCAATCATCCAAGTAAGAAACAACATACATGAGTTAATTCGAATGCCAACATTTATGGTGTTTGGCAGTTGGCCTCATCCAAAGAGACTTATGCAAGTTTTATAATGTCTCCATCAAAAAATACATGTTGATACTGGTTTACCAGGCCACTGATCAAGACGAACACCATTATGAAGGTATATCTTTTATGGAGAATATTCAGTTTCAAGCAGTAACAGTAAATAAATTATTTAATAAATACAGCACCCAAGACAATATTTATTATTATTATTATTATTATTATTATTATTATGATAGGATGCTGAGGTTGGAACCACCAGGCAGAAGCCCTAGAGGAAGACCAAAGAAGATATTTATGGATGTGGTGAAGGAAGACATGAAGGTCGTTGGCATAAGAGAAGAAGATGCAGAGGACAGGGTGACATGGAGGCAGATGATTTGCTGTGGTGACCTCTGAAGGGAACAGCCGAAAGGAAAAGATGATGATGATGATGATTATTATTATTATTATTGTTATTATCTTGGCCACCCCAGCCACACATGCTCCATGATCCTGCTGTTGGTCAGACGGTACAGGAGCATAAAGACGAGCACCAGCAGATTCAGACAGTTTCTACCCACAAGCCATCAGGCTACTGAACTCAACAATTTGTACACACCATTACCTCTGTACTATGGCTCTATCAGTGTTTCTAGTATTCTGCATTTATTCTATTACCACATACACACACACACACACACACACACACACACACACACACACATGCATATACAGTATAGTGCTGTCAGAAATTGTCAGAAATCTGTCAGAAAGGGGTCTGGAGGCAAAAAGATTTGCATGCACTGTATACATACAGTGCTGAATAAATGTTTTTGCCCCTTACTGATTTTTTTACTTTTTTTTTGCACCTTTGTCACACTTTTTCAGACCATCAAACAAATTTAAACATTCCACAAAGACAATCCAACTACTCAAAAAAAAAAAAAGAAGTTTTCCTGTTGCGATTTTATTTGTTAAGAGAAAAATCCTATCCAAATCTACATAAACCTCTGTGAAAAAGTAATTGCCCCCCCCACCCGTTTAATGGTAAGGTAATTGTGATTAATCCTACTGTTGGGGAAAACTGAGTTCAATTTCATGGCCACACCCAGGCCTGATTGCTGCCAGACATTTCCAATCAGGAGATCCCCAACATAAAACCTGTCTGACAAGGTGGAGGTAGACCATACTGAACACACATCATGCCGGAATCCAGTGAGCTTCAAGAGCAAACAAGAAAGAAGATTATAGAGATGTCTCAGTCTGGGAAAGGATAAGTCATTGGTAAATCTTTGGAACTCCAGCGAACCACTGCCAGAGCCATTATCCATAAATGGAGAAGGCATGGCACAGTGGTGACCCTTCCCAGGAGTGGCCGGTCTACCAAAATTACTCCAAGAGCATCGTGCAGACTAACCGGAGAAGCCACAAAGGATCCAAAAACCTCTTCTAAACAACTACAGCCCCCACTCTCTCTCTCATATATATATATATATATATATATATATATATATATATATATATACTAGTCCTTCTCAAAAATTAGCATATTGTGATAAAGTTCATTATTTTCTGTAATGTACTGATAAAAATTAAACTTTCATATATTTTAGATTCATTGCACACCAACTGAAATATTTCAGGTCTTTTATTGTTTTAATACTGATGATTTTGGCATACAGCTCATGAAAACCCAAAATTCCTATCTCAAAAAATTAGCATATTTCATCCAACCAATAAAAAAAGTGTTTTTAATACAAAAAAAGTTAACCTTCAAATAATTATGTTCAGTTATGCACTCAATACTTGGTCGGGAATCCTTTTGCAGAAATGACTGCTTCAATGCGGCATGGCATGGAGGCAATCAGCCTGTGGCACTGCTGAGGTGTTATGGAGGCCCAGGATGCTTCGATAGCGGCCTTAAGCTCATCCACAGTGTTGGGTCTGGTGTCTCTCAACTTTCTCTTCACAATATCCCACAGATTCTCTATGGGGCTCAGGTCAGGAGAGTTGGCAGGCCAATTGAGCACAGTAATACCATGGTCAGTAAACCATTTAGCAGTGGTTTGGAACTGTGAGCAGGTGCCAGGTCGTGCTGAAAAATGAAATCTTCATCTCCATAAAGCTTTTCAGCAGATGGAAGCATGAAGTGCTCCAAAATCTCCTGATAGCTAGCTGCATTGACCCTGCCCTTGATAAAACACAGTGGACCAACACCAGCAGCTGACATGGCACCTCAGGCCATCACTGACTGTGGGTACTTGACACTGGACTTCAGGCATTTTGGCATTTCCTTGTCCCCAGTCTTCCTCCAGACTCTGGCACCTTGATTTCTGAATGACATGCAAAATTTGCTTTCATCCGAAAAAAGGACTTTGGACCACTGAGCAACAGTCCAGTGCTGCTTCTCTGTAGCCCAGGTCAGGCTCTTCTGCCGCTGTTTCTGGTTCAAAAGTGGCTTGACCTGGGGAATGCGGCATCTGTAGACCAGTCCACTGCTTCCACAGGTCCCCCGAGGTCTGAATCGGCCCTTCTCCACAATCTTCCTCAGGGTCCGGTCACCTCTTCTGGTTGTGCAGTGGCTTCTGCCACACGTTTTCCTTCCCACAGACGTCCCACTGAGGTTCCTTGATACAGCACTCTGGGAACAGCCTATTCGCTCAGAGAATTCTTTCTGTGTCTTACCCTCTTGCTTGAGGGTGTCAATGATGTCCTTCTGGACAGCAGTCAGGTCGGCAGTCTTACCCATGAATGCGGTTTTGAGTAATGAACCAGGCTGGGAGTTTTTAAAAGCCTCAGGAATCTTTTGCAGGTGTTTAGAGTTAATTGGTTGATTCAGATGATTAGGTTAATAGCTCGTTTAGACTACCTGAACATGATATGCTAATTTTTTGAGATAGGAATTTTGGGTTTTCATGAGCTGTATGCCAAAATCATCAGGATTATACAATAAAATACCTGAAATATTTCAGTTGGTGTGTAATGAATCTAAAATATATGAAACTTTAATTTTTATCAGTACATTACAGAAAATAATGACCTTTATCACAATATGCTAATTTTTTGAGAAGGACTAGTATATATATATATATATATATATATATATATATAAAAGGTATATGCCTGCCTCATACCCTGAGAAATGGAGGGAGTAATCGAGCAGTCAGAAAAGATAGGACATAATGCAGTGCCGATTGTGCTCCAAGGTTGCTGCTCTGTTTTTGACTTCATTAGTTAGCATCAGTGTGTTCGATCTCATGTGTGCAAATACTGGAAAGTCACTGGAGGTAATGTAGCAGTGATTATGAATCAGAATTATGAAGATTGAAAACAAGCCATGTAGCTGCATTTTAAATCCATTGCAGAAGTTGAATGGCATGTCGAAGCAGGCCTGTCAGGACCTAGTTGTAATAGTCTAGTGTTGAAATGATAAGGGACTGACAAATACCCAAGTGGTCTTTGTGGATTGAAATTGACCGTTCCACCTGATGTTGCCAAGGAGAATCCAACATAAGCGTGTCTGACTGGTTACACGAGAAGGTACACCAAGGTTGCACGCAGTGACCGAAGGTGAGAGTTGTCCAGGAAGATCAAAAGATCCTGACATGTGGATGAATCACCTGGGACGAAGTACAGTTGAGTTTTGCAGGGATTAAGTTTCAGCTGATGAGCTTCTATCCATGATGAGATGTCTGCCAGACATGCTGAGATCTGAGTGGAAACACAATCGCCTTGGGGAGCAAGAGAGGGGATGAGTTGCATGCTTTCCAAAGAGCAGCGTATATGAAAACCCATATAAGGATATGACCTCACCATGAGCTTGAGTGTAGAGGAAGGATCAAAGAAGACAACTTCTGCATATTCATATTCAAGAACACATTCAGCTAATGGTTCATCATTGACTATCGGGAACATAAACACCTAGTCACTGCACCCATTTCTCAAAACAAAGAGCCAGCAGGTCACATGGGCTAAAAATTTCATCATGAAAATGTATGGACATGGAATATAATATATAATAAATTTTAATGCTATAGGAGAACCTTTATATCAATCAAATCCTCTCTGGCGGTTAGAAAATTTCCACCGTTCTCCTGGAATGCCTCATGTCTCATTGCACAATGGAGCAGGTTTTAAAATGTTAGAAATGTGACAGGCTACTTAAATTCTCTCCAGCACCAGCTTCTTGATAGTGGAAAAAGATAATGTTTTGCTCCAGCACATAGTGGATTTGCAATTAATCTTTCCCATTAACTCATTAACATGAATCGCTGTGACAACATGCAATTTAAAATCTATACTGAATAGATCTGATGGTTCTTGGTTCTGCTGATTTGTATAACTGGGAACGTTCTCAAATGATAAATTCATTTTCACGTCGGTTTGAATAGAGGTGCACTTAACTGCGTTACAAATCATTTTTCTTTAGAGAAATTATATAAATTCCAGACATACTTTTTTTTTTTTAACCATTTATCCAATTTTATCAGTAAGCCAGGGGTGCTGGAATCAGGGGAAAAAGTCATGACATATCATAGAGAACAAAGGTTGGGTGGACAGAAACTCAAAGAAATCCATTTTCATCTTGGAAAAAACCTGAATTGGTGAAAAAAATATTATATATAGATATTATTTGTAAACATACGAAATAATAATTTTAAAAAATTATATATATATATATATACATATACATACACACACACACACACACACATATATATATATATATATATATATATATATATATATATATATATATATATACATATACACACACATATACACACACATATATATATATATATATATATATATATATATATATATATATATATATATATATATCTATACATACATATATACACATGTATATATATATATATATATACACATATATATACACACACACATATACACACACACACACATATACACACACACACACATATATATATATATATATATATATATATATATATATATATATATACACACACACACATACATGTATATTTTAATAATTCATTGTATTTGCTTCAGTAGTGATGAGAAATGGATGTTTTCATTCAGTTGGGCACTGTTTTTAACCATTCAATCTTGTTTCTTATTTGTCTCTAGTTATGGTTTTCAATTTAAAATGTAAATTTTTTACACACATACACACACACACACACACACACACACACATGTACACATATATAATTATATGTCATGTGTAATGATAGATAGATCAGATGGACAGACAGATAGACAGACGGTGGTATAGTGGCTAGCACATCTGCCTCATAGCAAGAAAAGCTTTGGATGGTGTCCCTGGGTTGGGAATTTGTGTGTGGTGTTTGCATGTTCTCACTGTGTGGGTGGGGGCTTTTCATCCACAATCGTGTACATTAAATCAGACATGCACAATATGATAACTGTCCATAGAGGTGTGTGTGTGTGTGTTGGCCCTGCAGTGGTACGGTGAACTTTTCAGGGGGTACACAACCATTGCACAATGCTGGCTGAGATCAGCTTCATCCTCCGTGTGACCATAGTAGGAATAAGTGGTTTGGGAGATATATTATATTATATAGTGTGCACAAACACACACACACACACACAGAGCTAACACAATTCACTTATTAGGTCTTTTGCTAACAGGCCTATTATAGACAGGGACAGGAGGGTATCCTGTATGTCTAACAGAGCCAGATGAAAGCACAAACAGCAGTCTATCGCAGGCAGCACTAACTGTGTTTCTGCTGTGGAGATGTCAGCTTTAATTTGCCTGTAAATAATTGACTTCCCGTTGTCCAGATCCCAGAGGAGACATCCAGTTTGTTCAGGAGACGGCAGAGCTGTATGCGCAGCAAATTACTCTTTCAGATGTGTGTAACCTCATACATAGTCGTGCACACACCCAATGTTTTCTCTCTCTTTTTTTTTTTTTTTTTTTGCCCCTGCTTCTACCGTAATAACCTTCAACTAACCTTTAAACCACACTGAATAATTTAGATCCCATTTTCATATCAATAGAGGAGTCAAGCCAGGCAATTATCTTTTATCTGTATACTTCACTGTCAGACCACAGTATAATAAAGTTTTCCCAAGAGGTCTGAAGGGGGCGTAGAGAGAGAGACAGTGCAGGGTGTGCCTGCCATGTTGCTGTTATCTGAAGACATTAATGCAATCATGAATTATGCAGTAATAATAGTCAGAGCTGAAAGAAAGGGGGCGGGGGAGCATAAAATGCAGCCCACTTCTGCATCACAGCCTTCATGTAAAGACGGAACAGGGTGAAGACAAATACAACAAATTGTGGGCAGTAGTGGCTCAGTGGATGAGACGATGGTTTACTGATCCAAAGATCAGCAGTTCAATCCCCACAATCATCACTGTTGGGCCCTTGAGCAAGGCCCTTAACCCTCAATTGCTCAGATGTGTTAAAAATTGCGTAATTGTAAGTCACTCTGGATAAAAGCATCCGCCAAACGCTGCAAACGTAAAACCGTCATATCCTTCATTCTGTTTAGCGAGGTGTGGGAGTACGCAACAGGTTGGGGTTATTTTTGGGGGGGGGGGGGGGGGTAGACGGACAAGAGTGTGCTGAAAATCGAGACACATTCATGACTTTCGAGCCAAACCCCCATGAAGAGAAACCACCTGACAGTGATGTAGAGCAGTGCAGCGCGTGGAAACCCATAATGAAAAAGAGGGGCAGGAACGTGCTTCTCCCAAAGAGACTCATTAAAATACGTTTCCATATCCACCCAGATTCTCACCATTTCCTCACATGCTGTGCTGCTACCCCCAAGGCACGGGGTCACACCACTCATCATTATACTATTAATGGCAAAATGAATAAATCCTCTAATTAATGAATAAATCTGCATCCTTGTAGAAAAACCACAGAAACTTCACATGCAAAAATGTTCATGACTTTTTTCCATAATTCAAATAAATCATCTACATAATCCATTTTCATATTATTTTTTACACAATTTATTTCTTTTTTTACATGATTCGTTTATTTATTTATTTATTTTTCATCAAACAGTTACAGAAATAGTGCAGTGGTGGCCCCATGGTAAGGTGCTGGATTACCAAAGCCCATGGTTGGGGGTTCAAACCCCACTGTCAACGGTTGTCACCGCCGTCCTCTCAGTGCAGCTAACTGGGTGGGTTATGACGGGCCGACCACGTGTGACGCTCACTGTCTGTGGTGAGAGATTCATATAAAAGCACCATTGCTGACTTTCATCAAGAGCAGCTGTATATCCGTCAGCATGTCTCTGCCATGCAACGGCCTCCTGGTAAGATGCCCAGGGTGTACTCTACCCTCAACCAGAGTCGACTTAGATGGGCGTCAGCCTCCCCATGATCTCACTTAGGATTAAGCAGTTCAAAAAATGAATGTTACAGGAATTTATTTCTTTATAATCCGTTTCTTTTCACGTGTTAAGTTTACTACTCACGTGATATAAAATCTAGTGTTCAAACAGGTTGCTCCTTCAATATAACTGCATGTTTAATTTATGTAAATTAAATATAGCATGAATACAGTATCCCTACTTGATTATCTTTCCTGCCATGTCGGGATTTTCGCTTATTCCACGAGTCTTAAAAAAAAAAAAAAAAAAAGTATTATCATGCCATTTCCAAACCCTGATGGTACCAGAATTGTTTCCTAAAATGAAGAATGCTGCCTAATTATTGCAGTTTTGATACATGGTGTTGATTTGGTGTCAAAACACATGAACAACTGGTGATGAGTCAGCAGAGATCATGCTGCTTTCTGCCCAGTGGACTAACTCTGTGGTCCTATTCGCCTCATTAGCAGGTATTGGCTTGGGCTAGTCGCGAGTATGGTTGTTATCTGCTGTCTAAACGAGGAGAAGAATAATAACAGCTTCTGCTGAATCTCTCCCTAATGTGTGCTATGCAGTTAGAGAGACGAAGCCTTATTAAACACAAACACACTTAGGGAATAAAACTAATGATGCACCTCCAGCATATTAAAAAAAAAAAAAAAAAAAAAAAAAAAAAAGTTCTGTGATAATCCAAATAACAGGCTCTCAGTTTCACCATTTCCCTTTGCAAACAGGCCCACTTCACAAACACGCGCATTCCTTTCTGGGAGGAAAAAAGCACAAATAATTATATTAAAGAAAAGTAAATATCATTAAGATGTATCGTGGGTAATTAATTATGATGAATGTGGGCTGCTGAGTGAAGGAGGAGGCAGAGAGGCTCATTCGAGTGGGTGCAGTTGCAGCTCCCTGCTACGAGAGTTATAATAACCTCACTCAGGCATTTTTCTCTTAATAATAACACTATTTCTCTCTCGAATTATGCAAATTGCACTGTGTATTAGCATAGCTAGCGTGCGGTGTCACTACAAAGAGTGGAATGGTGGAATGCAGTGCATGATTTAAGGGGTAAAAAAAAAAAAAAAAAAAAAGCGCGTGTGCTCATGTGGTTGTTTGTCAGGAAGGAGATAATAAAAATGTTTGAGGATATCTAAATACTTAATGCAGCCATGAGGCGGGGGGGGCACTAACCAGTGTCTCTCCCCCTTATGCCGGTCCCAAGCCCGGATAAATGCAGAGGGTTGCGACAGGAAGGGCATCCGGCGTAAAACTTCTGCCACATTTAAAAATGCAAATGATCAAAACAAAATTCATACCGGATCGGTCGAGGCCCGGGTAAACAACGACCGCCATCAGTGCTGTCAACCAACAGGGTGCTGATGGAAATTGGACTACTGTTGGGCGAAGACGTCGAAGAAGGAGAGGCGGGAGGCGTGTCCGTAGGCAGAGAGAGAAGAGGAAATGCGTGAGCCTCGGACTGAGAGTAGGGACTTTGAATGTTGGAACTATGCAAGGAAAAGATAAGGAGCTGGCTGACATGATGCAGAGGAGGAAGGTGGACATACTGTGTGTTCAGGAGACAAGGTGGAAAGGTAGAAAGGCTAAAAGCTTAGGAGCAGGGTTTAAACTGTTTTATAATGGTGTGGATGGGAAGAGAAATGGAGTAGGAGTCATCTTGAAGGAGGGGTTTGTCAGGAATGTTCTAGAAGTGAAAAGAGTGTCAGACAGAGTGATGAGTCTCAAGTTAGAAATTGAAGGCGTGATAGTCAATGTTGTTAGTGCTTATGCCCCACAGGCAGGATGTAAGCTAGAAGAGAAGGAGAGATTCTGGAGTGAGTTAGATGAAGTGATGCAGAGTACCCCAGAGGTGAAAGAGTGGTCATTGGAGCAGACTTCAATGGACATGTTGGTGCAGGCAACAGAGGGACGAGGAAGTGATGGGCAGGTTTGGTATCCAGGACAGGAACACAGAAGGACAGATGTTGATCGATTTTGCAAAAAGGATGGAAATGGCTGTGGTGAATACTTCTTCCAGAAGAAACAGAAGCATAGGGTGACTTATGAAAGCGGAGGTAAGAGCACACAGGGAGACTACATCTTGTGTAGGCGAGGTAATTTGAAGGAAGTCAGTGACTGCAAAGTAGTAGTGGGTGAGAATGTTGCCAAACAGCATAGGATGGTGGTGTGCAGGATGACACTGATGGTGAGAAAGGTGAAAAGGCAAAGGTAGAGCAGAAGACAAAGTGGTGGAAGCTGAAAAAGGAAGAGTGTCGTGTTGTCTTCAAGGAGGAGTTGAAACAGGCTTTGGGTAGTCAGGAAGTGCTTCCAGAGGACTGGACAACCATAGCCAATGTGATCAGGGAGACCGGTAGGAGAGTATTTGGTGTGTCCTCTGGAAGGAAAGTAGATAAGGAAACTTGGTGGTGGAATGAGGAAGTGCAGGAGTGTGTACAAAAGAAGAGGTTAGCCAAGAAGAAGTGGGACATTGAGAGGACCAAGAGAGTAAACAGGAGTACAGGGGAGACACAGCGTAGGCTTAAGGTGGTAGCAGTGTCAAAGGCCAAACAGAGGGCGATGATGACTTGTATGATAGGTTGAACAGTATGAGGGAGAAAATGATCTATACAGGTTAGCACAGCAGAGAAATAGAGATGAGAAAGACGTGCAGCAAGTTAGAGTGATAAAGGACAGAGAGGGAAATGTATTGACTGATGACAGAAGTGTGCTGGGAAGATGGAAAGAGTACTTTGAAGAGCTGATGAATGAGGAAAATGAGAGCGAAAAAAGAGTAGAAGAGGTGACTGTTGAGGAGCAGGAAGTAGCAAAGATTAGTAAGGGAGAAGTGAGGAGGGCATTGAAGAGGATGAAGAGTGGAAAGGCAGTTGGCCCTGATGACATACCAGTTGAGGTATGGAAGTGTCTAGGGAGGTAGCAGTAGATTTTCTGACAAGAATATTCAACAAGGTCTTAGAAAGTGAGCAGATGCCAGAGGAATGGAGGAGAAGTGTGCTTGTGCCCATTTTTAAGAACAAGGGCGATGTACAGAGTTGTGGCAACTACAGAGGGATAAAGTTGATGAGCCATACAATGAAGCTATGGGAAAGAATAGTGGAAGCAAGACTAAGGGCAGAGGTCAGCATTTGTGAACAACAGTTTGGTTTCATGCCAAGAAAGAGTACCACAGATGCAGTGTTTGCTTTGAGGATGTTAATAGAGAAGTACAGAGAAGGTCAGAAGGAGCTGCATTGTGCCTTTGTGGATCTGGAGAAAGCATATGACAGGGTGCCGAGAGAAGAACTGTGGTATTGTATGAGGAAGTCTGAGGTGACAGAGAAGTATGTTAGAGTGGTGCAGGACATGTATGATAGATGTAAGACAGTGGTGAGGTGTGCTGTCGGTGTGACAGAAGAGTTCAAGGTGGAGGTGGGACTACATCAAGGGTCAGCTCTCAGCCCCTTCTTGTTTGCTATGGTGATGGACAGGCTAACAGATGAGGTTAGACAAGAATCTCCATGGACTATGATGTTTGCAGATGACATTGTGATCTGTAGTGAGAGCAGAGACCAAGTGGAGGAAAATCTAGAGAGGTGGAGGTATGCCCTGGAAAGGAGGGGATTGAAGGTTAGTCTTAGTAAGACAGAATACATGTGTGTGAACGACAAGGACCCAAGAGGAACTTTGAGGTTACAGGGGGCAGAGATAAAGAAGGTGGAGGATTTTAAGTACTTAGGCTCAACAATCCAGAGCAATGGAGAGTGTGGAAAAGAGGTGAAGAAGCGCTGCAGGCAGGTTGGAATGGATGGAGAAAAGTGTCCGTGTGATGTGTGATAGGAGAGTATCGGCAAGAATGAAGGGAAAAGTGTACAAGACGGTGATGAGGCCAGCAATGTTGTATGGTTTAGAGACAGTGGCCTGGGGAAAAGACAGGAGTCAGAGTTGGAGGTAGCAGAGATGAAAATGTTGAGGTTCTCTTTGGGAGTAACGAGGATGGATAGGATCAGAAATGAGTACATCAGAGGGACAGCACATGTTAGATGTTTTGGAGACAAAGTCAGAGAGGCTAGATTGAGATGGTTTGGACATGTACAGAGGGGGGAGAGTGAGGATATTGGTCGAGGATGCTGAGGTTGGAACTACCAGGCAAAAGGCCCAGAGGAAGACCAAAGAGAAGATTTATGGATGCAGTGAAGGCGGACATGAAGGTCGTTGGAGTAAGAGTAGAAGATGCAGAGGATAGGGAGAGATGGAGGCAGATCATTTGCTGTGGCGACCCCTGAAGGGAACAGCCGAAAGGAAAAGAAGAAGAAGAAGAAGAGGATATCTAAATACTTACAAAATATAGCACGGACACACACAAATATAGCATCCTGAATATGGTGGACTGGAATCTTTGGACACCGTTGTTGCTCGAAATTATAAAATGTTCTGTGTAACACAAATCCAAATTATTTTTCAGTTTCATGTACACGGATCCCTCAGTTTCTGCGGTTAATTGGGACCGAGATGCCCACGCGACCACAGAAGTAGGATCAGCCCCACCCCACCCCCAACATCCCCCTGACTGACATATATGTACATGTATATGTATACGTGTATATAATATCAATAAATACATATTCAATGCTATAAATGCTTATAATGACAATTAAACATTGAAAAATAATGCATAAGATGTAAATAAAATATAAATACACACACATACAGATGCACACGTATGCAGGCACGTGCACGTGCACCTCTCATAAAAATGTAAGTAGTTTTGATGGGAGGTTTTGGGTTCTTTTTTGTTTGTTTATAGTTTTGGGGGGTTTTTTCCGCATAATTGGCCTTGTTGATTTTCCTTAACCTTTTACCCTATTCTTCCTTAATTTTCTTATTTTTTGAATTTGATGAATACTTTAAAAATAAAAAAACGTGATGCACTGAAGCCGCATGAATTGAAGCCCATAGTAGAGCGGGATCCCTGTATTTCTGTTGTTATGATAGTTATAGGGTGGGACAGGGGTTAACAGGGCTGCCTCATAGCATGAAGGCCTGGGTATGATTCTCAGCCTGGGTGTTTCTGTGTAGAGTTTGCATGTTCTCCCCGTCCTTGTGTGGGTTTCCTCCCACAGTCGAAAAACATGCACAGTAGGTTGATTGGCTGTTCGAAATCTCCCACAGGTGTGAATGGTTGTTTGAGTGTTGGCCCTGCAAGCTGTGCAGGGTGTACCCTGCTTCCACCCATTGTCGGGCTGAGATGGGCAACCCTAATTAAAATTAAGTGGTTCAGAAAATGAATAAATGAATAATACGTACTTGCAAACCAGGCGGCATGTCTGCCTCACGGCAAGAGGGTCTGGGTTTAATTCCCAGCTCAAGCCTTTTTGTGTGGAGTTTGCATTTTCTCTCTGTGCTTAGGCCGGTTTCCTCCACAGTAGGCTAATTGGTTGTTCTAAAATGACCCTAGGTGCAAGTCTGTCCAGGGTGTACCCTGCCCTTGCCCATAGTTGGCTGAGATGGGCGCCATCCTCACCGCAACCCTAATTAGGGTGAGGCAGCTTAGAAAATGAATGAGTTACAAACCACCCTGAACAATAAACAATAATCCATCAGTATTAAAGGTAACATGTCTCTGTGCACACCTAGAGGTGTAACACTGGTGCTCACTGTGAAAAGGGGCGAGGTCTGATATTGCCGAATGGAATGATTGATGTTGTCCATCAGGGGTCGGGAACCTTTTTGACTAAGAGAGCCAAAAAAAAAAAAAAAAACAATTTAAAATCTAATCCTTTGAGAAGCAAATATATTTTTTAATACTGAGACCAACAATTTGAGAGTATAATAAGACTAAATTTATTTTAAACAACATTGTTATAACGAACTTATTTATTAATAAGAAAAGTACTTCTTACTATTAATGCAACTTCTGGTGCTGCATGGTGTTGCTGACGGCTTTGTAATCTGGTTGATACGTGCTGAGGTTCAGCTTCATGCAGGCGTTTAGGCTTCCATATATTACACGTGACCGCAGGTTGGTCTTGATGCTTTTCAGGTGTGAGAAGGACTGCTCGCGTGCGCATGTGGAGCCAAACATGGTCAATACGACAGGACTCACACTGCAGTGTTTATGTGCCAGGATGCGCGCCACAAGTTTTGGCAATCAGCTGGTCTGCGGGTTGAAGTTTTTTCATGTCTGTCCATTTGTGCTTTTCTTGCCTTCTTCATGAGCAGATCAAAATGAGGGAAATTTACCTCTTTACCCAAAAACAACTTGCGCAGGCTGTTGCATATAATCCAATAAAATTAGAGTTTCAAGGTATCGGCCCCGCCCACATACTGGAGTACAGAAAGGACCATTGTTGGCTTTAGCAAAGAGTAGGCTGCATTGTGTGTTTCTACCCTGTTATGGCTTGGTGAGCTGTCCAGGGTGTATTTTGGTCTAGCCCCGAGTCAGCTGAGATGGACACTATCCTCTCAGTGACCGTAATTAAGATTCAGCGATTTTGGAAAACAAATGCTGAACTATGTTTTATAGAGCTTAAAAAGGGTGGAACAATAGATCAGCTTTTTATAGGACATCATTAACAACAGTGAAAGACCATCATTCAGAAACAGAAGATACAGATGAGTACTTCAAGTCTTAGAATTAAAATAACTGGAAAGAAAACATGTATACACACACACACACACACACACACACACACACAGTATTCAGGCGGAACGGTGGCGTAGTGGTTAGCTTGTCCGCCTCACAGCAAGAAGGCCCGGGTTCGATTCCCGGCCTGGGCGTTTCTGTGTGGAGTTTGCATGTTCTCCCCGTGTTTGTGTGGGTTTCCTCCGGGTGCTCCAGTTTCCTCCCACAATCCAAAGACATGCACTGTAGGTTAATTGGCCATTCTAAATTAGGGACTACAGATGGAAACTAGCTATAAGCTATAATCTGGTACAGTACATCTCTGTCTCTATGAGCTTAATGTTCCTGCACATTGTCCCTTAAATAAATAAAAAAATAAAAATAAAATAAAAAATGTGATCAGCACCAAGTGCGCTTAAAAAATTGGAGTGGGTGGGCGCTTATTAAAATGTTACACGCGGAGTGGAACCGTAAGTGCTTATTACCATCGAGGTGGAAAACATAAATAATAACAAAACAATAAAAGAGTTTTACTGGTATTTGTGTTATTCATTTTGTGGTATTAATCAAATTACTTACATGAAAGATGAAAATAAACAGAACGCAGCATCATTTTTTTTTTTATTTCCCCGGTGCTGTTACTTTAAACATTTTAAACAAGTAAAATCAAGCCAATCAACATGTCAACTTTAGAACATAGCACGTTGAAAAGCACATTTCCAGGAACATCTTAAAATTTAGATGAAGTCAGTGAGCAGGAGAATCAGGTGAAAAATACTCATCACTTTCTGATAGGTCCATATCTGGCTCACCACTGTATTCATTCAGAGCATCCCATAGTTTTGCTGTAGCAGTTTCTAATATTTCATCGGTTGTTGGACATTTACCAAGAGAACACAGCAAAATATTTTCCTGTTTATATATATATATATATATATATATATATATATATATATATATATATATATATAAAATAACACTTCTGTCAATTCTGGAGGAAAGAGTGTGTTACTGCGACAAGTCACATGGGAAAGAGTAAACTGGTTTGAGTTCATTAAAAAAGATACATGAACTCAAAGAACCAGTCATAACAACCGAGGTGTGTAGAACTCTCTCAGAATGCACATCATGCCAAATGCCATGTTCCCCCCCCTTTCAGATCTCTGGTTTTATTCAAGATATTATACTAGAAGTAAAGTGTAGAGAGAAAAATGGAAGTTTCACCAAAAACGAATAAAAGTAAAGGCTGGAAGGCTGCATCCTGAACATGCATCATGCCACTGAGATGCTTCCTACTTTCATTCTCCCTCTCTGACCATCTGTCTGTCTCTCCCCATTATTCAGCTCGACTTTGGACACACCTGGCATGGAGAGCATGACTCCCTGATTGATATTCAATCCTCTGTGAAGCTGCGGAGGAAGGCTTGCTCTCCATGTTCAAACACTCTCCCATCCTCTCCCCGGTCCCTGCATCTCTCTCTCTCTCTACTCCTTTCACTCCATCCTTCTGAACACACTGCTTCAGATGTGTTAGTGAGGTTCTAAATGAGCAACTGAAGGAAAATATACACACCCAAAGTCACACGTGTGCATGAAGCTGGACTGATGCAAACTGAGGAAGAGTCCAGCCTCACCATGTCTCAACAGTCTAATGATACACATTAAACCCCTGAACCACCTCCATTCCTCCATTCCGCCACCCTATCTCCCTTTCATTAAAGGTGAAGTAGTGCGCTGTAAGAAATTCATTTCTCTCTCTCTCTCTCTGCACGCGCATGTGTGTGTGTGTGTGTCTGTAGCTGCAGGCAGTCAGAGAGGGTTAGCATTTCACGAATCTGTTCATAATTTAAATGGCGATGCTGTCTGTTGGCAGAGTATGCTATGAATTATTCAGCGAAATGCCTCAGTCTTCAAACAGACAAATAGAGCAGGTTCATGCCTCAGCAAAGCAAACAGCGACAAGTGCAATCAGAATGGCACAATTAATTAGGTAATTAAGGAGCTTAAATTAACATTAGCTTATTAGGAAAATGGGGGAAACAGCATTGCCAGGCC
Source organism: Plotosus lineatus (assembly GCA_024760905.1). Classification (NCBI taxonomy): domain Eukaryota; kingdom Metazoa; phylum Chordata; class Actinopteri; order Siluriformes; family Plotosidae; genus Plotosus; species Plotosus lineatus. The sequence continues at coordinate 13,763,694 of CM045748.1, forward strand.
TTTATTGAATGACTGTAATTTAAAAACAATAGACTGTGTTAATTTACTAGACAATTAATTCACAGCTTTTACATTCCAGAAGGGCACTACTTGCTTTTTATACTGAAAAAACTTAACATCGTTAGAGGAAATGTTACATATACAGGGGTACAACCATCAGATCAGAAAATGCATCACACTCACATCAGTAGATACTGATCCCCACCCCTCACCCTCCACCCCACCCCACCCCACCCCACACACATCAGTAGATACTGATCCCCACCCTCACCCTCCACCCCACCCCACCCCACCCCACACACATCAGTAGATACTGATACCCACCCCTCACCCTCCACCCCACCCCACCCCACACACATCAGTAGATACTGATCCCCACCCCTCACCCTCCACCCCACACATATACACATACACACACAGCAGGAAGTAAAACAGAGAGCATTTGTTATGAAGAAGCTCTGATTTAGATTCTAAAGCGCTTGTGTCGGAGTCAGAAAGGGAATAAAAAAAATGAATCTTTATTAATAAATGAACACGAGATAAAAAAATTCTTGCTGTTTTATGTGAGTCTTTAACGCAAATGGAATTTAAAATGAGCCCGAGCTATCTACAGAGACATTCAGTGGATTTCACCAGCCTGTTATTAAAATTTATACCACTGATGATTTATACACTTTATTAATAGCCACACACAGAGGGAGCAAAGGAAATAAAGATAAGTTGGCGCTACACACCCCCACCCCACAATTTTAGTATCTTATGCTTCCTCTCCATAGATTTACAGCCTCACATCATTTCCAACACCAGACTGAATTACTGAATATACAAGTTCTCTCTCTCTCTCTTTCTCTCTTTCTCTCTGATTTCATAATTGGACTCATTGTTATTCAAAGCCCTGTAGAACCAATTAGTGCCAGCCCTCATGACCTGGGCCTTCTCTCCAGCCATGCTAACTAAAGACTAGAAGTGAAGAAGCTGGAACAGAGGTCTGATCTTTCCTCCCATCTGATTAATAATCCTGTCAGACCCATCTCAAACTTTTAAAAAGGAAAAGCCTGGTTAAGGCATGTCTTTTTTTTATCCCACTGTCCCTTTTTTACGCCGTTCTATTAATCTTTAATGGTGGCTGGGTCACCCGCTCACTTTTGTCTTGTCAGATAAATGTAGTGTTAACAGGATAATGAGCTTCCTGGGGAAGGAGCAAGTTAGAGAAAGTAGACAAGGATGCCCCCCACCACCACCACCCCAACCGATATCTTGAGCAAGGCTAAGCAGAGAGTTGAGACGAAAGGGCAGTTGGGAAAAAAAAAAAAGAAAAAAAAAAAAAAAAAAAAAGCCCATGCAGGATAAATTCTGTGTCATGGTAATCACTACTCAACTTTACATTCATGACTCTATTCAACTAGAAAGGAAGAACACTTTCAGAAGCTGAGTGAGAATCCTTTGGGTGGAACTCGACTGTTTCCGTCTGTCTGCATGCTTGTACTCACTTCATTTTTTACTCAATTATGCAATATAAAATGCTGAGATTTCAGTATCTGTAAGATACATCTGTCGCATGTCATTAACCTCATTGAGCTGAATAAGAGAGCAACGTGTAGGTTTTAGCAACAATTAAAAGCTTGTGTAACATTACAATGAAACAATGAAGACTAACAGGCTGGTGTAACTATCATGGCAAGGACATACAATGTTATCTACAGCGAGATGTGCGAAACGGCAAGAAATTTGCATGTCCGTTTGGGATGAAGTATATCCGATATTTTGTAGGCCAAGCTTGGTTTTGACCAGGAGGTAATGTTTATACCTGTGTCGATCTGTCTGTATTATAACTTAAAAAGTCATGCATACATTTTGTTGATTTTTTTTTCTCCTTTTTGCCATATTCTAAGGTGTAGTTGTTTGGCTGGTTGGGAGGTAGACAGACAGACAGAAAGACAGATATAAAAACATTATATATGGGAGTTAATCCATGCATGTGGTCTTGTTGAAAAGAAATCCATGATGGCCATTAAGAGAAAGCAACGCACGAATGAACATAAATCAGATGCTCAATAGAGGGAGACATTTCATTATAAGAATGCCAAATTAAAATGAAGCTTTCAGATTTTTCAGGTAATCAATGCACTTCTCAGTATAATCTCTTTGTGCCTTGCAAAAGTACCTTGCACTTCATAGGTACCCCTCTAATTCAGTTACAATAATAATAATCTTTTCCTTTCAGCTTTTCCCTTCAGGGCTTGCCACAGCAAATATTCCGCCTCCATTTCACCCTATGCTCTGCATTTTCTACTCTTACTCCAACTACCTTCATGTCCTCCTTCACCACATCCATAAATCTTCTCTTTGGTCTTCCTCTAGGCCTTCTGTCTGGTAGTTCCAACCTCAGCATCCTACTACCAATATACTCACTATCCGTCCTCTGTACATGTCCAAACCATTTCAATCTATTGATGTCTCAATCTATTATCAGTATTGACAGTTCACATTGTGTATTATGGCAAAAGTTTTATGCCGGATGCCCTATCTGTCGCAACCCTCTGCATTTATCCGGGCTTGGGACCGGCATGAGGATGGACACTCATTTGTGCCCCCCCCCACATGGCTGCATTAATAATAATAATAATAATAACCCCACATGCAACCATGTTTTTGGAAGTTTTAGGAAGCACATATGAGCACAGGCAAGTGATGGGGGCTGTGAAGCAACATCAAGAACTCAACATCCATGCTGCTTTCTTGAATTTATTTAAGTCTGGTTTAATTTAAAATTATAACAGCTTATAATTTTTTTTTTAATGCGGTTCCAGTTATACCAGTAAAAAATGAATTCAGTGACACACATATCCATCAATCCATTTTCTGAACTGCTTACTCCTCATTAGGGTGGGGGTGAGGCAGGCACCCATCTCAAGGCAGAGGGTAGGGTACTACACCCTAGAAAGCTGGCCGGTCATTGCATGGCCAACACTCATACAACCATTCACACAGTAACATGCTAATGGTAATACAATGCAGCCAACTCTTTTCGAATGACAGCAAAGGATCTTACTTGCGTCTCACCACAAAGAGTGTCCCTGGAACATACATTATATCACCCCAAAAAAAAAAAAAAATAGAAACTTGATCACTTACCCCAAGATTTGCAAATCAATGTTTTTGAAAGATGGGTGGAAACTAGAGAGTCCAGGGAAAACCTACACAAACATAGCAAAAACATGGTTAATTTCATACTAACAGTAAGAAGATTGAACTCAAAACAAACATGCTTTATGGACATAATTGTACCAGAAATTTAATCAAACCACGGGCTAAAACAAATGCCTTTCATCAAAATTCTACTAACTATACCTGCAGTTGAAAATCCCCATAAGGAAGATGGGGTTGAAGTCCATTTGTATGTCGTGTGTTGTATCCCTGTGTTGTTTTAAAACATCTATCATACAACTAATAAATTTTAAAAATGTCTGAATCCTACTCCTCATCCACAATATAATACCTCAAAGACTACTGCATTATTTAGTCACAAATAGATAATGTTGTAAATATAAATTGTATGTTGGAAAGTCCAAAGGGGCCATTACCTGACCCCTGAGGTACTTTTCTACAGCTGAATGGCATTTAATTGCAAATATACACTCATTCGCCACATCTCTTAATCCTAATAGGGTCCCAGGGAAGCTGAAGACTGTGTCAGTCAACACTGGGCAAATATGGGGAACGCCATGATCAGCTCGCTATACAATCAAAGCACCAATTTTCACGCACATCAATTCAAGATCACATGTACACTTAGGGGCATATTTTTGGACTGTGAGTAGAAACAGGAGTCCCTAGAGAAAACCCATGCAAGTACAGGGTGAACATGCAAACGCCATACAGAAACGTCTAGCTTTCTTTGCTATCCACTACGTCATCATGCCACCATTTACACTCATGTTAAAGAACAATTTCATCCTTGAAATTATTTGAAAAGGGAGCTGGTAGTGGTGAAGATGGAGCTGAGCCGCAAGGCAAAGCTTGCAATTTACCAGTCGATCTATAGTCCAACCCTTACATATGTTCACGAGCTTTGGGTAGTGACCAAAAGAACAAGCTCGTTTGATACACATAGCGGCTGAAATGAGCTTCCTTCGCAGGGTGGCAGGGCTTTCCCTTAGAGATAGGGTGAGAAGCTCAGTTATCCAGAAGGAGGTCAGAGTATAACCGATGCTCCTGCGCACTGAGAGGAGCCAGTTAAAGTGTCTTGGGCATCAGGTTAGAATGCCTCCCTGATGTTGTGTGTTTTCAAGCAAGTCCAACCAGGAAGAGACCCCGGGGTGAACGCAGAGCAGACTGGAGGCGCTATGTCTCTTGACTGGTCTGGGAACACCTTGTGTCGAAACAGAACAACTGGAGAAAGTGGCTGGGGAGAGGCATGTCTGAACCTCATTACTTAGGCTACTGCCCTCACAACTCGACCCTGAATGAAGTGGAGGAAGAAACATTCGAAATTTTCATCATGTTTGAACAAGAAAACATTTCACTATTACACCGCTCCATTAAAAAGCGTTTTCAAGAACTTCAATTATAATTTACAATTCTGATGAGAAGGTCAGAGACTCCGGCCGCAGTACCACCCATCTGCCACTGTTGAACCTTTTACTCCTGAACTTCTTGGTTGTATAAATTATATTTTATTTTGAGATAAAATATCCGAGACCTGGAATTCACATATTTTTGGAAGTGGTTGGTCAAATTCGAGGTAAAGGAACACTAAAAATATTTGCAGTCTTAGCGAAAAATTTTTGGACCTGCGTAAGATTTTGGTACAAATTTATAATTAATTTAAATTGCTATTATCATTATTACATATTCAAAGCATTGAGCATAATGGTGGTATTTTGGTCCGAAACTGACCAAAAAGGACGATGTCACACTATTGATGGCTATATCACTTGTGTGAGAGTCAGCCTTACGTCACCCTGAATAAGGACATCTGCCAAAATATTGATGTTTCCTTGTTCATATAGGATGTAAAAAAATAATAATAATAAAAATAAAAACAAAATGCAACAATTTCCATGGGTGTCCTATTTTATGACATAGATATCCATTTTTGAGTAATTCGAAAAAGAAAGCAATTGACCAAATTTGGCTCCCACAAAGCTGCAATTTGTGGTTTTATATGCCAGGATGTAATTTGAACGTGATCGTTGTACTAACATGAGCAATAATACGCAATGAGTGTGTAATATTCACATACGGCGTGTGCAAAAAGGTTTGTCCAAATCAACATCGATAGAAGCCAACAATTATTCCAATAATAGCCTTTAATAGGGTGCATCATTTATTCATATTTTACAGTTTCAAAATGCCAACTGACAAATTACTTTTTAATAAAAAGTATTTTTTTTCCACTGCTCACCACAGAGAGACATTTTTCTCCGATATTGTCCAATATTCACAATTTATTACAGTGACAAATCTCTTTCATTAAATGTGGTCTGAGACAGATAAGATCTCAGTACAACCTCAAGCCTTGGCCTAAGCCCAGGCAAAATTGTTTCTTGATAATTCCTCGGTGTTGACATCAAAAGCATTGCCACTGGTCCTGTTTTTATTGCTCCCCTGTCTCTCATCGCACAGAGACAAGCACATCAAAGCAGTGCTTTCCATATTGTAATATTGCGACGGGATTCACCCTATGGCTACATGTTTGTATGGTTCGAACAGTCTAACGCAAATGTCCCGTTTCATCTCTTTTCAAAGCCATGGGAAAAAGAAGCAATCTGTTGAGCGGATGGGAAATGAAGGACCTGAGCCTTCCTGTTTTTCTTCCCTTTTCCCCCCAACTGAGGATCTTATGATGGGAGGGTTGAAGCCTGTGGACTTGGAAGGAGGGGACCATGTTTAAAGAATATCTCCCACATAAACCGAAAGCTTCTGTGGCTTTCTTATACACACACACACACACACACACACACACACACACACACACACACACACACACACTTTCTCATCAAACACACATTTCCTGTCAGAGTTAGTAGCCCTCAGGGAGGCGGACTGAGATGGGGGTCAGTCTAATCGCCCACGCAAGCCACTGCATTAAATCAGGCAGCTTGGGCCGCAGGGGCCATCTTTAATTGTCTCTGCCATCTCAACACACACATGCGCGCACGCACGCACACCATGGCTACTTACAAACCACACCATAAACAAGTCCTATCTACCCAATGCTGTTCACCTCACAACCACACGAGTCCATATACACTTGATTACTTTCTAGCCCATCGATTCCCAGAACCATTAAAAGCACAAAAAAAGGGAGTCCACAAAATAGGACTCATGTGGTTTAGCACCTAGCATTGGTTTTGCAGCCAGGATCGGTGTAACTGATAGCAAGGGACAAGTGCGGTTTGGTCAAACTGATATAAATTTGCTGCAATTACAGTTGTTACTGTGTCTTTCACTCTCAGGGCTATTAAAAAGAATAAGGAAGTTTGTTCCTAGAGACAGAAATAAACGAAAGATGACTCCTGTCATTGTTCACTATAAAAGATGTGAGATCATGAAACTGTACCAGTCAGAAAGCAAAAGAAGCAGCGCTGTGGTCACAGTTGAGCCTCAGGGAAGGTCTGGTTCTGAAATTCTCTGTGATAAGGTCGTTTAATATGATGTGTTCTGCAACTGGAAAATGACTTACTAGTCAAAACCTCAGGTTTTTTTTTGACAAGTGACAGCAGTGGAAATAAGGGACTTTACATCATGAATGTCCCTCAATTCAGACAGCCAAGTTTTTGTCCCGTTAATCCAAAAGCAGAACGACAATTTACAGCTAAAATTGAAGTAAAAACGTGGCACGGTGATGTAAAAATCCCCTCGGCTCCATCCGCAACCCCCTAACCGCACTCTCCTGGCACAAACCTGAAAATTCATCTTTTACAAAATCTTTGAAAAATCTGCAGTTTTGCGGCTATAAATTCTCAACTCGGTGTCTTCACTCCTTCTCTATAATCAGCCTCCCTCTCCCCGAGCCTCATCATCCCTCAGTCACCCCGAAAAAGGGGCCCTGAAGCCTTCATTAAGGTCCCTTAAGTGACAACAGGCCACTTTTACGGCTGTAAATCTTGAACGACAGTGAAAGGGGGGAAAGAAAAGAAAAAGAAAAAAGTATTAGTATTTATGGATGGCAGCTAAACCCGGGAGTGCTGTTCAGGATCTGTAGTGCTTTTGAGAGACTCAAGCCAGCCCTGTTCTTCCTCTGGCCATCCTCCAGGCATGACAGCCCACTTGAAGCCTCGAGACCCATTTCTAGACTGGTTGCGTTACGGAAGAACCCCAAGAAAAAAGGAAAAGAAAAAAAAAAGCAGAGGATGGAGTGAAACAGGGATCTGTGTGTTCTGTGCTTTTACTGAATCCTGAATCTGGCGCTGACAACATCGCATGAGGAAATATTCTAGATTATAATCGTCATTGAAAATTGCAGAGGGTTGGTAAATGAAAACATACTTAGAGTGTTTGTAATTGAATGAGAAAAATGTTGAAAGCAAAAAAAAAAAAAAAAAAAAAAAAAAAAAAGTTCAGAGAACATTCCAAGCAGCTGAATTATGATCTACTGTGTCTGATGAGCTCAGTCTGCTAGTAATGAATTTAACATGCCTCAAATTAGTTAGACAGCACCCGGCCTGTCTTCATCAAAGTGGTTTATGTTTGTCTTATGCAACAATCTGAAACGCCAATTGATCAAAATTCCGAACAAATGTTAAGTTTTCCTTTCACTCTGTTTGCTATTATTCACAGAAAAAGGCAAACACTGAACGTACAAGTTTGAGAAGCAGTCGGCCTGCATTCATGGAAAACTTCAGTCTGACGCTCTGTTGGAACCCTCGAGGGTTTTGTGAAGCACCCAGAACAGAATGGTTCAGATATGGACGAGTACATTTACATACAGTATGTTCAGTTGGCCAATACGTATTTATTTATTCCAATCAATTTCCAATAAACATGAGTGTTAAGGCGTGTCTCAATACCTTAACAGTGTGGTGCTGGCGATTTTTTTTTTTTTTATCAGAGCTATGATGCCCTACTCAGAGGGACAGCACATGTAAGTCGTTTCGGAGACAAAGTCAGAGAGGCTAGATTGAGATGGTTTGGACATGTACAGAGGAGGGATAGTGAGTATATTGGTAATAGGATGCCGAGGCTGGAACTACCAGGCAGAAGGCCTAGGGGAAGACCCAAGCGACGATTCATGGATGTGGTGAAGGAGGACATGAAGGTCGTTGGTGTAAGAAGAAGATGCAAAGGATAGGGTGAGATGGAGGCAGACGATTCGCTGTGGCGACCCCTGAAGGGAAAAGCCGAAAGGAAAAGAAGATGATGCCCTACTTGTTGAAACACCACTACATCTTTAGAAAACTACCAAACCATCCAAACAGAATCAAGATCATGGCTTTATGAAAAATTTCACTGCAAAAAACCCGCAGATATAAAACAAGTGAAAAAGAGAAACAGTCATCCCTTGAATTTCGCGGATAATATAGACTAGACCTGGCCGCGATAATCGAAAAACCGCGAAGTAGGATCACCCCTGTCATTCCTACCATACGTATATGTTTTCGCGTCAATACAATATCAAGAAGTGTATATTAAACGTTACAGTACATGCAGTGGTGGTCTAGTGGTATAGGGCGCTGGATCGCTGATCCTAAGGTTGGGGGTTCGAGTGCCACTCTCCACAAGGTTGTCACTGTCCCCCCTGTGTAGCTAACTGGGCTATCAAAGGCCGGCCATGTCTCTCACTGTCTGTGGTGAGAGGCGTGTAAAAGAACCATTGCTGACTTTCGTAAAGAGTAGCTGCAAAGCCGTCAGCGTGTTTCTGTCCCTTGCTAAAGGGTTGTGACAAGAAGGGCATCCGACGTAAAAACCTCTGCCAAATCAAATGTGCGAATCAGATGATTCGCTGTGGTGACTCCCGAGAAAAGAGAAAAGGCCTAAAGGAAGAAAGAAACAGTTATATGCAAATGTAAATACTGTAATGTATTAATATTTAAATAGAATTTTATACATAAATACTTTAAGTACTGTACTCACCTCTGACAATAGCTCTTCTCTGCTTGATCTTAATCTTAGTCTTTTTTGATGTAACGCACGGTAGCTTCATTTATGCTGTAATGGCGTGCTACATGGGTATACGTATTGCCCGCCGTCAGCATATCTAGCAACTTCACTTTTTGTGTCAATGTTATCATATTTCGCTTTTTCTTGGGCTCATTGGATGCCTTAGATGGTGCAGGACATTCACAAACACTATAAGATCACAAAATTACAAAAATTCCTGCGGGAATGTGCGAGGCTACAGCGTCACACGTCTAAGCCAATCAGCTTGCGAGATTGAGTTGAGTGGGCGGTCCCTGCCTGAAATGGAACTAAAGCAGGGGCACTTCGGTCTGTCAATTGTAAACAATGGACGTAGCCTACCTTGGGTGCCTGCCTTCCGCTTGCGTACATGCGAGTTTCAGCACAAATTTTGAATATTTTATGAATATTTTTTGATTTTGGATACTTGTGGAAAATACCGCGATGCACCGAGGCCGCAAATTCATGTCGCAAAGTGGCAAGGGATGACTGTACTAAGCCTGTGAGCTGGAAAAGGTTTTTCTGGTAAAACTTTGTTTTGCCACAATGAATTGATAATGGAAGACAAAAAAAAAAAAAAAAAAAAAAAAAAAAAACACACACACACACTATCGGCTTGTGAATAGAGACCTTTAATGGTATTTAGCAATGCTGTTAAACACAAGAAAAAGAGACTTGAAATCCAGCCAATAGCTCATCAAAAGACCTCAAGGCCACCCAGTGAACGGTCACCTGACCACCGCCAATAGCAAAACCACCATGATACACGATGCCCTGTACTCCCAATTCTGGGACCACTACTACACTTTAAAATCTGGACAGTAGAAGTCTTTCAGTCCTCTCCAGAATGCTAATTAGTCATATTCAACCTTTTATCAAATGTGTAACTCCCTGCCACACAATCCGCTTACTGAGTCATGCGCAAAGTCCCTAAGGGAAGGAACGAGACTCCCAAAAGGAGGAATGAAGAACCGTCAGCAGTGTGTGAGAGAAAAGAGTTGCAATCATTCTCTAGGGGGCTGTAGTGGATCATGTATACTCAGGCTGTGAGAAAACTCTGGCTTTGTGGTTTGTAAGAACAAATCATCCACTAGATCCCCTTTATATATATATATATATATAAAATAAAAATAAATAAAAAAGCCCCTTGATCTATGGGGCAGAATAGCAACATGTAATATCAACCACAAAACCATGAGCAGCCCTGAAAGCATCACTCAAGACATTTGTTGTTATGTGAGGGAACAGAGAATAACAAAAAGCTCTTCATAAGAATCAATGCAACAGAAATTCAAATTGGATGAGAGCAGAACTGTGTAATAGTCTAGTAGGTCAGCTCATGTGTGTACTGTTGGGCAATTAACAGTGTGGTACGTCAGTTTTTGAGTTGTGAAAGGAAACCACATGCTGACTGAGCTTCCCCCTGTCTTTTGCTCATCACCACACAGACCGTGTACAGAAAACTACTTGCATCTCACTTCCAGCGTCTTCAGAAAATGGATATTTAAAGTGCCGTACTCGTAATCATCGCCGTGATCAAATAATAATTGATGGGAACCATTCACAATTCTCAGCAGCTCTTGATACTTAATTGCATCATTTTAAAAGTGCAAATAAGCAAAGCCTTTGGCAAAAGAAGAAAATTAGTCAACCTGTGAAAAGAACCGATATGCACAGCCATCAAAAGGGGAACAAATGAGCTCTGAAATACTCAACACTTGACACTCAAGCATGGGGGGGGGAAAGGGGAAGAAAAAAAGAAAAAAAAAAAATTTCAGGTGGGTACGGATCTAACAACCACATGGGATCCATTTCAGGCTCCATTATTTTTGGAGTTTCTACTCCTTTCCCAGCTCTTTGAGTTGCATGAAAGTGTGAGAGGGAAAGAGAGTGCTGAGATCACATAGCTGCCAAGGTTGTTAACCTGCAGGCATTTGTAAAGCTGAGCCGGAGTTGCTTTATTAGCAGAGTGAAATAATCTCTACCAAAGTGGCTGAGATGACGACAGGCGCTGATTTACAGTCACTGTAAATCTGCCAGGATCTGAGCTGCTCCAGCATGCATCATGAAAACTAATAAGTTGTGGGACACACTGCCAATGGCTCTCGATTCATGCAGATTTCGATCGTGGAACATCTGCCAGAGACAAATAATTTATGTCTTGCGCTCCACAAAGGGGCCGAGATGCCGTTTGATAGTCGCTCTCATTCTGCTCAGGGAAGAAAGGCGAGGCCTCCAGTGTGCTTTCGTCATGGGAGTTCTACCTGTCAGAATGGAGTCCAAAACCACAGCAATGGGGATTCAGATGGAGCCTGATCAGAGCCAAATAGAGGCCTCTGGCTCGGGTTTCATCTCTTTAAATGACTGCTTTCTCTTGGCCCACATCTAACTACACTCTTGAGTGTTATGATCAGATACAGTAAGAGTTCAGTCTGGACATGTGGAGAATGACTAAAGCACGAGGATAAGAATTACAGATTAAATGAGTATTGGGAATCTTTTCCGTAGAAGAGAAATCCCTGTAATGATTTTAGTCTACATACTCCATTTTCTTTGTGGTAGCTTTGGATCTGAAACGCATTTTCCCTTACAATCTGCCATAATAATACATTTTGTATCAGTGTTGATACACATCTGGCAACTGAATCAGTATCCTCAGTACTTGACACTATTCCCTAATAGACTGTTTCTGAAACATGGGGGGGGGAAAACCCACCCAGAAGTACTTGCATATCAGTATGTACAATCAATACTGCTTCCTTAATGATGAAAAAGATTTATTATGATGAATAAATTTGAAGAGTTTAACATTTTTCAGGGTTTTTTTCCCCCACCTCAAATCACTGTTTAGTCAGTCCAGGTATCTCATCTCATCTGTACACTCTGCTCAAACAGATACGCTTACAAAGCTTCAACCTTTCATGCTACTACTACCATCCTTACATTATCTTGCAGTTTCATCTTGTATGTCACAACCTAGCCAAGTAGAGTCTGTGCCATAACTCCGAGCAATTGTATTGGCTACCTGCATTACATTCTGGATCTCTGAAGACAAAAAAAAAAAAGAAAAAAGATATTAATAGCCAAAAGGAAAATTCTGAACATTAGAAGTCAGTACACATGCAACACAGGAACAGTGTGATCTGATTGGTCCACTATCTCAGCATTAATATAATCTTTGTAGTGAGTAATGCTTGAATAACGATGGACACTGACAGTTTGTCATGTTCACTTAGACTAAGAACAATATTATTGTCAGACTTTAAAATGGAAGGATGGATGTACAAGAATTTTTATTTTTTTTTAAGTTTGTTTATCTCATATTTTCAATTAGGAAACTCAGCTACAGGGGCACGAGGAGCACAAGGTAGTTCAAACATGCTCAATGGGATTATTGTAATTTTCCATGGTTATAATGAAATGTCCCCTCCTACTGGTTGTCTGGTGAACACTTTGTCTTATGTAAAAGATTTCTCAGGATTTCTCCCTCTCAACATGATCCCATGCTTGGATGAACTCAAAAATGTAATGAATACTTTCAGTACTTCCTGCTTAATCCTGCGAACAGGAAAAAAAAAATCTTTAATATACACTTATAAAAAGTCTTTAATAAATTATTGGATACAGATCTTTTTCTTGCCAGGCCAGTAGATCATCCTTCCAAACTTGATGAAAATCGGTTCAGTTTATTTTGTATAATCCTGTTATGAAACACGCAAACAGACAGTGGTAAATGTGTAACCTCGCCCACCAAGCAGCGGCAGTAATAAGCAGAGGTAACATCGCTTTGCAAAACACCTCTTCATGTAGGATGTACTCAACCAAATGAGAAACTATTATCTTGAACCATGCAGAGCTCAACTAACCTTCCTTTGTAAATATAAACTATAAAAATGTCAGTTTTGTTTGCATTTCATTGTGTTCAGAAAAGATAAAAACATCTTTATCAACTGTTACATGGACAATGACAATCAGTTTAACAGCTCTTTGCTTAGGAGCAATTATAAAATATAAAATATATATGTGTGTACGTATGCGCGGGGGGGGGGCAGTGGTGGTCTAGTGGATAGGGGGGCAGGATCTCTGATCCTAAGGTTGGGGGTTCGAGTCCCCACAAGGTTGTCACCATCCCCCCAGTGCAGCTAACTGGGTTATCAAAGGCGGGCCATGTCTCTCACTGTCTATGGTGAGAGGCATGTAAAAGAACCATTGCTGATTTTCATAGAGTAGCTGCAAAGCCGTCAGTGTGTTTCTGTCCCTTGCTAAAAGGGTTGTGACAGGAAGGGCATCCGACGTAAAAACTCTGCCAAATCAAATGTGCGAATCAGACGATTTGCTGTGGCGACTCCTGAGAAAAGGGAAAAAGCTGAAAGGAAGAAGGAAATATAAATATATATACATATATACATACATACACACACACACACACACACACGTGATTTCCGATGCGAGTGAAAAGAAGAAGCGGGCTCGTGGCATGCAGTTGAGTGATATCACAAAGGAACATGGCCAAACCCGTCTACCATTGGTACGATATTGAAGCAAAAGGACGTCTTAAAAGGTATACTTTTATAATTTTTAAATGGTTTAGGGGTAGTATTGGGAGCCTTGAAACAAATCATGTGTTTTACAGATAAAATGTGGTTCAATTTATGAAAAATCCAGGTTATGAAACCACTTGTGGAACGGATTAATTTCGTAAGATGAGGTATCACCGTGTGTATGTGTGTGTGTGTGTGTATATATATATATATATATATATATATATATATATATATATATATATATATATATATATACACACACACTCATACCTATATACATACACCTATATACATACATATAGATACACATGCATACACACCTCTCTATCTTCTTTCTTTTCCTTTTGGCTGTTCCCATTTTTCCAGGGGTTGCCACATCAAATCATCTGCCTCCATCATCATGAAAGTCATATTAATGGTTTGCATATTCGATTTGGCATAGGTTTTTACATCAGACAATAAAATCATGCGACACTTGATGAAAGTCAGCAGTGGTTCTTTTACATGAACCTCTCACCATATACAGTGAGAGACATGGCCAGCCTTTGATAACCCAGTTATCGACACTAGGGGGACAGTGACAACCTTGTGGAGCGTGGGACTCGAACCCCCAACCTTAGGATCAGCGATCCAGCACCTTTTACCACCAGGCCACCTCCACCCACACATACACCTCTCTATCTAGCCACATATTCACACGTACACAGAAGGGTGAATGATATGTCCAAGGTGCATGACGTAAACTGGATAAGAGTTTTTTTAATTATAAGACGCATGCTGCGACAGTGGGGGCAGTGATGGCCTGATGGTAAGATGGTGGATTAGTGATCCCAACGTTAGGGGTTCAAGCCCCACTATCGACGTGTTGTCACTGCTGTACCCCCAGTGCAGCTCATTAGGTTATCAAAGGCCAGCCTTGTATCTCACTGTATATGAGAGGCATAGATAAGGACCATTGCTGATTTTCATCAAGAGTAGGCTGCGTAGCCATCAGCGTGTTTCTGCCCTGGGATGGCCTGGCAAGCTGTCCAGGGTGCATTCTGCCCTTGCCCAGAGACGGCTGACTAATTAAGATTGAGCGACCCTTAATCATGACCCTAATTAGGATTAAGCTGTTCAGAAAATGAATGTTGTTGTGATGTTCGAGACCCGCATGGTCTGAACGATGGTTATGCTGTCAGTGTGGTGGTGGTGGTGGTGGTGGTGGTGGTATGCAGGTGGTGGTGGTGGCGGTAGTGGGGCTTATACATGTTTTCGAGCTTGTTGGTATAAGCTGCTCTTGAGTCTGTTAGTTTTTGTGTTTGGTGTCCTGTAGCTTTTTCCAGAGGGGGGGGGGGGTGTCCTGGATGTCCCTGATAAAGTATATAAGTCTTCCTTTCGGCTTTTTCCCTTTTACTTGGGAGTCACCACAACGAATCATCTGATTCGCACGTTTGATTTGGCAGAGGTTTTTACGTCGGATGTCCTTCCTGTCGCAACCCTTTTTAGCAAGGGACAGAAACACGCTGACGACTTTGCAGCTACTCTTTACGAAAGTCAGCAATGGTTCTTTTACATGCCTCTCACCATAGACGGTGACAGACATGACCCGCCTTTGATAACACAGTTAGCCGCACTGGGGGGGCACAGTGACAACCTTGTGGAGAGTAGGACTCGAACGCCCAACCTTTGGATCAGCGATCCAGCGCCCTATACCACTAGACCACCACTGTCCCTGATAAAGTATATAAGTATAATATTTAAATTCTGAAGAGTGACACAGCTTCACCTGCTCATGTATACGCACTTAGGGCTGCGGCTCCGTCACAGATTTGTCAAAGGATTTTAAAGAGAGAGAGAAAAAAAAAAAAAAGATTTTCTCCACTTTTTGCTTATGTTTCCATGTAGTATATACTAAAATAATTATTTGGCTCAGGCTTGGTGGATATTTCTGAATCATATCCTTCATGTTTCATCTCAGGGATTTTTAACAACAAAATCCCGAAAGACATCAAGAATATTTCAAACATATTGTGTGTTTCAGAGTGGTGTACAATAATAATAATAATAATAATAATAATAATAATAAGTGGAGGAACAACAACAATTTCCTTACAGCTCATTTCCTTACAGCAGCCAATCCCTGCGACAATCTTCTTCTTCTTTTCTTTTTGGCTTTTTCCTGTTCTCGAGAGTCACCACAGCGAATTCGCTGATCCGCACATTTGATTTGGCATGGGTTTTAATGTCAGATTCCCTTCGTGTCACAATCCTTTAGCAAGAGACAGAAACACGCTGACGGATTTGCAGTCTACGCTTTACGAAGGTGAGCGACGGTTCTTTTACATGAACTTCTCACCATAGACAGTGAGACACATGGCCCGCCTTTGACAACCAGGTTAGCTGCACTGGGGGGGTGGGGGCAGTGACAACCTTGTGGGGACTCGAACTCCCAATCAGCGATCCTGCGCCCTATCCACTAGACCACCACTGCCCCGTCCGCCATTCCCTGCGACAATAACTTGGGAAAGTTTGAGAAGGTCTAATCACCATCTTTTCTTAACCTCTAGAGGAAAAAAAAAAAAAAAAAATCACAGCATACCCCAGTGCCATTGGTCTCGCAGGAGCAGTTCTGCTCAGGTATAGTAACAGAAGAATAATTAGTTCTGACATTTAAGGGCAACGTCACCCAGCCGCCTCAGTCTTACCCTGCCATGTTTACACGAATAATCAGGATTGGCGGCCTGCCTCTGATAGAATCGTTCGCCCAGGATCCACCAGTATTCCACAGCAGTGATGGCTTCAGCAGTTGGGTAAATATCTCCAAAGTGCGATTTTGACCTGTACTGCCTGTGAAGCACTGCTCCAATCACCTGACTGTGGTGAAGCCAACAAAAACAGAGCATTAAATCATCCAAATATTTGAGGACAGTCCATTTCACCTGAGTAAATAGATACACCAAGCCAAAAATATTCAATGTTGAAAGAGCAAGCCAATGAAGTCAATGTCTTCTGGTGAGATCATAGATTTCTCCTAGAATGCTTTCAGGATTTTCTTCAGATTAGAGCCAAGTTCAAATTCACTTATCATCAGATGCAATAGGATTTCATCAACTTTGGATAATCAGATGCACATGGCTGTGATGTCACTTGGGTCCCAGCAAAGAAGAAGGAAGAGTACTGTATCTCACACGTCTTTCAATAAGTGACACCAATCGATTGCATCCGTTGCGGTTAGGGAAATTTCACAATGCAAGCACGCCCTCTGCAGGATGACCGTGAAAAAGCATAACTTCATTCCAAAACATAATACTGTCGCAAATGTTTGGGCCCTTAAATAAGCATATATAAAATCCAGGGTTGGCTGTCTCCAAACAGATCTATTCTGAAGTGTAGACGTGCCCCAGGCAGAGCTTCAGCTTGGCTAGCTGTGCGGATTACAGCCCATTTCACTGGCATCTCTTTTGCTATTAGCCTGCAGAAGCTAAATGAGGCGGTAGATGGTGGATATCTAATGGAGTGTGTTAGCATGGTAATTAGAGGGGGCTAGTGGCTGTGTGCAGGGAGGGGTGTAAAATTAGAATCTTGCAACGCCATCCATTTACCTGACATCCGAGGTGGAACATTTCCCGAGACAGAAAAAAAAAAAAAAAAAAAAAAAAAAAAAAAATGTAGATATTACCTCATAAGTCTTAAGTACAAAAATTTGAACATCCTCCCCAAGTTCATTGACATAAATATCGGGGACATGTATATCTAAATTTGAATTTAGATAAAATTCGTGAAGCTGAACAAAAACACCCACTGAGAGTGTAAACCAGCGTCCAACATTGTTCTCATCATTGAATAGTTGCTCTTAAGGATCGATATTATAAATTAGCGTATATTCCACATGAAAACAACGCATTTTCTTTGTCTGCAATCGAGGGAATTAAAAAACGTGGATAATGCTTGAATCAGTATGATGAACAAGTGAAAGTGGGTGGTGTTATGATCATGCTTTAAAAAAAAAACTTTATTATATATATATATATATATATATATATATATATATATATATATATATATATATATATATATATAATTTTTTTTTTAGAGCTAGACTATTGCAGGCCATCAGTACCAGTACAAGCCTTCTCTGCTGGTCTATACATGACTAGAAGCTCTGATCTCCATTCACTACTTAAATTCTACTTTTTTTCTGTTAAACTGTATTAATTTATTCCCAACAGTCTATTTTCTTCATTTTGTGACATGCCTCTTGGCTGCACTGCTTTCAGTACATGTGTGGAGATTAAATATTTTTTTCGTCCAATCAGATTTCAGGTTCGATGTGCTGCCATGTCAATCCAATCTGCAAAGGGCCTTCAGAATCAGCAGTGCTGGTCGATGGCACTTAAACTATATTAGCAATAGAGCTGTGTCTTTAACTAATCAGATTTACCTCACAGGGCCAGCTATCGGGCTTACAATAACAACAGTGTTTTTCCATCCTCTGATTGGTTGGTTTGATACGCTGAATAGTCTGGAGTATTTTACACACAATACATTTAACTTAGAATTTTATACACTCACTATGGCTGATGGAGGAGGAGAAATTGATTTTGTGTTAGACATTCTTAAAAATCTACTTTCAAGAGGGACTTTTCCAGAAAAGTGAAACATTGTAAGGTAAGATTTGCACTTGTTACATTTAGCCAAGCACAAGATTTGCAGTAATCCTCAGTTACTACCAAAAATGCCTCTCTCCAGTGCCACGCCTATTGTTCTTTTATAAATTATTGACTGTGATGTGCCTTGATACTATCAGTGGTATTGAGAGGTGGATTAAGTCTGTTAGGTCCACACCGAAGGCCCAGTTATCAAATGCACGGCCCACCACTGCACACAGTGTGTGTGTGTGTATATATATATATATATATACAGATACATATATATATATATATATATACACATATACATATATATATATATATATATATATATATATATATATATACACATATACATATATATATATATATACATATACATATATACATATATACACATATATACATATATATATATATATATATATATACACACACATATATATACACATATACATATATACACATATATATATATATACATACACACACACACACACACATATATATGTATGTATGTATGTATGTGTGTGTGTGTGTGTGTGTGTGTGTGTATATATATATAAATAATGCAGCCGTGAGGGGGGGCACAAACAAGTGCCCGCCCTCACGCCGGTTCCAAGCCCGGATAAATGCAGATTGTTGCGACAGGAAGGGCATCCGGCGTAAAACTTTTGGCAGAATACAAAATGCAAACCCCAAAGACAAATTTCATACCGGATCGGTCGAGGCCCGGGTTAACAACGACCGCCATCAGTGCTGTTAACCAACAGGGTGCTGGTGGAAATTGGACTACTGTTGATCGCAGAAGGAGAGGTCGATGGATGTGGTGAAGGAGGACATGAAGGTAGTTGGAGTACGAGTAGAAGATACAGAGGATAGGGTGAGATGGAGGCAGATGGTTTGCTATGGCGACCCCTGAAGGAAAAAGCCAAAAAGAAAATATATATATATATATATATATATATATAAACATACATATACACATATAATATAGCGTATGTGCACACACAGATATATATATATATATATATATATATATATATATATATATATATATATATATATATATATATATATATATATATATATAAAACATACACGTATACACAAACACACACCCATATACACATGTATATACTCTGTACTGTCTATACCATTTAACCTCTCATGCAAACCCCTAGAAATTGTAATTTTTATCCTGATAGGTGTGCAAACTTTTACACAGCGAGTTGTATATAGCATTGTCAATCAAGAACTATTAAAACATCCATGTTTCTACTTGTATCAATCACCAAAATATATAACTTTATGTAAGATTATGGTTTAATGCTGCTTTTACATCTTGCCTCTGTGTTTTATACACTTTATTAGTAGGTACGTTTGCAGACCGGATGGATTTATACAGCACATCCACCTTCAGTGGTACTGCCACAGAGATATCTCGGTCTCTAGAAGATGTGGCTCATGCTTAGTACTCACCTGGATATTTGTTGTGCAGAACACTCATAAATATTTCCCTTTGCTATCTATTGAAGCCAGATTTGAAAGGTTGTGACTGAGTCTCTCTGAAGTGGAGACATGAAAGTGTGCACTGACCGGTGCGTCCTGCAGACCTTCAGCTCAGCTGTAAAAGCAAATCAGATCTGTCGAGCTGAGTCTGCCAGGCAGCACTCCCAGCAGGAACCCAGCACCTCGCACAGGGAACCATCCAGAAACATCTAATCAAGGCATTTGCATTATGATTCGCAGACAAATTTAAGGCTTAAAAGAACAATCAAAGACAGACAGCAATCACACAGCAATCACGGCCATGCTAACTGGGTGAGTTCTGGATAAAAAGAGGTGAGATTACAGAGATTTAAAGAAACATTAGTCGGAGAAAACGCAGTTCCTTACTTAATGATAGAGAGGGAAAAAGAGAAGGTAAGTAAAATTAAAATTCGGCGCAGAATGCCAAGAAATTTATACTGACGGTACGAGACCTTCTCTTAAAGCTGGAATTTAATTCAAAATATTTTTTCTTTTTAATACAAACAAAAATTTGACTAAATTTAAAATTATTTATTCCACACGTGTATCAAGTATAAGAATATAAATCATATTGAACAGACTTTGTCTTATAATCAAGGCACATGGTTTGTATCTATCTCTGTTTTCATCCTCCAAACTGTTCTTGATTATTTTCAGGGCCCCTTGTTATGAAGTAAAAGTGGGATTTTAGCAATAAGTATACGGATGTAGGTTCTCCGATTTAACAACCTGTTTACATCTTGTGAATTCCTTCCAAAGAAGAGAAAAAGGCTTTCATGTCAATAATTAGACTGTGGGACGGCAGCCCCATATAATAAATGCACTTTCCACGTGCTAATGATCAGACTCACACCATTCCAAGTTCACCTAAAGCACTTGTGTTAAGAATCAGAGGAATAATCAGTAAATTACTACCTTCTGTTGGGTTCTGCTGAGAGGGAAACGTTCAGGAACATTAAACATCTTCGATGCCTTCCCCAGCACACCTCAGCCTGACCGTCGACTTCCTGCTGGAGGCATTATTAGGAAGTAAACACACGAGGTCATACGTGAGGAAAACACTTAATCAAAGGAACAGCTTAGCTGTGAAGTGGTTGCGAATGAGTTGGAGTGAAGAGTATGTATAAATAAAGAGAGTCTAAAGTAAATAGATTAAAACAATAATGGAAGAGAACGAAGAACTCAGGGTTGTATGATGTTGGAAATTATGACTCTGAAGTCACTGTGTACCTGCAAGTTATATTTATTTTAATAGATGTGAGCCACACACTGACTTTGGAATATATTTTGTCTTTCCGTTAAAACGGGCACTGCAAAAAAAAATAAAAATAATAATAATAAATAAATAAATAAAAGCATTCATTAATTTTCTAAACTGCTTCATTGCGTGGAGGCTGGCACCCCTCTTCATGGACTCTGGGCGAGAGTGTGGTACACCCTGAACAGCTTATCAGGCCAACAAACAACAAAAGGTCAACGCGCACACACACACACACACACACACAGGGGTGATTTGGAACTGCTAATTAGCCTACACTACATGTTTTTGGACTGTGGGAGGAATCTGAAGTACCCAGAGGAAACCCTCGCAATCACAGGAAGAACTGATGCCCCATCCTCAGTATTTCAGGAAAAAGACCGAGATCGAAAACAGAAGATGAAATACAGATGATGCAACTTCACTCATTTATTTTTCAAAATAAGTAGATTTTCATTCCAGTCAGAGAAAAATATATTGGGGTTAGAATAATAGGATTTTACAATATTCTGCCCTGTAAACACACAAGACATGCTGAAAACAATGTGATCACAAAATGAATAACAATTATAAAGAACCACCAAAAATACATGAGTCATGAAAAAAAAAAAAAAAATCACAAGGAAATAAACATCTTGCACTTGAAATTGGGGTGCAACACAATGACACCCTCACTATTTGTTTGGTGCCACAGGTTTGTATTAGTACTTTGATTTAAATTTAAAGGGAGTATGAGCTACTGCATAAGGGTGTGTGTGTGTGGGGGGGTGTACGTGATGGAGATGGTTTTGACGACATCACTTTAAAAAATAAAAAAAAGCAAATAACCCAAATGGTGGTGGCTTAGTGGTATAGAGCGCTGGATCGCTGATACAAAGGTTGTGGGTTTGAGTCCCACTCTCCACAAGGTTGTCACTGCCCCCTCCCCCAGTGCAGCTAACTGGGTTATCAAAGACAGGCCATGTCTCTCATGTCTCCAGGGTGTACTCTGCCCTCACCCGGAGTTGGCTGGGATGGGCGCCAGCCTCCCCGCAACCCTAATTAGGATTAAGCGGTTACAGAAAATGATGATGATGATGGAACATATAACCCTGAGCAGCCAATTACTGGAAGAATGGATGAATAAATTAATGCTATATTCGATCACTGATCATTTTCTCATTCACGAATATATTCAGGTGAATCCGATGCCATGTGAACCTTTCTGGTCGGGTTTAGAACCGACAGATAGATATTTGATGAAACAATTTTCTCTTAATTTTGACATCATGTGAATGTGAAAAGTGCACTACATGAGAGGAAATTTGCAAAACATGGTCACTGGGAGAATGCAAACTTCCACCCCAATGTTTATTCAATGTTAAAGAATAGTGTGAAAAATTCCGGGGTTGAGAATTTGATGTGGATTATTCCGAGTCTTTCTTGTCCAAAGCTCCAACTCTAGTAGAAAGTAATGAGTCCATATTTCCACTCTAAGAAATTCATAACAAATGTAATGGAAAACTCCTCACTTTGTAAAAAGGCAACGTTAAATGATTTGCACTTTAGTTATGTAAACACAGGTCCTGATATCGGATCAATAAATTTATTCATTCATTATTTTTTTTTTTTTTATTTGTCACACCCCTTTATCCTACATTGGTGGTGGAAAGGCTGGAGGTTATCCCTTTTGTCTTTTTTGTGAAAGAGGGGTACACATCCTAAACAGCTCGCCAGTCCAGTGCAGGGCCAACACACAAACAACCACTTAATCTTACACTTTGGGGAAGTCTGAAACAGCCAGTTATCCCAAATGTTAACCTTTGACTGGTTGGAGGAAACCCATGCATGTACGAAGAGTAGGTGCAAACGCCACACTGAAAAGCTGTTGCCAAGCCCAGGACCTTCTTGCTGTGAGGTAGACATGCTAAAGACTACAGCATTCTGCTGCCCACAAAGCACTTTATCAGCTCTGCCTGCAGAAAGAGTAATGGAGTATGTTTGGAGAAGGAGTCAAAGCTCTCCTGCACTTCCAACCTTTGTGCCTGCGGTTCTCCACTTAACAAGCCTGTAAAGAACCACAGATCTTTACCACAGAGCTGAAGTCCAGGCCACCACAGGCAAAGCCTGCCTCTGTAGGACGATAAAAAGCCAACACTGGTTTCTGCTCCGATTCCAAAACACCCGGTCAGTGATTCGGCAAGCTTATTCTGCTAAACCGCGGACATGGCCCCATGCTCTCAACCCAGAGCAGACGTGGGAAATGTGGCCTGTTTTCCGTTCTGGCTTTGGAATTATTAAGAAGTTGGGCTTGGAGGTAAAAGAGCCACATATGGTTTTGCTAAGTCCTTGAGTGAGGAGAAGAAGAACAAGGAAGGGGGAGCGAGAAGATACACTGGGCATTAGTGGTTAACCAAGAGCTAATGAGGGAAGAAGAAAAACAGTGGGCTCAGATGAAACCATTTAGCGTGCAGTGTATAATGTCCTTATTGCGTTTCAGGGAAAAGATGGTGTGTCATGTTAACCTCCTCTAGTGTAATTACAATGCGGTTAAAAAGGTCTGTTTCGAATCAGCGTTGACAGCTTCAGATTCTTAAACCTGTGTGTTCTAATCAGAACGCTGAAGCGAGCGCCGGTTACGTTTATATAAGCACGTGTTCCAGCTGCTTATTGGCACGTTTTAGAGTGAAAGTTATAAGGGTAGTTCTGGGACGGTTTAAAACAACAAACGGTTTCACAGGATGCAGTGCTGGTGAGGCGAACACAGCTCTGCGGTCTGCACTGGCACATAAAAGCGGATCTCCTGATACCAGCAGTACTGAGGGTTTGGCTGCAGTAATGGACCTCTCCCATAGCCAACCAATAAATCCTAACAAATGAAAGGACCTTTCTGTCCATTCTCTCTCTCTCTCGCTCTCTCCAGCCCATTTCCTCCACATCCCTCCCTCCTCGATTCCTCCATACTCCCAGGTGTTGGAGTGGCAGGGTTAGGCCAGGAACAGGGAGGATCAGAGCAGGAGACATGTTGAATCCATCCAGCCCAAATCAAGTCCATGTGTCCTTCAGAGAACGATTACTCTATAAATGAACTTTATAGGGGCAACAAAGTGTTGGGAAGTCTGAAAAAACGTGGGGGGAGGGGGGGGAGGGGTACAGAGATCAGTTTAGACTAATGAGAGAGAGCAAGAGTGAGTGGGGATGGTGTGCTCTGGACTACACAGTCCTCACTGGCTGGCTAATAGTCCATTAAGAACCCAGACACAAGCAGCACGAGTCCAAAGAGGAAGCGGAGATGAGGGCAAACCTTTTAACCATCCTCAGAGCGTTAATGGAGCGAGCACAAGACAGAGACGCAAGTGAATTTATATTTATACACACACACACACACACACACACACCATGATTTAAACTGTAGTTTTCCATGTCCCCGCAAATACAAAGGTAAACCATAAACCCACCGAAGACAGGACGGTTTGAGAATATTTATTCTACATTTAACAGGTTTCAGACAATCAACACTGGAACATTTCCCACCAAATGAGGTTTCTGCATTATAAAACATCTATTTAAAAAAAAAAAAAAAAAAAAAATCCATAGTCTCATGAAAACAATCCCTGTGTTCCTAGATTGCTTTAAAAATAAAATTGAAATAATCTGAAATAAACTGAATTATAGAGAAGAGAAAAAGATCAAGCAATAACGTTACATGGGGAGAAAGTCAAAACATTACAGAACAAAAAGCAGTGAGGATTTGTATGACGTGGATGGATCTGCAGAAACAGTGAGGCTAATAAGCTGCAGCCCTGCTATGAATCACAGCGCAGACACACTACAGAGTAACTGAAGCAACTAAGCGCATCAAAGGATCATGAATGGGACAAAAAACCCCTCTCCCTTACCGCGACCGCCAGGGGAGCCGTTAACCAGCAGGCCTACACTGTGATCCTTACAGCAATGATTAATGAACACGTAGAATGAGAGTGTGCAAGAGAGAGAGAGAGAGAGAGAGAGAGAGAGAGAGAGAGAGTGTGAATGAGAGAGGGGGATGTATGAAGGGGTGTGAAGCGAAGAGAGGGGGTGCATGTGAGAGAGACCGGAAAAAAAAAATGTATGCGTGTACACACGTGTGTGTGTGTGTGTGTGAGAGAGAGAGAGAGAGTTTCTGGTTCTACTTATGGTCTGGAAATGGGATTAAAGGGAAATCTCCAAACAGATTGAATTGTATTTGCAATAATTGCTGTGAACAGCTTATACCACACAGGCCACAAATAACACAGTCATAAAACGGAGAGAACGAAATGGTGAGGGGGGAAAAAAAAAAGATGGAGAGAGAGAGAGAGAGAGAGAAGGAGGCCATGATATGAAACCGCTCGCTCGCTTCCTTAAGCAACCAAATACAAGAGAAATGTTGGATTGATTAGAAAGTAGAAAGCATGAGGACAAAGCTCAAACACACTCAAAGGATTCCAGTTCAAAGCGCTGGAATGTCCTCCGTCTCAAACAGAGCCACATGCTCCAGCTGATAACGTTCTCAAAAACACATGGACCTTTTCAAAGCACAACGGCGAAACAAGCTGAAAAAGACAACACAACATTAAATTAAGAAACAATATTTCTCGATCTGAGCTGATGACGAGCCAGAAAACAACAAAGTGAAAGAGAAGAGAACAGATAAGCCGGACATTATATCACCAGACAGGAATCTTCATCTCTCGGGTTTAAACAAAACAAAAATGTCCAAATCCTTTTAAAGGAAGCTTCAATATCGTCACTCTGGTAATATTCCACATCAGGCCTTATAGGTATTTGTGGGATACCGAACCTTCCAGGCAAACACAAAAATATAAATCAATGCAAGCCACGAGATAAAAGAGGAGCCTTGATGCCCGAGAGCCCCCCCGTCATTCCTGCCGTG
Source organism: Plotosus lineatus (assembly GCA_024760905.1). Classification (NCBI taxonomy): domain Eukaryota; kingdom Metazoa; phylum Chordata; class Actinopteri; order Siluriformes; family Plotosidae; genus Plotosus; species Plotosus lineatus. Next base: position 13,789,677 of record CM045748.1, read on the forward strand.
ATTGGGTTTAAAGTAAAACCACATGCACTGACAAACACGGAGTCAAATGAAATGAGAGAGCTGCGTTTGGGCAAGGAATGATTTGATTAGTGGCTTTCAAACTGGAGGCTGAGGACATCCAGCAGGGGATTTGAACCCTGGTTTAGTACTCGTATTCCTCTTCTTATTAAAATAATTGTGTTGGCTTTCATTCGGTTCCGCTTCTCCCAAACTTCTGAAATAAATATTATACCAAGTTTCACAGAGTTCTTATTCCTGGCCAGTGTTGTGTTAGATCCAGACAGTGTTCTGTGAACACCAGCACCACACATTCACACCTATGGGCAATATCGAATGTCTGTCTGTCTTCCTTTCGGCTTTTTCCCTTTTACTCGGGAGTCGCCACAGCGAATCATCTGATTCGCACGTTTTGATTTGGCAGAGGGTTTTACGTCGGATGCCCTTCCTGTCACAACCCTTTTTTTAGCAAGGGACAGAAACACGCTGACGACTTTGCAGCTACTCGTTATGAAAGTCAGCAATGGTTCTTTTACATGCCTCTCACCATAGACAGTGACAGACATGGCCCGCCTTTGATAACCCAGTTAGCTGCACTGGGGGGGAACAGTGACAACCTTGTGGAGAGTGGGACTCGAACCCCCAACTTTTGGATCAGCGATCCAGCGCCATATACCACTAGACCACCACTGCCCCACTATGGGCAGTATAGAATACTGTAGCTAAAAAGTAACCTGGGCCATGTAGTAATCTGAACTCAGGGTCAAACCGGCCACCCGGCCATCCCCATACTCATCATAAATCTATCTTTAATCTGAACAGACCCCCCGGTGCAGCCAACTGGGTTATCAAAGGCCAGCCGTGTCTCTCACTGTCTATGGTGAGAGGTTCATGTAAAAGAACTATACCTTGACTTTCAAGAGTAGCTGCATAGCCGTCAGCATGTTTCCGCCCTGCGATGGCCTGGTGAGCTGTCCAGGGTGTACTGTGTCCTCACCCAGAGTCGGCTGGGATGAGCACCAGCCTCCCCGCGACCATAATTAGGATTAAGCGGTTACGGAAAATGAATGAAGGAATGAATCTGAACAGAATTGTTCCTGTCTGTGCCGAGTAATCTAATAAACACCAAGTAGATCACAGCAGTAAAAGGGGAGGAGCCACCAGAGCAAAGGATTTCATTAAAGCTGGAAAACTTTTACACAAGTTTGGTACCAGGTTCATAGTTTATTGTTAGCTATAAAAGCGACAAAATGTGCCCGTGTCCCAAATGTGGACTAAATCAAGCAGATGTCCATGTCTAGTAACCATCATGGTCCAATTGAACTGGGAGGAAAAAGCAACCTTGGGAAATTTAATTACGGCATAAAACGGACTCTTGATCAACATTTGTCTTTCTTGAATTAGCGTTCAAACGTTTTCCAAAACAGAACTTTGCATTCGGGTTAACCACGTCAAAGAAAGGCGAGAAACATACAGAGAGCAGGCCTCAGTCATACCGATGCTCTTGGACACAAAACATGATTAAAACATAACAACCGAGGACTGAAGGGGATTTGGGGGATGGGTGGGTAGGGTGTGGTGTACGTCGGAAAAGAAATCGGTGAGAATGACTGGGGGTCTTGTATGACTTGTGTACTACACACATCCATTCCAGCAACTTTCAGCAGAACAGCGTAGTGCATAGCTCAGGAATGTCCGTCAATGACTACTCGGCCCACTGCGTCATGGTTATCTTAATTTATGACCATGCATCTCAAAAAAAATGACATCATTTACTGGGAAATGATCACACACTTTCATAGTTATTATACTGTGTGATGCTGATGGGGAAAATAGGTTACCTTTGGAGTATACAGGGCAGGGGGTGTCAAACTCGTGCCAGAAAGGGCCATGTGGCTGCAGGTTTTTGTTTCAACCAAGCAGCAGCAGCACACCTGACTTTGCTCATTTAATCAACTGAGCTGAGTGTTCAGGCAGTTGATTGGTCAGTCTCTGTACAGAGCACACAGATTGACCAATCAGCAGCCTGAAGACTCAGATGAGTTGATTAAATGAGCAAAGTCAGGTGTGCTGCTGCTGCTTGGTTGAAACAAAAACCTGCAGACACATTGGCCCTTTCTGGCACGAGTTTGACACCCCTGATTTAGGGACTTGCACAGGACAACACATTCATGACCATCCATCCTCAGGACCTCAGCATCAGGTCCCAATCATTCACTCATTCATATTTTTGGAAATAAGGGGACATTATTTGCAAGTGACCTTGTGTGTGTGTGTGTGTGTGTGGTTGGGTAACAAGATAGAGAAAGAGCTCCAGAAAGCGAGGGAGATAGACAGAGATCCTACTTAATGTATTTGATGTAAATATTTGAATTAAAAAGAGAGACATTTTTCACTGAAGACATTTTTATTGATAAAATTCACTATTGTTTAAAACAAGAAAAAAGCCCAAAAAAAAAAAAACAAAAAAAAAAAAAATCAAAAACTTTTTTTGTAAAAGCTAACTAAATCTAGACCGAATAACTGAATTTAAATGATTAGACATCCTGTTGGTTCGGCTTGTCCAAACAGAACTAAAAAGCTCGGCTCATATAAGCTTGTCAAATTCAGTAGCGCTTTTTATATAATAAATTATCATCAGCAAAGCCAATTAGCACAAATGGCGTCAACATGGGCTAATCAACTTGTCAGTGTAATGCTTTGGTGATGTCACTGCAGAAACGAAAGACCATCTACTACCTCTGAAATGCAATGTACTGTTTCATAATGGGGGAAAGACAATAAAATGAAAAAAGTACCTTGAATAGGTATAGTGTCATTCTAGTCCAGTCCTGCTGAATAGTTTCCATAAAAATGGTGACCACTAATTAAAATTAGTACAAAGCCCTGATAAAAAAAAAAATATATCAGATTTGGGAAGCACCAAGGCAACAGATAAAATGCAAATGCAGCTATACAATGTAAAGAACCATAAAGAGCTAGTTATCTCATCAAAACTTGGCCAGCCAAGTCACACCACAAGAGGGCAGCATCATCCAGAAGATAGGACCAAATATTCAGGCTGTGTCCTGTTTCACCCAGCAGTGCTATTAACATTCACTGACTCAAATCCTTGAAAGCACAGCTTGCTAGCACATCAGTGAGCAAAATGTTTTTTTTTAATTAAGGTTATTGTTGAGAGCGTGTCAAAATCATTGGAACTTTACAGTTTGTGCCTGAAAAAAAAATACCGAGGAGACCTGCTCCCTAACCAGCTTCATGTGGATATCTAAAAAAAAAAGTCTCTCTATATATACACAAGTTTTATAAATCTGAAAGCATAGTGTGGAATAGGAAATCCCACAATGCACTGCAGCTTGAAGGAGGCACAATACAGGAAGCAGGGTGTTTCAGAATGGGATTACTTTCCTTCCCTGGGCCTTTCTATTGTGTGTTCAAAGCAAGGCTAGACCAAATATCAACCCATTCAGTTCTTCCTGATGGATCTCAAGCATTACTTCACCGGGAAAAAAAAGAAAAAAAATTTTGTTAACAGTGCCTACCAATAACCCTCCCCATCATTTACAGTATAACCATCAACAGGCATACTCAGAAAAAAAGTGGGAAAAAACTTCAATCTACATCTGTTCTGATGGGATTTATATCTTTCATGACACATTTAAAAATGATTTCAATTGTAAGACTACAGCCTAAGGACCATCGTTTCACTTTTTTTTTAGCTTTTCGGGGAATAAAAAATGTCATGCAGCTATGCAGGTACGAGAAATAGAGGTAAGGTAAAACACCAGCAACATGAAAAACCCCTGTTTACTTCCATCCTATTCACCGAATATGTATCATATTATGCAGGACTAAAGTACAGTAGTTCTTGTCCACCCACAGCACTGTAAACACCATCACTGCAGCCTACCCTGCTTATCCTGATCGGAGACGTGTTATGACTGTGTTTTCTAACAGCAAACCTTCAGTGGCTCTCGAGGATTTGAGTCAGAGAGTGTTTAATAATCTAGGCTGGAGTTAACACACAAACTGCTGTCTCATTCGGATAATCTGAAGCAACGCTGCCTGAACTTCTTCATCCATGTGACCCTGCAAAGCACAAGCAAGTGGACACTGTTACTGCTGGTAGAGTACAGCTGGTTACAGACACCTTTTTTAAAGCAAAGGTGGGGGTTTAATCTTTTATTAAATACACACACACACACACATATACATGTGTGTGTGTGTGTGTGTGTGATCATGAAACTGGTACTGAAATGTGTGAATTTTTTTCTAAATCTACAGAAAATGTCAATTTTCCCATTTATTCATGAATGAAGCCAATCTGCTTTAAAGCCTGGTCGACGCAGGATATTCTTCCTTGGAGATGTATCATCATCAACTTAGCAGTAGGATGACTAAAAAAGTCCGTATGTAACATGGACAGAATGAACAGCCTTCTATTCACTAATACGTAATAAGTTTAGATAATAATTGTGTAATTAGTTATACTAATCCAATTGATACTGCTTGGCATGTTCACCTTTTCTTTATTATTTATACTTCAAAAATGCCAATCCATCACTGATCAGTGAGAGCACAAGATACACCATATTTCCATACACCATACAAGTCACGTATTTCATCGATCCCGTTTTGAATCTGGTGCTTATTTACCAATTTTGCCACGCACATGCAGATCTCATGGTTGATGGTGCGTGCACCTGTGTTTTGATTCATGTGGTTATTGGACTTGTGGAGACCTTAGCAGAAGCTCAGTGGGACGTGAAAATAATGAGGACTTTCTCATCTCAAAATTAATCATGAAAAAAATGTGTAAACTAGGAAATATTTGAATTATTTCAAAAACCGTGTTCACCATATGTACATATTTTAATGATATTATCTCACAGGCATGCACTAGGGATTTTGATGCACAAATTCGCAAATAATCAGAGATGAAAATATTTATTCATCACCGAAGTTGGGTAGTTAGAAAATGTACCAGTATCGTGATGTCACACACACACACACACATACACACACACACACACTATCCAAATCAAATATATTTGGGAGTTTTTGGCACTACATATGATATACTGGAAGTTTATCCAGCACAATCTTTTCAGGAAGGTAATTTTTACTTAAAGTAGAGATATTAAATTAAAGATAAAGTACAGTGAGTCAGCCATGACTGCAAAATATTCCCTGAAAAAGGGATCAGGATCCCAGTGCACAGCACATCACTCTCAAGAAGTTGAAGATAATACATCCAGCTTAGCATGTGGCTATTTACCAGAAATGTATTGATTGCAATAAAGAATTAAATCCTGCCCATGATGCCTTCCAAAGCAAGGGTCTATTAAAAATAAATAAACTCCTGGATAGAGTAACTAACCAGTCACGACTGAATATTTAAGTTCAGATCCAGGTTGATGCATGTGGGCATATTTTGGAGCTGATTGGCCAAACTCGGGGGAGGGAGGGAAGTTTACCTTTCTGCCACTTAGAGCAATCACCAGACAATCATGGGGGTCTGTGAGCTCAGACATAAGGGGCAGATAGTGCTTCACTTCACTGTGTTACGCCATCCCTGAATATGCATGCACGACACCTCATAACGTTAATGAAGTTCATTAACCAGGGATCCCAGTGAGGTTTCGAAAAAAATTGAGGAAACTAGATCATAAATTGAGGAAATTAAATATTTCAGCTGGGGGAAGGGTCAAAGGGGCTGTCGGGCCCCTGAAGCTGAAAAAATGTGACGTGCTCCACTGAAAGTAGGTGCCTGTTGCAAGTGATGCATGGCGCTTGTGAGACAAAGCCCGGCTTATCTGAACTTCCGATCTTTAACGTGAGCAGGTGATGGTTGAATACTAAACAAAGCATTCTTGCGCACTTGCTCACTTGAAAGATCGGAAGTCCGGATAAGCCGTGCTTTGTCTCACAAGCGCCATGCATCACTTGCAACAAGCACCTACTTTCAGTGGAGCGCGTCACAAATAGCAGAATTCTGCTAAATAGGAGAGTAAAAATAGTGGAATTCCGCTAAATAGCGGAGATCTGGGATCCCTGATCAACATTCAAATAAGCCACGTCATAAAGTATATGCATATAACTAGATCATTCATAATTTTGGAAGCTCATCATCCAATTGATTGATTGATACTTGAATTTTATAAAATGGAAAAAAAAAAAAAAAAAAAAAAAAAGGTGGAGAATCACACCAGTGTACACAAGTGTAGTGGATTCAATGTACCTGTGCAGCACTGAGAAGATGAGTTCGATAAATTGAAACCACCTCCCTGTGTTGCCTCTCAGCATCCTGTGACAGTGAAAAAGAACAGATCAACAGGGAGATTGTGAGTAATGAGGAACAGATGTCTCTTAAATGTGCGTCTCAACTGTAAATAGTGGTTGCAATTTTCCCAGTGAGTTCGTGATTGCAAGACTGAGTCAGACAGGCAGCGTTTGTGTTATTGTAACTCTATTACATTCTCGTGTCTTATGAGCTCAGTGTGGCAAAGGGACTCGCTCACTTGCTCACTCTCACTCAGGCTCACTAGCCACAATCATTCTAAACCACAGTCAAATCCCTCCCCAGAACATCCACTTTTTATGAAAAAGAACACCGTGTGGATAAAATGGATCAAACTCAATAAAATACAAAACCAAATGTAATAAAAGATGGGAAACAGCTTCACTGAGGTTTTCTCATGTAATCCAATTTCTAGTGGGAACCAGGCAGTCCCTCTCTGGTGCGGTTTCACCCCCATGACTCATCCAAGCACATAATAAAACATGGACTTGATCATAAATATGAGAATTTCATTAACATTCTTGTTCTGCCAGAGCACCAAATGGGCTGGCCCAAAGAATTTTTACTCCGTTCTGGTTAATTTTCATGTATTTATTCATTAACTGACAACTGTTTATAAGCATAAAAGTTTCTGAATCGACTGAGACAGGCTACATTGCATTACTAATATTTTCCCCAGTTGTTCTTGATAAAACAGAATGGGCTTTAGTGACTATGACTGCTTAACACAGAACAAAAAAATAAGCGATTCATGCACAAGCTATTCAACCATAACATTAATACCACTTTATGAGTCTGCAGCTAGGCAGCGCCATACATAGTAATCTGCAATACACTGTGTTCTATCTTAGTGAGCATTGAAAATTTCAGCATTCTGAGGGAGCAAACTAGATGTACAAGCCTTCATTCAGAACACACAGTGAGCCATGAATAGAACCATTTTAGCCATCACAATGCAGCCCTTGTTAAAGCCACTCGAATTCTTACGCTTGCACATTTTCCCAGCTTCCAACACATCAACTTCAAGAACTGACCATTCCCTTTCTAATTAACACGTCTATATCCTTGGCAGGTGCCACTGTTTTGAGATAGTGTACATACATTTGGCCTGCCGGTGGTCTTAGTCTTTTTAATGTTATGGCTGATCGGGGTCTACTTGTGTCCGAAATGGTGGGTCTTTTGTGGGATTTTCTGATATGCATTGGCGATTACCTACCAAATGTAGTCTAAGAAATGACAATCAAGAGTGTCATGGGTGCTCAAGGCTCACTGACCAGCACTGGGAATGAAGGTTAATACATCTGATTGGCTCTTTTCAAATAGACCTACTGTAGTTCACAGGAGGGGTCCCCAACCTTTTTATCACCACGGATTAATCGATGCTTGACAATTTTACCACAGACCAGGGCGGTGTCATAGATTGTTTATATTGTAAATATAATTTATTTATATAAAATATTATATTATAATAATAATACCGTATTCAACGTAATAAGCGCCCTGCTCCAATAAGTGGAACCCCCCCATGTGTACTGGGAGCAAACTGGTTGATCAAACTTGCCAATTTTAGTCGATCAGTCTCTGTAATGGTAAAATGAGGCGTTCACTGCCTGTAAAAGTGAGTTTACAAGGTATTTGAAGACCCCCTGCCACTGGGGAATGTCTATAATGTTCATCAGTTACAACACATTTGATCGTTCCGCCGTGCTTTAAAAAAAAAAGGAAAATATTTTTATATTCTCTTGGTAAACGTCCAACAAGATGAACCATGAGAAACTGATACAGCAAAATTATGGGATGCTCTGAATGAATGGAGCGATGAGCCAGATATGGACTTAACAGAAAGTGATGAGTATTTATGAGTATTTTTCACCGGATTCTCCTGCTCACTAACTTCATACATTTAAGCACGTTCCTGGCCATGTGCGTTTCAACGTGTTTGTTTGTTTGTTTTGACACAAAGTTGACCTTTGTGTTGATTGGTTCAACATGCCATGTGCTAAAGTTGACATTCATGTTGATTTGGCTTGGTTTTACATGAACCATTAGAACCATTCCATTCCACTGGTAATCATTTTAATAAGCGCCCACCCACTCCAATCACGTCAAATACAGTAATAATAATAATAATAATAATAAGCACTCCATGAATGTTATTTTTCAACAGCTGAAATAAAGTTGGTTGGAAAGTGGAGCTTGAACTTTTCTTAAAAAAAAAAAAACAAAAAACAGATGACCGGGGATTTAGCTCAGTTGGTAGAGCGTCTGCTTTATCCTCCGGAAGGTTGGAGTTCGAATCCGGCCGCGTCGTACCATAAGACGGTAAAATTTGGGAGTTGTTGCTTCCTGCTTGGCGCTCAGCATCAAAAGGATAGAACAACGCAATATTCTCATGCGCACTGAGCATACGCTTGTATGAATAATGCGCTATATAAGCATCCATAATATAAATATATATGATCATGCACCGGCTGAAGGCTCAGGCTCATTCTCACCCGAAATCCTCACTATTGTTTGAAACATGTCCAACTCGCCTCTGTTCATGTGCCGTCCCCTTGTGGGTCACATTTTAGCGTTCAAATGACCGACATGTCACTGAGAGAATCCAGTCATTTTATAAAATAAAAGATTTTTCAAAAATAAAGATTGTTCAGACTCCGATAATAAATAAAATGGAAATAATTATTCCCTCTGCGGACCGGTATCAATCGAGTCCGCGAATTGGTGGTTGAGGACCCCTGGTTTACAGTGTGCAAACTGCCTAAAATATTAATGCTTGATATAACAGAAAGGTGATTGCATTGCAGCTTGCCATGCATGGAGCTGCCTGGCCGCAGACCAGCCAGGTGACAAAAATATTATGGATAACTGGTGTAGAACACCACTTCATACTTAAACGCAGCAATCATTACTCCCAATGAGTTTATTATTTGGACAACGGTGAAGCTAGATGACCAATTTTACAGGGGGAAAAGGTTTTATTTACATAATGCTGAAGAATAACAGTAACACATCTATCGTGCTTTGCATCTTCCACTGTACTGAAATTGTTGCTTGTTTGGCCAATTTGGTCTAATTGGTACCGACTGGTATATTTATTTCCAGTGTACCCAAACAGTACTTTATGCCATACTAAATCAGGTTTAATTACTGAATCCACCAGTAATGTGTCCAATATTTTTAGATGCGCTGGAAGTGTTTAGCTGAACGTGGTACTCACAGCCAGCTGCTGCTGGAGGCTCTTGACCTGTGCCTGGAGTGTGTCAATGTGTTGAGCATGTCTCTTGTTGGGAGTGTTGCCAGTGTAAGCCAGCTGGGAAAGGCCATTCAGAGCCTGTTTCAACCTCTCCACATCTGCCAACAGCTCTGTGATCTGAAACACAAAGATTCGCTTATTTAAACCATACTCGTAACTGACAAACAAAGTTTTCAAGAGCATGTTAATTAGAAAAGCATTGATACATACACCAGATAAGTATCTGCAAAGTCTCGACACATGCATCGTTCCAAATATTATTGACAACTCGGAAACCACATTATAACCCTCACCCTTTTGTCTTTGGCCTCAGTCTGTTCTGAGGAAGTGTGAATCCTTTTTTGAAGGTCTCCAATGGTAATTAGTGAGTCATCATATCTCTCCTTCAGATCTTGGATCTCTTTCTCGATTGTTGTACTCTTAGTCTGTAGAGCCTCAGTCTCCATCCTTGCTCTATTCTCATTTTCTTTGGCCTGGGCCGCCTCCTGGTATAGTTCCTCACACTGCTCTTCTAAACCCAACAGCCGATCACTGAGCTCCCCGACCTCCTCCTCCAGCCTCTGCTTCTCAGCTTTGAGCTCAACAAACTGACCTTCATGATTGCGAAGATCATCTAAGGCTTGTGTTGCTCTGAGGAGCTCCATCTGCAAAGTAGCTACATCCTCAGCTCTCTGAGCACTGGTTTCCTCTTCTTCCCTCAGGGCCAAACAGAGCTTGGCTACTTCTTGCTCCAGGGCTTCTCTAGCATGGCTGTGTTGAGTCAGTAGGTCACCATCGGTTCTGTGGCTCTGCAGCTCTTTCTCCAGGTCATGGGTGTGCTGGACCTCCAAGTTGTAGGTTTCGTTCAGATGCTTGCACTTATCCTGTGCCTCCTGCAAGCTGCAGGTCAGTGCGTTCCTCATGGCCTCAAATTGCTCCCGATGAACGTATTCATTTTCTAGATGCTTTTGAAGGTTCTTCATTTCAGCTTTGCAGAGAGAGTTCTGCTCCTCCAACTCAGCCCTCTGAACAGTTACCTCCATGTATTGCTGTTCCAGTTCCACCAACTTTAAACTCAAGTTCTCTATCTGGCCTTTGTAGTCATCTTCTATTTCTCTGTATTTTTCACTGGAAACCAGATTAGCTTTCAGTTTCTTCTGCAAAGATTCCACTTCTAATTTCACAGTCTTTTTATCTTGTCTTTCATTTTCCACATCAGTCTTTGCACTCTTGTAGTTCTGCTCCATGTTTGCTAGCTCCTGTCTTAGATCCTCCACCATGGTATTGAAGACCTTTTCTTTTTCCCCCAGGACCGTCACGGGCACAAATTTAGAATGAATGGCTTCATGAATGGTGTCCAGTTCCTTCTTCTGGTCCTCAATTTCTTTGTGAAGTTTTAAAGTACCCTCCTGAAGAGACTCATATTTGGTCAAAGCCTCTTGACCATGTCTTTCTGCATCAGCTAAAGCACTGTTTAGCTGCCTTTTTATTGCCTCATGGTCAACAATACTAATATAGTCCTTTTCTAATTTCTCATGTAGATCTTCTTGTAACATAGCACTTCCCTCTTTCACCTTCTTCAACTCGTCCTCTTTCACTTTTCCATCTTCCTTCAATTTGTGTATTTCAGCCTTGGCTTTATCCAAAGCTTCACGTAACTCATTTTGCACTTTCTCATACCCTTCTTTTTTAACAAACTGTCCCTCCAAACTTTCTTTCAGTGTAATGTTCTCAGCTGCCACAACCTCAAGCTCTTTCTCCTTCTCTTTGCACTTCCTCCAGAGATTCTCTAGATCCTTTTCCATCTCTGCTTTATTGGCTGAAAGTGCAGCCACCTCGGTTTCGTACCTTTCCTTGGATATGTGAGTGCTCTTCAGACTCCTCATGCTTTCAGTGAGAGAGGCGTTCTCCTCTTGCAGCCTCCTCAACTGCTCCTCAGCAAAAATTCTTCTTGCGTTTGTCTCATCAAGCTGGTCCTTTAACTCATTTGTAGCAAGATTAAGAGCTTTCTTCAATTCCTCATGAGTCTCAATCGAAACAAACTGTGTCTGCAGGTTCCTCTTGAGTTCATGCAATTCTTCTCGAAGCAGCTCACTGTCTTCTTCACCATCCTCAACCTCACAGATCAGTGACTGACATTTAGACGTGACATCTGCTAGTTTTTTCTTCAGGCTATCATTCTGTTCCTCCAGAGTCACCCTGAGTCTCTCATGCTCCTGGAAGGGTATGGCATCCTGGTGGTCAACTTCCCTGTGGAGCTCAGCCAGCTCTTCCAAAACACGATCATAATCTTCCCGCAGCTCAACCAGCTGCCTCTCCTTTTCATCCACCGCATTAGTCAGAAGGTTCTTCATGTTGTCAAATTTTTCTCCAGGCACCATGGTGACCAGACATTTCTCTCTATCTTTAGCATGAGCCTCCATTTCTCGAAGAGTCTCAGCCATCTTATCACACTCTCCTCTTGTAGAATTCAGCTTAGCTGTTAGTGTATCGACCTCTTTAGCCAAGAGACCTTCACTCTTCTTGTACTCCTCTAGAGCTTTCTCACTCTGCTTCAAATGATTTCTGACACGGCCGACCTCTGCTGACGCACCTTCATATTTAGCCTTAACCTCATTGAGCTGAGCTTTGAGGTCTTCGGACGTTTGGTTTCCAAAACGCTCCTTTACTGTGATCACATGTGCTTGTAGCTGCTTAACCTTGGTTTCAGAGTCAAGCATCCTCTTTTGGACATCAGCCAGTGCCCCCTCTAACTCTTGAATCTGCTGATCTTTTTCTCGCTTGGTGGAGTCACAACTTTGAGCCAGTTCTTCACACTCCTTGGTTCTTCGGGTGAGTGCTGCTTGGAGGCGAGCTACTTCTTCCTGTGCAGCCTCCTGCTGCTTTCGGGTGGTTTTGAGCTTCTGACGCAATGTCTCCACCTCGTTAGGAGACGTGATCACTGGTTGAGAGAGCTCTAAGGGCCGGGATACAGAACGAGATGGCACAGAAGGCAGCAGAACCTGCATTCAGAAAGTACAGATATCAAAATTAGACTAGAAGCTCATACCCCATTTCACTGGACTATGGCATGCAAGGATTGTAGCGGACAGGAGCGGAACGCAGTCTACGGAAGAGCTTCAGCATTTTTAAACAGAAAATGGGTAAAAATCCTACGAAAAAGTGGAAATTCTTATACCCCCATTTCACTGGACTACAGCATGCAAGGATCGAGTAGCGGAAAGGAGCGGAACGCAGTCCACAGAAGAGCTTCGGCATTTTTACACAGAAAACGGGTAAAAATCCTACGAAAAAGTGGAAATTCGTACATTCTCGGGAACGTTCACGGCATGTGCAGAACAGGTACAGCAAAGTACGCCAAAGTGACCCCACGGAACACTTACGGAATTTTTTTCCGTGAACGTGCTTTTGAACATGTTCAAAATATTTTGGCCTGCTGGAATCATACGGAAGTGGAGGAAGACTTGAGGAATAACTACGGAATCACAGGGAAGATGAGGGAATAATTGCGGAACGTTTGCGGATGACAACATTTCTGCCTCCGTAAGTCTGCCGTGCTCCAGTGAAATGGGGGTATCAGCAAGACATGTGCTAAGGACACACTCCTTTTTCATGTTGAACACATTAAAATTAAGATTTCTATTAAAAGGAAATGAACCCCAAACTTATTAAAAGCTTTCATACACCACATACATCTTTACACATTACAATAGCCTATTGCTATTACAAGCCTCTTCATAAAGAAAAAAAAACCCAAAACTAAGCAAAAAACGGGTAATAAACAATGCGGGGGGGGGGGGGGGGGTCTCTGACAGTAAATACAGAAGTAATCGCCATGGTTATACCTTTAGCATATGTAAATGCTTGTATTATCTGTAGATGTGTCTAGTTTTATTTTATTCAGGTGGTCACTAGTTTGTTTAGCTTATTAGTTTAAGATCCAAGTGCTGTTGTTATTGCCATTATTGTGGCTAATATGAACCGACGAATTTGCATCCTGTTTCTTTCACTTTAAGGTTAGACATTTTACCACATTATGTCAGACAGGATGTTGAATTTTGATGTAGGTGCCATTCTTCCGAAAGTCAAGATCCTCTTTACGACATGCAGTACCTAGTCTTATATGCCATAAAACAGTTATAGAACATAAAGACCACTAAAGGACGACTGAACAGAGGGCCTTGGAGACTTTATCTGCATTAATACAGAAGGGGAAACAAAGACACGATGCAGATGTACAGAGTGTGATCTGAAAATGCTTCATTAGGACAAAAAAAAACAAGTTTTATTTTCTTACTGTTAATAATCATCTGTTTAGATCACAAAACAAAAATGCACAAAAACAATGGGAATAAGAAAACATTCAGTCATCACCATGACAACCAAGGGGGAAAGGGAATATTTTACCTGATCCGAATCCAGACTATGAGCTTGTCTGACAAGAGCCGTTTCTTTTCCTGCATGGGGGGGGAAAACCACACTGTCTCATTTTAAGAGTCAGTTTTGTTACAACAAATGCATTCCAATTATTTCACAAACTCGGCACGAGGCCGAGAAATTTTAAGTCACATTACGAACTCACCTTTAATCACAGACTGGCCCGAGTAATCACCCTGCAAGATTAAATCATGCAAATGTATTAATTACTGTAATCTTGCTCATGTGATTAGAACACAAGCCCCCATGATGCTGCATTATTATGCTGGTGTTTCATTATTACTTGGCCCGGCCAGGCACTCACCAGATGGCTCCGGAGCTGAACCTTCACAGTGTCTGTAACCAGAGTCTCTTTCTCTCTGGCAGATAGCATGCGCTTCAGCTGCTCCCTCTGATTACAACAATGAGGCAGGACAGTCAGTCATCGCTCATGCTTACACAGTAAAAAGGTGTGAGCCACTACTGACAAAGTGCTAATTACCTCTTTATGAATGTCCTCTGACATCGACTTCTCCTGTAATGGTGATGAAAGTTACAGTAAACCATGACAACATTGCACATTAGAGTCAAGATCATTTTCTAACTTTTATACAAGATAGACCAAAGGTTATACCAAAGTCATTACAGGCACCAGTTTCGTTTATTAGTTCTATCACTGAATAAATCAACAGCTCTCAAATTCTCTTTATTACATCTATACCAAGAGTCCAAACAGCTGGAGATATTTCATTATTGAAGAAATGTGCCTGGGACGGACATTTATCAATTGTATAGAAATTCACCAGTGGGCAGCTTCAGGAATAACTGCTGTTTGGTTTAACACAGAAGTCAGCGGTGCTCAATACATATTCATTCATTTTCTGAACTGCTTAACCCTTATTAGGCTGGCACCCATCTCGGACGACTTTGTGCAAGGGCGGGGTACACCATGGACAGTACACCAGACCATCGTATGGCAGAAACACACTGACGGCAACCCAGTGGCTTGCTCTTTCCGAGAAACAGCAACGGTTCTCTCACAACAGACAGTGAGAGACATGGCTGGCCTTTGATAACTGGATTAGCTGCACTGGAAGGGGGGGGGGCAGCAATGACAACTTTTTGTACCGGATCTTGAACTCCTGACCTTCGGATCAGTAAGCCAACACTTTACCACCAGACCACGACTGCCCCATGTGATAAAATCTGGAACGTGTATTTATAAAACCTATTATAATGTTATGATCCCTCTCAATTGAGAGGGACCAGTTGAGGTGGCTCGGGCATCTGGTCAGAATGCCTCCCGGGTGTGGTGTTTTTCGGGCATGTCCAACCGGAAAGAGACCCCGGGGTCGACCTAGAAGACGCTGGAGGGACTATGTCTCTCAGCTTGTCTGGGACCGTCTCTGTGTCTTCCCGGAAGAGCTGCAGGAAGTGGCTGGGGAGAAAGACGCCTGGACCTCTGTGCTCAGGTTGCTGTCAACGCGAACCGACCCTGGACTTAGCGGAAGATGATGATGATGATGATGACTATAATGTTATTGGTAGTGTACATGTAGAGGGTAATGTTGCCTAAAGTTTAGAAAAGCAGGCTTGTAGCCCAAAGGTTTCCAGTTCAATGCCAAAGAAGACATCCATGGCTGATTTGACACCCCCCCAAATCCCCAGCTGACTCCTGGGTGCAGGTATGCTGCCCAGTGTTCCTGTGTTTGCTCCTCGTATGTGCTCATTACTGGTGTTTATGGGTTGGTTAATGTAGAGGTCAAATTCACACAGTGAACACTGAGCTCACAGATGAACACATGGTTTTTGCACAGATTTTATAGCTGGATGGTTGTATGTTATCAATAGTGATTTAATAAGCATTTTCAAGCGTCCCTTAAATAAAAAAATGTGGGCAGTGGTGGTTTAGCGGTTAAAGTGATGGGTTACTGATCCAAAGGTCTGCATAAGAGCGTTTACCAAATGCTATAAAAGGTATAATGTAAAAATGAGGTCAGCAATGTGATGGCTTGAAATAGCTACAGTTAGGTGTGTGTGTGTGTGTGTGTGCCTTCATACCTTACTGAGCTGCTGTTGCAGCATACTGACTTTGTCCATAAGTGTCCTCTGTTCCTGATGATACTTCCTCAGGGTCTCCTGCTGGCTCTCATTCTGCTTCTCAAGATCCTGAAAAAATAAACAAATGCACAAAGAAAAATGCAGTCCAATGGATTTTAAAAAAATTGCTGAATAAATGGCAAAACAAACAATATCACGGTAGAAAAAAATTACACAAATGAGTCCAATCAGGTCCACTCACATGAATAATCTGATCCCTGTTAGATGATGCCTCAGCGGCCACATCGACAGAAAGCTGTAAGGATAAGGGGGAACAGACACTCAGCCAAGATCGGTGGAAATCATTACCAACACTGGTCATGAACACACATCTGCAGAGGCTTAAAATATATAAAACATTGTTTTTCTAGCTGCTTAATAATGTCATAATCAAAGGCGAGTTCTTCTCCTAACAAGCTACACTTCCTTTCCCCAGCAGCAGGTGGCAGTAGCGTCAAGCTGTAAAATGGTCGATACGAATATTCCAGGGGTGGCCAACCAGTCAGAGACCAAGATCCACATCATATGCTGGTCCTTCTCAAAAAATTAGCATATTGTGATAAAAGTTCATTATTTTCTGTAATGTACTGATAAACATTAGACTTTCATATATTTTAGATTCATTACACACAACTGAAGTAGTTCAAGCCTTTTATTGTTTTAATATTGATAATTTTGGCAAAAAAGTAAAGAAAAACCAAAAATCCCTATCTCAAAAAATTTGCATATTTCATCCGAACAATAAAAAGTGTTTTTAATACAAAAAAGTCAACCTTCAATTAATTAGATTCAGTTATGCACTCAATACATGAAGTGCTCCAAAATCTCCTGATAGCGAGCGGCATTGACCCTGTCCTTGATAAAACACAGTGGACCAACACCAGCAGCTGACATGGCACACCAGACCATCACTGACTGTGGGTACTTGACACTGGACTTGAGGCATTTTGGCATTTCCTTCTCCCTTTAGCACATGGCACATTGAAAAGGACGTGGCCAGGAATGTCTTTAAGTGTATGAAGTTCGTGAGCAGGAGAATCCGGTGAAAAATACTCGTCATCACATTCTGATAGGTCCATATCTTGCTCATCGCTCCATTCATTCATTTTCCACCTTGATGGCAATAAGCACTTACTGTTCCACTCCACTGGTAGCCATTTTAATAAGCGCCCACCCACTCCAAGTTAATTATTATACTGTATTACAAGATTATGATGAACAAAATATTAAGCCCGTTTCTAGTAATTTACACAGATGCGCATGCTAGCATTCAGATGCGCACCTCACAACAATGTAACGAGTTTTGATGGGAGATTTTGGATTGTTATTTGTTTTGTGTTTGTTTAGGGTTTTTTTTTTTTTTTTTTTTGGGGGGGGGAATCATAATTGGTCTTGTTTTGTGGCATTTTCCTTAACTTTTCCCCCTACTCTAGTGAGCAGGAGAATCCGGTGAAAAATACTCGTCATCACATTCTGATAGGTCCATATCTTGCTCATCGCTCCATTCATTCAGAGCATCCCATAGTTTTGCTGTAGCAGTTTCTAATTGTTCATCTTGTTGGACATTTACCAAGAGAATATAAAAATATTTTCCTGTTTTTTAAAGCACGGCGGAACGATCAAATGTGTTGTTAATGATGAACATTACAGACATTCCCCAGTGGCAGGGGGTCTTCAAATACCGTGTAAACTCAGTTTCACAGGCAGTGAACGCCTCATTTTACGGTTACAGAGACTGGTTGAATAAAATTGGTAAGTTTGATCTGCCGTTTTGCTCCCAGTACACATGGGAGGTTATTAGACAGTGGGGGGGGGGGGCTTATTGGAGCAGAGCGTTTCTTACGTCACCTACGGTATACACAGTGGTACCTCACCTTACGATAGTCCCAATAAACAAAAAATCCAGGTTACGAAAAACATTTTCCTAAAATTTTTGTCTCTGGATACGAAACAAGTTTACGTTACAACAGCACCATCTCAAAAATTCAAACAATGCACGATTTGCACTGACCATTGACTATCTCCCAACATCCCGCCCCACTGGTGTCCCTTTGGCTATCTCCCAACATCCTGCCCCGCTAGCCTCCCATTGGCTATCTCCCAACATCCCGCCCCGCTGGCCTCCCATTGGCTAGGAGGGATTTGGCTAAGAGCTCCTTCCCATTGGCTATTATGGAGCTGTAACTCCATAATACCCATGATGCCTTTCGTGGAGAGTCACTGAGTTTTTCGAGTGTGCTCATTGCAACTTTATTTTTTGGCTCAGGCTTTTAACCTTGCATAAACATTTGTAAGATTATAACTCTGCCAAGAAGACATGGTCAACACAAAGCAAGTGCCTTAAAAGTTATGCTTTTATCATTTTTAAAGGGTTTAGGGGGTCGTATCGGGGGCCTTGGAACGAATCGCCGCGTTTTACATGTAAAATACGGTTCTATTTACGAAAAATCCAGGTTATGAAACCGCCTCTCGAAACGGATTAATTTTGTAAGATGAAGATAAGATAAGATAAGATAAGATACAGCTTTATTAATCTCACAATGGAGAAATTCACTGTTACAGGCTCTTGAGGTACTATCAGTAGGGGGTGCAAAAATAGATACAAGTACGAACATACACACATACATATATATTATATAAGTAAATAAATAAATAGATACATAAATAGTATAAATTACTAAACAATAAAAGAAAAGAAAAGAATGGAGCAACTTTATAGACTGGCCTATATTAAAGTGTAATGTATCTGAGGGCAGAGTAGATGGGTTGATATGGTTCACAGTGGGGTAGATGTGGTTGATTAAAGTGCACGGGGGTTTTTATTGCACATAACCGGTATTTTCACAGACAGTTACAAAGTGGTACCACATGAAGTACCACTGTGTGTGTGTGTATGTATATATATATATATATATATATATACACACACACACACACAAGGACATCAGGACAGATACTAAAAGCTCTATTTCAAATACTTGTGTGTTTCTTATTATTAACCTTTTAAAATCCAAAACATCAAAAACAATACAAAATTGCAACTCCTCAATGCTAAGTGTGACTACAAAGCAGTACCTGTCTCTTCTTCTGTTCAACCCGGCTAGCTTCTTTTGCTGTAAACACACATTAAGGAAGTGTTAAAATATTAGCCTCACAGCTCTAAACAGAACTTCAGACTATATTCATCTGAGCTTACAAAGAAAATGCGGGGCTTGAGATTATCTGCACAGACATAAGAACCTTTTCTAATGCAATTTTTGAAAAGCCCCACTGTGACTCATAGAATAAGCAATGTGTTACACACACACACACACACACACACACACACACACACACACACACACACACACACACACCTTTGACCCTCACATCTCAGGGGAATTTAGAACAGACGATTAGCCTAATGTGCATGTCTTTGGACTGTGGGAGGAAACCAGAGTTCCCAGAAAAAAACTCACACAGACACAGTGAGACCATACAAACTCCACACCAGATTATCTGGGATTTAAACCTGAGCTCTTACTGTGAGATGGATATGCTAACTTCATTTGAAAAGCCCATTTGTGTTTCCCGCACATATAGCCCAGCCTTTTACCCACAACATGTGCATTACCATATCGATAAAGTGATTTTACCCTTCACAATATCCTGAGCGCTCTTGATAAGGTTGATGAGCTCCTGGTTTTTGCTGAGTCGGGCATAGTGATAGCTGTCATGGCCCGAGCTATCCATAGCAGTGACATCAGCCCCATTCTTCAACAAAACCTCTACAGCTTCCTTACAGGCAAGTTCACATCCCAGGATCAAGGCAGTTCTATCAAAAGTCATTATGTTTGTATTAATACATCAGAATTCCTACATCAGAACAAACTACACCCTTAAATTCTGCACACCAATGTGAACATTACATCTGAGCAAAGGGCATAACTTTATTTTATTCAAAGTTAATTATTATACTGTATTACAAGATTATGATGAACAAAATATTAAGCCCGTTTCTAGTAATTTACCCTTTCAATAGTCTTTTTAAACTTGCAGAAAATTCCACTAAATTTTAGCATCTAGAAGAAAGTAAAATTGAAAAAGATTTCGTATTTACTTCACAGCAAAAGGAAAACCTGATGAATTCAATTTCAGCAGATAATTCACATCATCTCCCTCACAAACGTGAGCATAATATTTCTGAATACAGGGACCCCTCACTTTCCGCGGTTAATTGGGACTGAGATCCTCACGCGACCATCGAAATCCGCGAAGTAGGATACCCCCCGACTGACATACATACATATATATGTATAATATCAATAAATGCTATAAATGCTTATAATAACAATTACACAATCAAAAATAATGCATAAGATGTAAATAAAATATAAATACACACATACAGACGTGCACGCACGTACACAGATGCGCACCTCACAACAATGTAACTAGTTTTGATGGGAGATTTCGGATTGTTATTTGTTTTGTGTTTGTTTAGGGTTTTTTTTTTTTTTTTGGGGGGGTGTAATAATTGGCCTTGTTTTGTGGCATTTTCCTTAACTTTTCCCCCTACTCTTCCTTAATTTCCTTATTTTTTTAATTCGATGAATATTTAAAAAAAAAAAAAAAAAAAAACGCAATGCACTGAAGCCACAAGGGATCCCTACATCTACAGACACTATAACAGTTTAGTGAATATTGACTATAATAGGCATACAGACACGATGGGGGGTGTCTCAGCCGAAACATGGAGCTTCCAATAGATATCGTAATTGGGGGTCCAAGAATAAGAGTAGCATGAGTCCTGGAAGGGCTGAGCCAACTTCAAATGGAGGAAATAAGTCAGCCCTGCATAGCACTGAGCTTTTCTTTCAACCCCATTTCACGAGCGTATTTCCACCTTCATTTGAGTCAGACATTTTGTAGTGTAGTTATCCATTTATTGAGTTCATGTTCCATGCTCCCATTAACACTTGCCGTTGATTTTCTTGGCAAGAGTTTGTTCGTCTACCTGAGTTAGTCTGTTTTTTATTCTGCCCAAGTCTAAGTCGTGGTGTATGAGACTTTTTATTTGGGGTTTCAGTTTGGTTATTAATAATAAATGTTTTTTTGGAGACATGACAGCCTTATTGGGTTTTCTGTAGTGCCACGGACATGAGACAACCAGTCAGTCATGTTCCGTGCCGATGGGGCTTTGCTCAAAAGTTCAGATGAGGATACAATGAGTTAGCATGAAGGACCCAGAAATGATCTGGTCAGAAAGTACTGACACGTTCTGAACAAAACTCAATATTCTGCACTTTGTATTGACAAACATAAATACTCCCAGAACACAATATGATGACAGAAATGGTCACATGATCTCATATGCACATGAAAAAAATTAGGTTAATCAGGTCCAAGACAACTAAAAGCAACCAGCTGCAACGCTGTCATTATACTGGATTTTACGGTTAATCAATCACATTTCTTAAGAGCAATTCTTTTTCACTTAAGTGCATTAAAAGTCTCATCTCTCAGTTTTTAAACACTTGTAAAACCCAGTCCCAAGAGTACAATCAAGAAAAACATGACCATCAGAGCTGAAAAGAAGCGATTTAACCATCCATAAGTTAGAAAAAAACTCCACTTAAGCACCTCGAAAAATCATTGATATGAATAACTCATATGAATAACTTTTCTTGCATTGCCACTGAAGTCTGAATACAGGTATGCATGAACATGCGCATATGTTTTCTTTACTTATTCTGCTTGTCCCGCAGTCGGATGTCAGCCCCTCGGTCCAGCAGGAGCTGACAAATTTGGGGATGACACATCTGCGTGGCCAGCACCAATGGAGTTCTTCCATCCTACAAAGAGAAATTAAAAAAAAATTTAAAAAAATGGTGCTGGAAGTCATTCGTTGACAGAATATTTTTGACTCGGGAGTAAGTAGTAAAAAAAATCCCTACACAGAAGGCATATTTTTTCACTTTATTTTCAAAGAATCAAGGAATAATGTGTATGAAAATTACTGCATTTTTTGAATTCATGAAAAACATTTTTACTTAATTAGACCTCAACATGACTTCATTAGATATAATAAACAGTTAAAGTCCATACTGTATAAAGCCAAAGCTCTAATACAAAGGGCAGAATGGTCTTGAAACTGCCACAACACAATCAAACCACATCACAGCTACTCAATTACCAGCAGGTACATTTGTCACGCTCAACTCAAGCATGAGACCTAGTGTGCCAAGCAGTCACTCAGAACCGGTATCATCGTTTTCATTTCTTTCACGGTTTGGTATAACTCGGCCCCTTCTGTCCTACCTTGCAAACACTGAAGGCATAACTGTGCGACAGATTAAGCTGCTTGCCTTATGCCTTTATATTCAAATCAAAGAAAAATCAGCTTGGTCTGATTAGCTACAAGCTGGCCAAAACGCAGCTAAATGCTAATATGGAAACGGTTTCTCGATTATATCTACGAATGCAATACCATTAAAAAATGACTTAAAAAACTAAGACAATTAGGGGGGAAAAAACATTTTTATGTCTACCCATCCCTTAATGTGTGTTTCCTCCAGCTTCACATATGAAGTTCCCTTAATTTAAAAATTTTCCCAGGAAACCTAACCACACCGCAATGTGAGTATGTGCTCACAGTGGATGAGTTAAATGTAGAGCCAAATTGATCTTATGGGAAAAATACAGTGTATTCAGAACCCAAAAAAATGAGGCAAGATACACACACACACACATATATATATATACATATATATATACACATATATATATATATACATATATATATATATATATATATATATATATATATATATATATATATATATATATATATATATATATACACACACATACACAAGTATAAACTATGCATATATAAATGGAAATAATCTTTTCCTTTCGGCTTTTCCCTTCAGGGGTCGCCACAGCGAATCATCTGCCTCCATCTCACCCTATACTTTGCATCTTCTTCTCTTACACCAACGACCTTCATGTCCTCCTTCACCACATCCATGGAAATACATGAGTTCATTGAGCTGTATTTACACTTTGGGCATGCCTATAAAGAGACTGTAGCTGATAAAGACTTTCTGTTCCCATGGCAAATGAAGCAGGTTTTGAAGTCTTGTGGTCTGGTTCAGTGTGGACAAACACCAGCATTGATCAGTGATATAATCACCTGATAACATAACGATCACACCACACAGGCAAAGCTGTAATGTCTTTACATTCAAGTTCAAGGTTAAAATACACCTCAATTAAGTCTCATATTTCCATATTATTCCTTATTATTATTATTATTATTATTATTATTATTATTATTGTGCACATAGAAACCAATTTTTTTTTTTTTCTTCGGTGTAAAATAAATATTTGGATTTTTTTTTCAAGCTCCGTAAGAATACCAAAATAAATAAATAAATTTAAAATTTCTAAATATCTCCTGGGTGAGCCTGTGAATAGTCATGTGTGTTCGCCCTGCAATGGACTGGTGAGCTGTTCAGGGTATACCCCAATGTTGCAATGAAATAGTTGAGACAGGCTGCAGTCTTCCTGTGACCCTGGCAGGATTAAGCATGTATTGATGAATAAATTAGTGAAAAAACAAAAATTTCCACTTTTTTTAACTTCCTCTGTAGTATGGATCAAAACACATATTTGCCTTAAACTCCGTGGATGTCATTGAATTGTACAGTAACCATCAAATAATTGTTAATTAACCACAATACCCTTTCAGTAGACAGTAGTATAGGCTAATCTACTACAAATTGTGATGCGATACTTACAAAGTCAGTAGCATTGACTGAAGCCCCACCATCACACAACAGCTTAACACTGGAGGAGCATCCAGCCATGACTGTAGACAGGAAACAACAAAGACACAATGAATGGATCACAAACCATGAAGAACTACAGTTGTAATCCTTATACGCTGATCATACCCTGTCTGCTGTCTCAATTGCAGTATAAAACAAATTCCAAGATGATTAGGTATGAAATGTCAGTTTGGTATGCCCAACCATCCCAAGAGCTTTTAATGACCGATTATTTTGACACTGCTACAATCACTATGTTCAAAGCAAAACTGGGAGGAAGGGGAGAGAGAGGGGGGGGAGATCAGTAAGATGAAAGATCAGTTGGGGGGGGGGGGGGGTAAAGATATTCACCAGCATCGTGCAGGGCTGATCTTCCCTGCAGGTCCACATTTCCAACAGGGCAGTTATGCTGCAACACAAACACATTGATTTTATGTTTTTTGTACAGCATTTCTAGTGACAGTGGATTGAGAACACAGACAATACTACACAAACCTCGAATCCAAGCCAATTTACCAAAAAGGCAGGTTTTCTTTTGTTTTGATTTTAATTTTCCCATCCAGTATGTCTCCAAGTTGTCTCTACGTTACAACCACATATTAATACTACATCTATAAGCACCACATCCAAAACTATGAGCATTTATTTTTTTAACGGTAGATTCCATACCTCAGCATTGGCAGCTGGACCGTCAGTGATTGATTAAGCGCTGACAAAAGGTACTGAGGTGTGCAGTGACTTCACTTGAATTTGAATTTCTGCCTATCTTTGGTAGTCACGACAGTAATCCTTCTCAAAAAATTAGCATATTGTGATAAAGTTCATCATTTTCTGTAATGTACTGATAAACATTGAACTTTCATATATTTTACATTCATTACACACAACTGAAGTAGTTCAAGCCTTTTATTGTTTTAATACTGATAATTTTGGCAAAAATAGTAAAGAAAAACCAAAAATCCCCATCTCAAAAAATTAGCAGATTTCATCCGACCAAAAAAAAAAAAAAAAGTGTTTTTAATGCAAAAAAAAAAAAAAAAAGTCAACCTTCAAATAATTATGTTCAGTTATGCACTCAATACTTGGTCGGGAATCCTTTTGCAGAAATGACTGCTTCAATGCGGCGTGGCATGGAGGCAATCAGCCTGTGGCACTGCTGAGGTGTTACGGAGGCCCAGGATGCTTCGATAGCGGCCTTAAGCTCATCCACAGTGTTGGGTCTGGTGTCTCTCAACTTTCTCTTCACAATATCCCACAGATTCTCTATGGGCTTCAGGTCAGGAGAGTTGGCAGGCCAATTGAGCACAGTAATACCATAGTCAGTAAACCATTTACCAGTGGTTTTGGCACTGTGAGCAGTGTCAGTGACTGGGGGTGCCAGGTCGTGCTGAAAAATGAAATCTTCAGCTCCATAAAAGCTTGACCCTGCCCTTAATAAAACAGCTGACATGGCACCCCAGACCATCACTGACTGTGGGTACTTGACACTGGACTTCAGGCATGTTGGCATTTCCTTCTCCCCAGTCTTCCTCCAGACTCTGGCACCTTGATTTCCGAATGACATGCAAAATTTAATTTCATCCGAAAAAAGTACTTTGGCCCACTGAGCAACAGTCCAGTGCTGCTTCTCTGTAGCCCAGGTCAGGCGCTTCTGCCGCTGTTTCTGGTTCAAAAGTGGCTTGACCTGGGGAATACGGCGCCTGTAGCCCATTTCCTGCACACGCCTGTGCACGGTGGCTCTGGATGTTTCTACTCCAGACTCAGTCCACTGCTTCCACAGATCCCCCAAGGTCTGGAATCGGCCCTTCTTTCACTTTTTTCTTCCCACAGAGCGTGAGGGTGTCAATGATGTCCTTCTGGACAGCAGTCAGGTCGGCAGTCTTACCCATGATTGCGGTTTTGAGTAATGAACCAGGCTGGGAGTTTTTAAAAGCCTCAGGAATCTTTTGCAGGTGTTTAGAGTTAATTGGTTGATTCAGATGATTAGGTTAATAGCTCGTTTAGACTACCTTCTCATGATATGCTAATTTTTTGAGATAGGAATTTTGGGTTTTCATGAGCTGTATGCCAAAATCATCAGTATTAAAACAATAAAAGACCTGAAATTTTTCAGTTGGTGTGCAATGAATCTAAAATATATGAAAGTTTAATTTTTATCAGTACATTACAGAAAATAATGAACTTTATCACAATATACAAATTTTTTGAGAAGGACCAGTATAGTGGGGGAGATTGTTCCACAACTGTACTGTGGATTGAAGGAATGATCTCTTGTGGCTTGTTGTATTTGACTCGAATTGTTCAAGGGCTGTTGAATGGAGGGATTTCGACAGGCATGTTGTTCTTCGGACTTTGTAAGACTCTGGGAGTAGGCTATTTAACAATGCTGGAGCCTCTTGGCGATAGATACGATGGAGTAGGGTAAGGGCTCCAACATTTCTCCTTTGCTCCAGTGGTTGTATTTGGTTATCAGCCGAGCAATTATTTGGAATGTTGATGATCTTCAAAGCCCTCCTTTGGATGGCTTCCAGCCAGGCCAGGGAGGTTGGAGAGGCTCCCATCCAGACTGTTGAGGCATATTCCATTCGTGATCTGACCATGCTTTTGTAGATAATAGTTCTTTGGTTCGGGCTCAGGTAGGGATGTCATTGACAATCGGAATATCGCCGATATAAAGAAGTTGATCGATAATCGATACCTATAAAAGGGATATCGATACTTTTAACGTTATACTGTAGTTTCCTGTGTTCATGACAGCGTCTGTAGTAAATGGTACGTCCCACCTCTCTGTATGGTAAATGGTACGTCCCGCGTCTCTGTATAGTAAATGGTACATCCCTGCTTCTCAGAGCGCGTGTTCTCAACAGCACGGAACATTTTGAACAAGAAGAGACACTTCTCACCGGATAATGCAGATTTGTGCATCTTCTTGCATCATAATTATGAATTGTAAAAATGCATATCTCAAACTTTTCAATTGACAAGTGTTTGTAGAATAGAAACAACTTGCTTAAAATTAACTAGTAAACAAGTGTTTATAGATTTGTTAAATACAAAAAGGTGTTAATTAAAATCTTGTCGGTGGAAAACTATTTCCTGCCTTTTGTAATTGGTCAGTTTATTTATAAAATATTCGATGCATTATACAAACTACTGTAATATATATTAGTCTGTTCTATTTAATACATTTATGGAACAGTACAGCAATATTCCAATGTATCGGAAATTTTTTTTATCAATATATCGATACCAATAATAGGTTTTCAATGACACCCCAAGGCTCAGGTAGGGTGCAACTTTCCTTGGTAAGCCCAGTCATTTACCTGCATTAAAGATCCTATGACCCTGATTTTGTCCGTTCACATACGCTCGAGGACAAAGTTAGCTCGGATAAAAGTCCATATGCCTTCCTATCAGTGTCCCACAGTAAAAGCATGTTTACTGGCACTCATCTCAATGTTATTATCGGTCGAGATTAAAGGTGCGCGCATCATTTGAAAGTGTGTGTATGATTTCCTATCTGTCCCTCACTGTACCTGTTCACTTTGTTCTTGAAATGCATGCTTTAAATGTGGGAGGTATCTTATCTCCAAAAATTTTATGACCTTGATCCAACCTTGAACTTTGACAGACATTTCAAGAACAGAACACCCCTGAGAAGCAGATACGACAGGCAAACTGATTCACAAAATGTGGATGATTAGAATACCTCCGCCAAAGCTCTATTTTGTAAGGCGGCAAAATCAAAACCACATCAACATTAATATTAACACAAGGTGGAAAAGGCCCTTGTAACTTGTTAAAAGAGCCACATTTTCACTGCTTTAGTTCGTCATCCCAGATGATCCCATTTTAATGTGAAGTGATTGGTGCTGAGAAGGAATTTCCTTTAGATTTTTTTTTATCATTTGCATATTGATATTAATACCATGTACAGTTCACATATGAATGCTTTTGAGAAAAACAGCCATGAAAAAGAGATCACATGTTTTACTCATTTTCTCTGACCACAAACTCTCCAACTAATAACTTTCTTCTCATATTCATACATGTTGTAACCAATCAGTGATGAGCATGTGACGTCCAATCATAGTTTATCGTGGTGCTTTTGCTGTTGTGTTGCATTTATGCACCACCACATAAATATGGGCCACTGCATACAGGGTTGCCAGGTATACATTACATCCATGGAGTTGAGACAGCTTTTCCACAGATGGATTTTGTTGTGTTTTTTAGCTGTATGTTCAGGGTTGGGTAAATTTCTATATCCGAGTTTACTGATTAGTTCGATCCAGGACTGGAAAGAAAGAGCGTTTATGACATTAAAACTGGTTTAAATTCCAAGGCAAAATTGTACAGGATCATGATATTTTATCATTTTGATTGAAATTTTTTTTATAAACATGCACCATGACTCCCAAAGGATAAACAAGGTTCACCTTGTTCTCTGCAAATCTGAATATCAAGGCGTGGTGATGCCACAGTCATCCGTGGCCAAGAGTCTAAGACGGCAAAATGAGTTACATACATCGTCTCCCTTCAAGAATCACGGGTGGTGATGAGCTCATGCACGCATAAAGAGTGGACAGACCTTTCTTGTAAGTTTGTTACACCACCTAGTGATGCAACATGAGTAGGACTTCAAAAGAAGTAGTTCGCTTGGATTTACATATCATGGAGGAAGCATGAGAGATTTCGTTTTCACATAACACCCAAGTGTAACTGATGGGGCAAAATTAGAATGGATCACATGGCTTGATTTTGGAAATGACATCCTACATCATAGCAACTACAGTCGTGCTTTCGAAAATCATCACGGAGTTTACATGGCTAGTTTATACCAGTAACAATCATCTCTAATGAGCATCTCCAGAACCTTGTCAAATCTCACGATCTTTACTTGGACACTTGCAGGTCAAGTACAGGAAATTCTGATCGAGCACTGCTCAGCTGAACATTCAGTCCCCGAGGTCAAATCCCAAATCAACGCTCATTATAATGCTCTTCCTTTCTTTCTTATGCCCGAGCTTGTTTTTCAACTTGTTTGAACCTCCTGACTCACTAGAATACTATCCTGATCATTTCCTCACTCTTTCTTTATCTCTCCAGCAACAGCTTCCCAAATGGGCAGCGTGGTCACATGATTGAGCTGGTAACTGCACCCTGGGTAGTGCAAGCTGCTCGAGGTGGGTTAAAAGCAACAGGTCATGTTGCACTGGCCTCTATAATGACAGCATAGAAACACTGAGAGGGGGTTAGAGCAGAAATATGTCCTGTCAACACTCCCAACACCCTTGAGGGCTTTTAGCATACATATTAAGTAGAGGAGCAGAACAGGTCACATTGGTGAGTCAAATAGGGACGAAAGCATCAATGAGTCACTTAATAGTAACAGGTGTCAAAATACAACTGTAAAAAACTTACATTTGTAAAAGTGACCAAATATTTTGGGGTTGGCAAGAACATTTAAAATACAAAAACAGTGATGTGTTTGGGATACAAAGTGATTGTTACTCCACCTAGAAAAATCCTCGAGTAAAAAAAAGTCATTATGTGGGGCCAGTGGTGTAGTGTTTCGGGTGCTGGGCTCATGATCAGGTGGTTGTGTGTTCGAATCCCAGTTAGACCCTCACTGTGCCAAGATCCCTGGGCAAGTTCTTAACCACAAGTGTGCCTCTGTTCACCCAGCAGTATAAATGGGTACCAGGGAAAAATACTGGGAGTGTAACCTGCGATAGACTAGCGTCCCATCCAGGACGACTTGAACTCCTGGTCGCTTCACGCTACGGAAACTGGGAACAAGTGAACAAGTACCGGCCTGATGAGCCACTAGGCTCGGGTGTAAAAAGCCCAACAGACTACCTCACCTTACCATAAAAAAGTCATTATACAGTGACAAGAAGAACAAAGGCTTATTTTTGACTTTCTCATCCATTGACTGGATCATCAGTTCTTCAGAACAATTCTTCAGAGCCTCTGTCATGTAATTATCGGTTGTCAGGATGTTAAATTGATGTGTGATTGCGATGTGACAGGGCCGAGAATAGATCTCACCAAAAATTATTCATCAACACGAAAACATCAATTCCATTCTTTCCACAAACGTAGAGACAAACAAGATTCCCTGTGCACTTTAGATCAGTGGTCCCCAACCTTTTCATCACCAAGGATCGGTCAACACTTGGCAAATTTACCGAGAAC
Source organism: Plotosus lineatus (assembly GCA_024760905.1). Taxonomy (NCBI): domain Eukaryota; kingdom Metazoa; phylum Chordata; class Actinopteri; order Siluriformes; family Plotosidae; genus Plotosus; species Plotosus lineatus. The sequence continues at coordinate 13,819,741 of CM045748.1, forward strand.
CGGGGAGGGGGGTTTGTGCGTCATAGATTGTTTGTATCTTTCTTTTGGCTTTTCTCGCTTTTCCAGGGAGTTGCCACAGCGGCTTATCTGATTCGCACATTTGATTTGGCAGAGGTTTTTACGTCGGCTGCCCTTCCTGTCACAACCCTTTAGCAAGGGACAGAAACACGATGACGGCTTTGCAGCCTACTCTTTACGAATGTCAGCAATGGTTCTTTCACATGCCTCTCACCATAGACAGTGAGGGACATGGCCAGCCTTTTATAACCCACTGCAATGCACTGGGGGAACAGTGACAACCTTGTGGGGACTCAAACCCACAACCTTAGGATTAGCGATCCTGCGCCCGATCCACTAGACCACCACTGCCCGTATTGTAAATATATCATTTATATAAAATATTCATATAAAATATTATATACAATATAAATAATAATAAGCACGCCATGAATGTTATTTTTCAACTACTGAAATAAAGTTGGTTGGGAAGTAGAGCTTGAACTTTTCTTCAAAAAAACAAAAACAGGTGATCATACACCAGCTGGGAGAATGAAGGCTCAGGCTCAGTCTCACCCAAATTCCCTGGTATTGTTTGAAACATGTCCAGCACGCCTGTGTTCATGTGCCGTCCCCTTGTGGGATACATTTTAGCGCGCAAATAACCGACATAAAACCGAGAGAATCCGGTCATTTTTAAATAGAAATGACTTTTTCAAAATTAAAGATCGTTCAGACTCAGATAATAAATAAAACGGAAATAATGAATTATTTCTTCTGTGGACCGGTACCAATTGAGCCACGGACCGGTGGTTGGGGACCACTGCTTGAGATGATCGTTCATGGTTCTGGTACTTCATGGCATACTTTTATAACAGTTTTGACGATGCACCCAAATACTGTTTGAGAAGCTGAAGGACCGACTCTGATTCATCAGTACATATTTCCCCTTATTTCCTCATGCAGTACTGGACAACCCAGATCACCAGCTTCATTCACTTCAGAGAAACGTGGCACACAGCAGTAAAGGTGATAATCAACACTGATTACCTGAAGAAGCTTCTGCACACACAATGATTGTCCATTCCGGGCTGCTAGGTGCAAAGCATTTTTTCCTGTACAGGATAAAAAAAAAAACAACCATTGATTCTGAGTTAAAAGTTAAAATGCATCAAAAGATAATTAAAAGATCCCCCCGGGAGGGGGCACTCAAATTATGAAAATCGGCAATAAAGAAGCAGATGTGTGCTGGGCGTGGGCTCCATCTTCATGCATGTCTAGTTTATTTACATAATATCCCTGAGCACATTTCCTTGAGCAGTATATCATTTGACTGGTAATGTTTAATAGGTTTATGGATACATCCTATTTGCCAGCTGGTAAAGTGCACAGTAAAAAAATGTAGTTAATACCTGTGGCATCATTGGCTGTGACATCAACACCATGACCGAGAATGACACTAAGGCATTCCAAATGTCCTTTGGTGGCAGCCAGATGAAAACTAGGGAGAGAGTCAAAGAGAGAGAGAGAAACAGAGCGAGAGAACAGGAGTCAAAAATACACAGACAGAGAGATCTCAAAACAAAGGAAGAACCAGGATGAGAGGGTGATGCAAAGAGAAAATGACTAAGAATGAAGTGTGAAAGTGAGTAAATTAAGTGTAAAAGCACAGAATTTCTGTACGGTAATATCCAATTGCAGGAAATGGTAGAAGAGGGAGCGTGAGAGAGTGACAGGAGACGCTGGAATAAGTGGGACAGTGATAAAATAGGTGACGTGGCATGAAAACTGATACCTGCACTAACTGCCCACATCAGCATTCACAGAGGATGATGAGAAACTCAATCAGCAGCCCTCACACTCTTAACACCGCCCACAAACAGCACAGTATGGATTAACTCCCCCCACAGGAGAGAGGGGGGGGGGGGTGTTCACCTTAACAATTTTAATTTTAATATAATTTTCATATAATCCATGTCTCTCCTCATTCGCTGAGATATCAGAATGCGAGTATAACGTCATAAAGTTGAAAGGACATAATTTAACAGGCAGGTTGAGCCTGATGTTGGTCATATATGGGAATAAAAGCATTAGTTGCTTTTCATTTCCATTTATAGGGCGTGCCTTTTTACCTCCAAGTTATTTTATTGCCGGAATGTGAGGAGACCCTCAGCAATTATTACACCACATTCTTACTTCGCATTGCTCACCCCACCTTTAAACCTAGGCTAGATTTAGACAGAGAATTCTGATTGCCTTGGCATAAACACATGGCACGTTATGTGCAGCAGTGGGAGGACTGAGACGCTATTAAAGCATCCCAATTATGTCCACAGCAGCTCATTGTTAGAGCATATTCTTCATACGGAAGCATTCATAACAATCAACACCAGCTCAAGCCTGTTCAGCAGTCAGAGGTTGGACATGGGGGGTATATGTACTCGAGAGCAGGTTCGGAGGTGTAAGAAGTAACACAAACTGCAATGTGACTTTGGGAACTGTTATTAAAAGCTGCATTGAGAATAACTCTGGACATGCCACAGCCTTGACTCGCAGGTCTGGACGCAAAAGCCGAAGATCAGTGCAGGGATTCCATGCCAACGGAATATGAAATCCAAGTGACATGCTGTCTGCCCCCTGGCTTACGGTTACATCATGATATTCACAGGCTATTGTTGGAATATATTGGCGAGGAATCATTATTATTTGGGTGGGTGTAATTGTTACAAGTCAGGCGGTCATATCATCATGAAGTGCCAACTGATCATAACCGACAATACGCAGAAAGTAATCACGATATGAATATTCGAATGAGGATATGTATAGTAACTGTAGAAACCACTGGAGCTGGATGACTCAAACTACAGAAACACAGCTGCTCCGTGTCCTGACCAAAAAAAAAAATAAAGAAAAAAAAAGTGTCTTTCTTTAAACATCCAGCACAACACCTGCAGTCAGTTTCCTTTTTATTAATGGGGGGGGGGGGGGGGGGTGTTTGAGATGAACTACTGTAAATGCACTCCAGCCCAGCCACCTCACAGTTTTCTGGTGAAATTTCAAAAAAGACAAGCATCCCTTCATTGCAGCAAACCATTTCTCTGGAGACCGGAAAAGCTCTGTGACCTGGAGAATGCAGGACTCGTACATTAACTTGCTGTTAGAGCTGCCACGTTGTTGACAAGCAAAGAGATGAGAGGGCTGTTCAGAGCCCAGACATGTCATTCTATCTTGGCTCCAGCTCCTTCCATGCCTCTGCTGGATGCGTGACATTTTTAGAGACATGGAAATGGACCGCGTGTATGTACGGGTGTGTACATAGTGGAGCTTCAGCAAACCCCATAAGCAAGAACATGATCCTATGAACATGGACAACACAGCCTCACATACATCAAACAGAAGATTTTGTATCTGTCCTTACAGAGGGAACAAAACCCTGAAAAGGAAATCTGCACACATGGCTACATATAAAAAAAAAGAAAAAAAAAAAAAAAGGAAGGGGGGGGGGGTGTCATTTCATACTGATGTTAAGTTTACAGATGAACGGTTTTACTTGATAAGTGAAAGTTTTCTGACTTCATGAAATGACTCACTCTTGATGTGTCTCCATGAATCATCAACGAAGTTCCAACAAATGCAACTGAAGTGTCAGTGCAATTTCACAGGCCCTCATCTTTATGATTAATGCGCATGGAGTCGTGTTGATGCTCTTCTCTTTTTTCGCTTTTCAACTTTTGCTCTCTTTTTATTGGTCATGAACGAGCTTATTCTCAGAGTACAAATATGACTGGTTACCGAACAACCTGAATAAAACTATAAAATAATATTAGAGGAATCCCCGCAGTGAAACCCAGGACATAGGAACTGAATGTTTTGCAAAAATGGGGCCAGTGGTGTTGAAATGCGTTACGGTTCTGAGCTCATGAGCTCAAGTTCTAGTAAACCCCTACTGTGCCAAGACCCCTGTGCAAGGTCTCAACCACAAGTGGGCCAGAAGTATAAATGTGCACATTCAGTAGTATCAGTGTGTGCATTTGGCAGACACCTTTATATGGCGCGACTCCCATTTATTCTATTATTTGCAAAGACGAGGGTTAAGGGACCTGCTCAGGGGCCCAACAGGAGCAGATTGGTTCAAATGGAGCTCAAACCCCTGACCTTCTGATCAGTAGCCTAGAGTCTGAACCACTAAGCTGCCTCATTAAATACTGGGAAGGTAATTAGTGATGAGTATCTGAACTCCTTGTTACTTCACGCTATAGAAACTGGGATGAACTCTGGCAATAGGAGCCATTTTTGGTGCTCCAAAAGTCCAGAGTGAAAGGTTGTGGTTTTTAGTTCCAGTTAGTTAATCCTGGATTAGGAATAGTAATCACTTCCTCTACAGATGTGCATCTTACCCCTACCGCCTACCCGCCCGCCCACCTGCATTTTCTCTACCAAGACAATCCCCATGTGCTCGGCACAACACATTATTATTAAAGATAAACAGTGCATATATAATCTGATCTAAAAATCATGACCCAGAACTGCAGCTGAACCACAGCACACCCTCCCTGTGGTCTCCACAGCCGTTGTGTCCGTCATACGCTTACGCCAAGCTGAAACAACACAAACATGAAATCAGCGTGTGGCCACTCTAAATGTGGGCATACGAATCCGTTACAACATAAAACTCCCAAAAACATGTGACCTTGCATGCTCTCGACGCACTTGACCACCCATGTAACTTCATGTTCTCGGTGCTTCTCCATCTGTCAGGTTGCTGCTGAAGTGCTTCATATATCAAGTCAGGGTTTGTTACCTCCAGCTCTGTTACGCCGCCTCGCCACCCTGGCGACTCAGTGGTGTTGAACGTACTTGATTTAGGCCTGAGAAATTCCAGAGCCTTATTACAACCCCAGGCCTCTTCTCTATGCCGGCTCCGAGGAAGAATCTCGTAAACGGATGGAAATACTTCAGAGGTGGAAGCGTCTCATGGTTGTGATTGCAATGCAAAACAAAGCTGGTGTTAAATTAAATGAAAACCTGGAACCGCTAAGTTTACTGTATTACTATATAAACTCGAATAAAAAGCAGGCAGCTCTGAGTGTAAATACAGATTCTGCGTCTCGGATTCATTTATAATCAACACGTCTCTGCTGGCTTTTGAGTGGTTTCTTTACTGGATACAAGTTTGTGGTTCAGCTTCCCCATTCCACAGCAACAATCCAAGACAGATTTGCGTCCTCTGGTTGGGCACAGAAAGCCTCAGCCCAGATTAGACACAAACATAGGCCAGTGACGATTCTGTAAATACCAGTCATTTTGAATAGATTATAATTACTCCCATATGTTGCTGTATAAACACACAGCGCACAGAGTTTGGATTTGGCCGTCTGAACATAACTTTTGAGGAGGATGAGACTTTATTGGCTTTGCTCTTTTAAGCAAGAGGGCAATCTACAAGAGCTCGGCATTTATGTTTAATTGGACATCCAGAAAGTCTGTCTGTCTTCCTTTCGGCTTTTTCCCTTTTTTACTCGGGAGTCGCCACAGCGAATAATCTGATTTGCACGTTTTGATTTGGCAGAGATTTTTTTTTTTTAACGTCGGATGCCCTTCCTGTCACAACCCTTTTATAGCAAGGGACAGACACACACTGACAACTTTGCAGCTACTCTTTATGAAAGTCAGCAATGGTTCTTTTACATGCCTCTCACCATGGACAGTGAGAGATATGGCCCACCTTTGATAACCCAGTTAGCTGGGGGGGGGGGGGGGAAGCAACCTTGAGGAGAGTGGGACTCGAACCCCCAACCTTTGGATCAGCGATCCAGCGCCTTATACCACTAGACCACCACTGCCCCAATCGGACATCCAGAAAGAATTCCGTTTATTAGTGTTTGATACTCTTAATGCAGTAAGACAGACATGGGGTGGGAGATTCAGACCATCCCTGAGGCAGCTGTTAACCTTAGACACCAAAGCAGAACTAATTAAGATTGTTTGGCTTTGATGAAGTGGTGTGTGTGTGTGTGTGTGTGCGCGCGCACACTTACGCAGAGCGGCCCTCCACACCTAGTTTGGTGGGGTTGATGCCTTTCTTACTGAGGACAGTTGTCACCTTGTCCACTTCTCCTTTGTCTACTGCCTTCATCAGCCGGTCATCATACTTATTCCAGTCAGTGTTCTGCAAAACAAAAGAAGACAACACATTTAATTTTGCATGATATCTTTAAATAAAACACCTAAAAAAAAAAAAAAAAAAAAAAAAAAAAAAAAAAGTCTTCAGGGCATTACAGATTATTAGCATGATGCAACTGTTCGCTGTCACGACAGAAGAGACAGTCTGCCCTTGGAAGAATGAAGCATGACCAGTTCTTCTGTAGCTCTTTTCATAGAAAACATTTGCATTTCAAACGCATTAAGATCAAAAAGCACTTGCAAAATTAAACCGAGTACAAAAATGGCACTCAACAAGTTAAAACAAGTCATGAAATCGTACGACCCAAAATATCCCTTGGAATCAACAGAAACATTCCAAGATTCCTTAGTGCTGTGTAGAAAGTCATAAGTCACTCTTTTTTAGTAGGTCAGTCGAAAAGCCACACACAAATATACAGGCATGTACAGGCACACAAGTTTTCCAGTTTCAAGTCACTACAAGCAAAAGATTAAAGTAACAAAACTACAGCAAACACATTTTGCTCCAAAAACTAATACACCTTCTTGTGTTTATTTGATACCTACAAAGTACATAGAGGTGCATTTAAGCCATCGACTCATTGTGCCGGTGATGCTGGTCCTTTACACAGCTGCTCAGGAGATAGAAATATAATAAAAAAAAAATAAATAAAAAAAAAAGTTGCCCCCCCCCTTGCCCTGTTGGAGGGATAGTACACTCTACCAGCGAGTGTGTGGGTTGTGTCCCGTTTAATCGAGTCCTGTGCTCCAGCAGGCTGCCTGCGCCTCACCGAGACCCGAGAGCCCTCGGCCGATACCGCTTGCTCCTCCCCGAGTTCTCATCACGTCCTCACATACACACAAAACATACTCTTGCACGCCTGTGCACGGAGCTGCTGCAGAGCAGGGGCCAGCCCTGGGACAGCAGCTCCTCCTCTGAGTACGAATCTCACTCCTTGTATCCTGTGCTGAGGCTTTGTTCTGCTAAATTCAGGTCGTCCTACTTTTCCCAGGAGATTAAGACTCTTCTTCCTGCCTGGTCTTTCTCTCTGCACCAAATGACAAGGTCGTGTGTCTCTCGGTGGTAAATATGTGATCTCTTCAGGGTCGAAAATATCCTGGTAAACATTGTGCAGATGAGCTTATGGACTGGTTACCTTTCTCCCCCCCCCCAATCCTTTCTCCAATGACTGATTGGGGAAAAGGCACTAAGAATATCCCATCCTGACATACTCGGCCCATGAGTAAATGCAACAGTGGCAGAGAGTCAAGACGGAGGCCAGCCAGGCAGAAGGAAGCCCACACGCTCAGAGCTAGAAATATTACCCTATCAAAGATTACAAGTTTGTCGTTAAACGACCCTATTGGATGATCTGCTGAAGTGAGAGGTTTACACCTCTCGCAAACCTTCTCTCCTAATGCTCCGAGTGATGGCATTGCTGCTGATCCAGACACACAGTAGCAGGATTAGGTGTCGGCCTTTTTACAATCGGCTGTCTGGGAATCTGCAAAGCCATCTCATCTCCATCTCTGTCTCTGCACCTTCGTGGTAAACATGGCATATAAAATCTATTTTGAACAGAAGATGTCATCTTTCAAATTGGGAGACAGAAAAACATACTGGGAGAAATGCTGAAAGGGGGCATTTAATTTACATGGTGCATCAGTGGAGGGGGTCATATTACATACACCCCCTTCCGAGTCAGAGTGGAGCCAAAGGAGTGGCAGTAATCTTCAGAAACCATGTGAGAATCCCTTTACACACTGAATGATCCATGGAGAGAGAGAGAGGGGGGGGGGGGGTCTCTTTCAAACCTGCTCTGCAGCATGGAGACAAAGGAACAGAAATGGACATGTGCATATATCTGCTCACATAACCACACGGATGTATGCGTGTTTGTTGCTGCATGTATTTTTGTTTTGTTGAAAGGCCAATGGATGATTGTTTCGAGGTGTTTACAGCCCATTCACGCCATATCATTTTTAAATGTGTGACAGAACCATATTAAACCTCCAGGCACATGATGAATGACATTTTCTTTTATGTAAAAAATATGCAGAGTACACGTTAAATGATCAATTATAAAAACCTGGCTTTTTTTATTAACACAAAAAAAAAAAAAAATGCACAAAAGGCATGAGAACTCCACCTGAGGTTAGAGGAGCATTCAAAAATGGAACAATCCAAGCTTAAAAGGATATTCCTTTAGACAACAGGCTTTAAAAGCCACTGAGGGATAGAAAATTTGAAAGGGGGAGGGAAATTCCACACATACCAGCTATTCATTCTCAATGTGCTGTCTGACGAAGCTCATTCACATAATCAGTGGCCCATAAAATCTTCATTATTCCACTATTATGCCTTTGCTGCCTGACCCATATACTGTATGTTCAAAGCACTAATCCGAGTAGCACCAAGCAGTCAGTAATGATTCACCTTATTCATGATTTGAGTCATTGGAGTTCGCAATTCAATATTTTCCTTTCTACTTCTCAGAAAATCTACTGTTCATATTTTTGGACTGGGTACTTGGAGTACCCAAAGGAAACACACATAAGCACAGAGAGAACATGCAAACTCCACACAGAAACGCCCGAGCTGGGAAGTGAAGCCAAAACCTTCTTGTTGTGAGGCGGATGTGCTAACCACCACACCACTGTGCCACCAAAAAAATCGATTAATGCAAATTAAATTAAGGAGGAGTTGCACTGAAGAACCACCTTTACACACGGCATTGTCATAAGACGTGAGATTTTCCACAAGTAACTTCAGTCAAAGTCTTGATCTAGAGCAAATATAAGCACTATCATATCAATGATGCTGAATAAGTTCAACAATTATAACACATGACTGTCAAGTGTGAAAATTACTCCGAGATATATCATTTAAAAAAAAAAAAGTTATCCTCTCTTCCAGAGAAAGCAAACAAGGAAATGGTTGCTGGCTCTCAAGACCAGAGGCACAACAAGCTAATAAGTTGACTTTAGTGGGCAAAAGAAAAAGTCTAATTATTAAAATTAAAAATACAACAAACAAATACTTTTTTGTTTGTTTGTTCAATATTTTCGTGGAAGTATTTTCTTATGCCAATGAATTGGCAAAATTGGCATGCTGTCGCTAGTGCAGTTTGTGGCTGACTCACACCAGCTACGATGAGCTTTCTTCTGGACTCCATCGAACTCACTCAAAGTTAATAGGACAGCATTAGAGGTTCTAATAATAATAGCCCTTCCTCGAATCGCCACCTTATCTTGGTGGAGGGGTTTACATGTCCTAATGATCCTAGGAGCTATGTTGTCAGTGGCATTATGCCCCTGGTAGGGTCACCCAAGGCAAACAGGTACGAGGTGAAGGTTGAGGCGAAGCATGGTTCAAAGGAACTCTATGGAAAAATACAAGGTCACAATTCCCCTTGAGCAGACGAGGGTCACTGGGATTCCCCAATGGAGACAGGCCTGGTGGAGCGGCTCAAAGACGAGCGTCTGGTGGTCGGGCTTCTGCCCATGGACTATGGCCGGTCCTAGCCCGAAAAGGAGACACGGGTCCGTGGACACAACACCTGTGGGATGAGCTATAGGGGTCAGGTGCATTGGGAGTTGGGTGGCAGCCAAAGGCATGGATTCTGTCAAATCGATCCTTGGCTATTGACTATGACTTGTGGGACATGGAATGCCACCCTTTCTGGTGGGGAAGGAACCTGAGCTGGTGTATGACCTGGAGAGACACCGGCTAGATACACTCAGACTCACACCCACATGTTGGGATTCTCACAGGTTGACAAAAGGGTACCTTCAATCCGCCTTCGGGTAAGTGGACGCGTCCTGACTGTACATATGAACCAAATGACAGTTCAGAGTCCCCCCCCTTTTTGGAGTCTTGGGGGGGGGGCGTTGGAGACCACTCCCCTGGGGGACTCACTCCTTGTTCTTAGAGACTTTAACCACTCTCCGGTCTGTACCTGAATGGTGTTTTGTTGTTGGACTTCTGTGCTCATCATGGTTTGTCCATCAGAAACACCATGTTCAACGTAAAGGTGTCCTTAAGTACACTTGGCACCAGGACATCCTTAGCCACAGTTTGATGACCTATTTTGTAGTCATGTCACCAGACTGGCAGCCGCATGTTGCGGACACTCGGGTGGAGAGGAGATGAGCTGTCAACAGATCAACATCTGGTGATAAGCTGGCTACGGCAACAGGGAATACCCCCTCCAGACCTGGCAGGCACAAGTGTGGTTATTTAGGGTCTCATGGGAAAGTTTGGCAGAGTTTCCCGTCAGAGGGGCCTTTAACTCTCATCTGCAGCAGAGCTACACCCACATGCCAAAGAAGGCAGGGCATATGGAATCCGAACCGGCCATGTTTTGATGCCCCATAGCTGTGGCTGAAGGTCATCGGTGCCTGCCGTGGCCGTAATCCCCGAACCTGGTGGTGGACATTTGCAGTGAAGAAGTTCATCCACCTGAAAAAGGAGGCCTATCAGGTCTCATTAGCCTGTGGGACTCCTGAGGCAGCAGACAGGTACCAGCATGCCAAACGTGCTGCAGACAGAGCTGTCGATGGTGCAAAATCTCGGGCATGGGAAGCATTTGGATTGGCAAACCGGGATGGTAGTCCTGGAGGGTGTGTTCATATCATCAAGGAATCACACTCCTCAGTCGACCCAGGAAAATCTATGCAGGGGTGCTGGAGAAAAGAATACGACCGATAGTTGAACCACGGATTCAGGACGACCAATGCGGTTTTCGTCCCGACTGCAGCACTCTCAATGAACTATATATGTTCGACAGGATCCTGGAGGGGGCATGGGAGTTTGCCCAATCTGTCCACTCCTGTTTTGTGGATTTAGAGAAGGTTTTCGACTGTGTTCCTCGGGCTATCTTGTGGGATGTGTTCCAGGAGTACAGTGTGCTGGATCCGTTGCTATGGGCCATTCAGTCTCTGTATCACTGAGCCAGAACTTGGTCCGCATTGGTAACAACAGGTCGAATTCATTTCCAGTGAGGACTGGAGTCCACCAAGGCTGTCCTTTGTCACCAATTCTGTTCTTAATTTTTGTTAACTATGATTTTGGCGTGCAGGCATAAAAGGACTTCAAGACATACTGCTACTGAAAAAGTGAACACAATCTGACTGATCACATCCCAAAAACAGCCACCTAATTGTTCTAATACGTTACCAAGCCAATATCAGCAAACAAACCTGTGTATTTCATTTAGTATAATGATTATATTCCTAGAGATATCAAAGCTAACCTTGTTTAATTAATCTTCTGAATCCCTGAATCGAACACAAGTGTCCTTGTGGAACACTGTTTCCTTTCCTGCTCTTCTTGGTCAATTTCACAGGTGACTCAGAAGAGCTCTTGGATGAGTATGAAGAGAAGTGTAAAAAAAATGCAGAGGACAGGACAAGGTGAGGACAGGTGAAGTACAAGAATTTTAACAAGTAGAAAAAAACTTCAGTCTCTGTCAAATGAACTTGAACAAATTCAGCAGTGACAGGTGTCCGCTGTACCACAACATACATGCATATACACTTACGGCATTTGGCTGATGTCCTTATCAACTTGTGTTTTTACACATCCGAGCAATTTAAGGTGAAGAAACTTGCTCAAAGGCCCAACAGTGGCAGCCTGGTAGTACTGGGGCTTCAAGCCCAGACCTTGGTGTCATTAAACCAAAACCTTAACCACTGAGCCGCCACTGCCCTTTTGTGTGTACAGTATATCATACTGGCCAGCCATAAAATTTAAACTACTGATAGGTAAATTTCATGGAAAAAAAAAAAAAAAATCAAAAGCTATGCCATCGTTATTAATTGACGCAGGCGTGGGAGTATTGAATGATAACGAGTGTATAGAATAGTGAAACAACTGTATCCAAATTCTAAAATGTACCCCAAGTCAGTTATTAGCATCTACGCAGTCTGGGCTCTTCATGCTACCACATTTCAATACCATCCAAGCCAGAGCTTCTTTCCCTTTCCTACTGTTCAGATGTAAAAGTCACATGAACAGCATTTTAAGAAAGCATACTGTGTACCCAAGGACAGTAGCTGTGATTCTGATTTTAAGCCAAAGCTGAGCACTATAGCACAAGCCAAGAATTTTACCATTTTTCATTGTCACTTCCAGGGCTTGATCACCTCATAGTAACTTCAAGGCTCAAAGCAGGGGGAATTTTATCAGACAATTACTCATTGGTCGGATGAGTCCGACTGACGTGAAAGGTGATGTATCAAGGACGAAGGTGGGATTTCATTTATGACAGATAGCTTGGGGGGGGTTAACATTAATTTAGTGTTTAAATTAAACAGAAAAAAATTATTCAGCTGAATGTTTGTCAAATGCAAAACTGTTTTAGCCAATTTAGCTTAGCTGTTATAGCTCATTCACAAAATGTAGACAGAAACTATCAGTCTGTTCATGTCTGTCTGTCTTCCTTTCGGCTTTTTCCCCTTTTACTCAGAAGTCGCCACAGCGAATCATCTGATTCGCACGTTTGATTTGGCAGAGGTTTTTACGTCGGATGCCCTTCCTGTCACAACCCTTTTTAGCAAGGGACAGAAACACGCTGACGACTTTGCAGCCTACTCTTTACGAAAGTCAGCAATGGTTCTTTTACATGCCTCTCACCATAGACAGTGAGAGACATGGCCCGCCTTTGATAACCCAGTTAGCCGCACTGGGGAGGAGACAGTGGCCACCTTGTGGAGAGTGGGACTCGAACCCCCAACCTTTGGATCAGCGATCCAGCGCCCTATACCACTAGACCACCACTGCCCCCTTATCAGTCTGTTCATGTAATTGTGAAAAATAACCCGTCACCACTATTTTTAGTCGAATGGAAATTCGGAACCATAACTCAATGCTGCAGTTAGCAAAGACTAGTTTTTGTCAATAGCTCAAATTCTTTGTGACAGAAATATATACAGGTTTCCGGCCTGATGCTTGAAGAGTACCGGTATTTGTTACCCTATTCAATCAGCAGCAGCCATAAGATACAGTTCAAACAGGAGCTGATTCACAAACCCAAATGCTGTCTGCTTCTCCCGATTACTCATATCACAGTTTCCTTTCTAACAAGAGATGGTTCACAGTTCTCCAAAACCTCAGCAGCGATTCAGTCTAACACAGGAACAGCAAAGGAAAAAACTTAAAGAAACACAAGCAGTCAGGGGGAACATCCAAATCTCACACTCCTCCTCCCATAGCGAGAGTCGGATAGTAAAGAAAAACTGCTGGAAAAATACATAACACAGTCAAATGAATAATAAACAGCCCAATACACACAACTGTTGTGACTTGTTATTTAGCAGGTATCATGGTGTTCACACTTCACAAACAATCAAAAATGGACAATATTCAAACACATACACCTCGGAGCGATCCCTGCCAAAGTCTGTCTGACCTCAGCCACCTGCTTCATGGGTGCAAGCTGGAAATTTTGAAATACCTGAAAAGTCTGGGGTGCCCCACTAATCGAGAAGCACTGAATTAGTGGCAGCCCTGGTAAATTATATATATATATATATATGCATCATCACAACATTACTGGCACATGATTCAAATTTAACCAATGCCTGAGAGCTTTCTCCATCATGAACTGGGCAAGTTAGGATTTTAATGAGGACAGACATTTTACTATTATTTTCACACCAGCTAAAGAGGTTAAACATTTAACTTTTACCCATTAAAAAAACCACAGACAGTGAGAGACATGGCCCGCCTTTGATAACCCAGTTAGCTGCACGAAGGGGGGGGGGGGGGGGCAGTGACAACCTTGTGGAGAGTGGGACTCGAACCCCCAACCTTTGGATCGGCGATCCGGCACCCTATACCACCACTGCCCCCTTAATTATTTCACTTTCCTAAATTCTATAATTTTGTTATTTATTACATAAATGTTTTGGAGATATATTATAATTCTCGAATTTCTCTTTCCACATTTTTTTTCCACATTTAAAAAATGTTATATATTAGTAAGGTAACCGTTAGATTTTTCGAATCAGAAGTTTGATGTACTTTCCTTGAAGAAGTCTACTATTCTTGTAACCAATACTATTTATAATATAAAGTTTTATTTGTTTCTAGCTTGTCTGATTTTCTCATAAATATGGGCCCAGAATGCACTACAGAGCATATGAATTTTAAAACTTTTTCTGGGGGTGGCCACCCAGACCCCCCTGTGGGAGGGGACACCCCTCCCGCACCATCCCCATGCTTCCACCCCCTACTTATCGATATCCACCTTCTACTCTAAAACTTAATGAATACCCTGTGAAACATACACATTTTATATTATATTTTATATATATAAAATAACACACACACACATACGGAGACATTCCCTGCTTTACGTTCATTAGTTTTACGTATTTTTTGATTTCACGTTTTTGTTCAAAAAAAAAAAAAAAAAAAAAAAAGCGCAAATTTTGAGTTTAGCGTGCTCTATGTAGTACGAGACGTACCTATGTAGTACGCTGACGTAATATGCTACTTACGCATGACGCTGCATCCATTGTTTACAAACGACAGACTGAACTTGCCCTCCTCCTTCCCAGTCGTCTCTGTGATCTGTGTTTACACTGTTTTGCGGACTTTTGAAACCCTAAGCAAATATGGTTGGTCAGAAGCGTAAGCCTACTAGTGATAGTGGTAATCAGAAGAAGCGGTAAGCCATCTCGTTAGAAATGAAGATGGCTATTATCAAGAAAATTGATGCTGGTGAAAAACATGTGACCGTTGCACGTTTCTTCCAAATGGCTCCGTCGACTATCGGAACCATTTACAAGCAGAAAGCTCGCATCATAGAGGATGTTAAAGGTTATATTTAATACTGTATTTGATTTGTGAATTTGAAATTATTTTGCTTGAATTTAATTTTTTTGAAGAAAAAAAAAAAAACGTAAAACGGATGAACGTAAGTCGGGGAGAGTCTGTATATTATACAAGTACATTTGGTGTAGCCGAGTTGAGGATAGTCTAAAGAAAGGCTAATTTGATTCAAGTAATTTTTCGTCTTAAGTCCTCTCTTGTGGAACCAATTAACGACGTAAGCCAAGGTGTACCTGTAATTACTTTAGGCTATTAAACATAGAGATGTTACCTAAATATATGTAATGTATGCTTTGCTGTTTTCAGGAGGAAATGTGCCCATTAGCTTGTACTTATTCTCCACATCAAAGTTCAAAATACACTGATATTGAAAACAACATTCAGACTTACAGAATTAGTATTGGTCATCCTTACAGCATAATGAGTGCACAATGCAGTAAGCCTGATTTAATAATACAGAAATTATTTTAAACATTCTGTAAATCACCATAAAAAAGCACTATACTGGGCAATTTCACCCCATGAATTACCATATTTTCCAGACTATAGTCGCACTTTTTTTTCATACTTTGGCTGAAGGTGCGACGTATATCCCAGAGCAACTTATATGTGAAATTATTACGGTATATGTACGGTATATGATTACACAGGGCACTTTAAAAATTGGAGTGGGTGGGCGCTTATTAAAATGTTACCAGCGGAGTAGAACAGTAAGTGTTTATTCCCATTGAGGTGGAAAACATAAATAATGACAGAACAATAAAGGAGTTATACTGGTATTTGTGTTATTCATTTTGTGGTATCAACCAAACTACTTATATGAAAGCTGAAAATAAACAAAAAACAGCATAATAAAAAAGAAAAAGACCCTTTACTTTTCCTCCCGGTGCTGTTCCTTTAAAGATTTTCTTGTAAGTAAAATTCGAGCCAATTAACACAAATGTCAACTTTAGCACGTGCCACGTTGAACCAATCAATACAAACAAACAAAAGTACATGACCAGGAATGTCCTTAAATGTATGAAGTTAGTGAGCAGGAGAATCGGGTGAAAAATCCTCGTCATCACTTTCTGATAGGTCCATATCTGGCTCATCGTTCCATTCAGAGCATCCCATAATTTTGCTATCGCAGTTTCTAATGGTTCATGAGTCATTGGACATTTACCAAGAGAACACAGCAAAATATTTTCCTGGTTTTTAAAGCACAGCGGAACAACCAAATGTGTTGTTACTGATGAAGATTATAGCTATTCCCCAGTGGCAGGGGGTCTTGAAATACTGTGTAAACTCACTATTACAGGCAGTGAACGCCACATTTTACCATTACAGAGACTGATCGAATAAAATTGTTAAGTTTGATGTATGATTTTGCTCCAAGTACACATGGAGTATTAGACTTAAGCTCAAAAACATGGTGGGGGGCTTATTGGAGCAGGGCGCTTATTACGTCAAATACGGTAATTCTGTTCGTCATAATAACAGACATAATTTCACGTTTGTTATTTTTACACTCTCAACCACAAGAGGACACTCTAGGTTTGGGTACCAGTACCTGCTCATCCAAGACTGAAGAAATATTTACCCCACCAAAAAAAAAAAATTCCTATTTTGCAGATTACAAGATGCAAGTCATGAAATATTCAACAAAAAATGGTAATCGAGCAGCAGAAAGAAAGTTTGAAGTGAACGAGAAACTTGTGAGGGACTGGAGAAAAGCGGAGATCATTATTACTGCAATGAACAAAAAAAGCTAATTGCGGGCTAAAAGATAGATGGCCACAGCAAGAGGAAGAGGCTCACACATGGGGGTTTGAGCAACGTGCCACAGGGAAAGGCTAGTCAACAGTGCAGTTGCATCTCCATGTCCAGGTAGTTGTCAAGGAGATGAACAGAAAAGACTTTGCGTGAGGACTTTCTTGGTGTTACCGCTTCATGGAACACAACCACCTCTCTATCAGAGTGAGGACCACAACGATACATAAACTGGCAGCAAATTTCCAGGCCAAGGTAGACAGTTTCCATGAGTTTGCAACTTATACTCCAGTAAGACTGATATATGGGTATTTTCTTCTTCTTTATTATGCATTTTTTGGCCAATGCGACTTGTACTCCAGAGCGACATATAGTCCAGAAAATATAGTACTTGCCAGGGAATAAGCATTTTTTACCCAGAAGTGATGTGATCTCGTTGGGCAATGAACGTAAGCAGCGAATGACATTTTAGGTAATATAACTCCCCGTATACGAAATGTTATCTTTTACTGGTTCCTTTGGAGAGGCCCCACTCTCATCTGTTGTCATCTTTCGATGAATGAAAGAATTCTGTAGGAACCGCATTTAGTTTTAGATGTAGAAGCTTGGGCTTCGTGTCAAGTGGTTCTGTCTGATGGTCACGCTGATGGCATGTCAGGTTAGAGTGGTATTCACAGAACACTGGACGGGACAAAAGAATGAAGGCGTCATGTCGCTGCAAATGTGTAGTCGTAAGAGCATTGTGGTAGCACTCACGCATACTTTACAAGTAGCAGGGACTGAGAGTTGCCTGAAGGAACCGCTAATACCATGTGATTATTTTAAAAGAGCCAGTAGTATAAATTCCTCATAGGTACCCTTTGAGGTGTGACACGTCTGCGGTAATGCTGACTTCATTCCACTTTTCCATTTGATCGTGAATAAGCAACTTCATCCTTATTTTCTTTTTCAGTTCATGAAAAAGATTAAAATCTACTACAAGATGTCGTTCGATATGAAAAACAAATTCCGATTATGTTCCATTAGGCAGCGATAGAATCACCGGAGAACCATGGGACTTGTATGTAAAATGTACTTTTGTATCAACTGGCCATTAGTGCAGGTGGGGGATTCAATGTAATTAATATTGAAGACTTCATTATATACCATGCAAAGCACAAAACTGGAATCACAATTCCTCTCTAGGGAGATTTTCAGAGGCACAATTCGTCTGTCAAACTCCAGCCATACATCTTTACTCAGCAGAAGAGAGATAAGGGAAGTTATGGGCGAAGGACCATCAGTGCAATCTGTCCCGAGAAGCCCAGTCGGGAATGCAGCCAGGACTGAACACATTCCACTACTGAAGCTGAAATGTAAAATGAGACTCTTTAAATTCTAAATCTCAACAGACGAAAGCAGTTACAAGGAATAATCCACCCTGTGACTTATCACAAAAGTTACCTTGTCATGTGTTTGACCAAAAATGGGCAGTGAAATAACCATAACTGAATTTGAGAGATGCCAGTGATGACGGTGGGTGACGACCTCACATGCTCTCGAGTCTGGTTATTCTGGCATGAAGCAGAAAAACAAGAGAACTCATTTCTCACATTTACATTTACAACACACACTTACTATCTGCTCTCTGCAGTTCAAGTGAGAAGTGAGGAGCTGATGACAGCCAGGACACTGACACTGGAGTGATTGCATTGTAATGTCAGTTCAGACGTATCAGCAGAGAATTACAGGAAATGATGTGGAAAGAAAGACATCGGTGAGGGGTAAAAATATACCAAGTAAAACAGGAGAAGAAGAAAAGCAAATGGAAAAGCCAGAAGCCAGCGAGAGAGAGAGAGATCCAAGAGAGTAAAAAACAAAATTTTAACCAAAAATGGGGAAATAAAATAACAGTAATGACCAAACATTAAGGGGGGGGAACCTTAATGTTCGCTTAATGTAAAATCGCTACTTCGTGGTTCAGTTTCTGCAGCTTCAGTGCATCACAGGTTTTTCAAAAATATTAATCAAAAAATAAGGAAATTAAAGGAAGAATAGGGGAAAAGTTGAGGAAAATGCCGCAAAACGAGGCCAATTATGCAAAAAAACACCCCCACCCTCCCAACAAAACTACTTATATTTTTATGTGAGGTGTGCATTATTTTTGAATGTTTGTTATTATAACCATTTATAGTGTCGAATATATTTTTATGCATGGTACGTATATGTCAGTCAGGGGGTCGATACTACTTCGTGAAAATCAGCAGTCATGGGGGTGTCTCGGTCACAACTAACCGCTGAAAGTGAGGAATCCCTGTATAAGAATGTAAGAAGAAAAATACAAGAACAATAAAATAAAAGATGAAAAAGTAAAAAAAAAAAAAAAAAGCAAATGACAAAAATCCGGTGGAGAGAAATGACAAAAAGTTGAGTGAAGGTTGGAATAAAAGAAAATGAAAGAGATGGAAAAAACAGACAAGAGAATGAGTGAAAAACAGTGAATAAAAGATATTGATTTTAACTTAATCTAGTGCTTCTCAATTATTTTCTGTTGTCCCCCCCCCCAGGAAGAGGAAAACATTTTGCGCCCACCCACATAAATATTGTCTAAAAATTGTTATAAGTAATCCTCTGCTTAACACTATCCATTATGGAATCCAAAAATGAAGAAATATCGATCAACTTCCAACAAAGAATAACGAACAATTTTTTAGTCTTTAATCAAAAAGATTTAAAGTGCATCAATTTAGCTGAACTTAAAGTATTCTTATTTAAACTGTAAACATTTTTGACCAACAATTTGAAGCAGTCAATCCTGAAAAATAAAATTAAATATAATCAATAAATAATAATAAATTCAAATTGATCAGCAATATTAACTCGGAAGCACAATATATAAAACACTTTAACCTACGAAACAAAAATTAATAAAACAATTTGAATTATTTTTATTATTATTTTTGTCAAAATGATTAAGTCC
Organism: Plotosus lineatus; assembly: GCA_024760905.1. Classification (NCBI taxonomy): domain Eukaryota; kingdom Metazoa; phylum Chordata; class Actinopteri; order Siluriformes; family Plotosidae; genus Plotosus; species Plotosus lineatus. The sequence continues at coordinate 13,839,450 of CM045748.1, forward strand.
ATATTAATGTATATAATGAGCACGTTTCGCAGTGCACAGCTTTTCGAAGCCGGGTTCAAAGTCTGATACTGAACTCTCAGATCCTGCTCAATGCTGAACTGGGACCTGGACTTATTTTCACAGCAGTGACGTCATCCAGCATGACGGAGACCTGTGTGTGCTGCAGGTAGGATCAGTTCCTCTGCTGTGCTGTGGGTTTTCTATACTGAGCAGTTTGGTACTCCACCTTACAAGATGCTAACAGAGCTCGCTGGTTTGCTGGAGTAACATTCCCAAAGCGGGATGGTTGTTGGCAATATTCGGCACGTTTTCGCGAAAAAAAAACTAACGCGGCTCATCACTATGATCGGGGTGTGATGTCTAAGTGACGCCTGAATTTATTTGGGTTCATGCTGTCCGCTGCCAATGTTTTCAGACACAGTAAACACAGCGTCTTTCCTCATTTCTCACCGCAGCACAGTGAAGCCGAGTGCTACATTCACTTAAACTTAATCATACCTCCTTAACGTAGCTTTCGGGCGACTCTCGTCTCTCTCACTGTCTCCGTCTCCCTCTCCATCCCTGGTAAAAATTTCCATGGTGGGTTTAACGTCACTTCTTATTTTACCTCTGGGGACACTAATAGTGAGGAGGCCACTGCCATCTGCTGTAGTGGATGTACACTTTAATCTAATACAGTATGGCAAAAAAATGCATGCCCCCCTACTTGAGAACCACTGACTTAATCACAAGTTTATAGCTTGTTGCTCTATCATTCTGCTGCCAGACATTATCACAAACACAAAGAGGCCAGAAACATATACCTTTAAAAAAAAAAACCTTGAGATACAAATAAAATAGATATAGAAAATGAGATATAAAGAAATAAATCACTTATTATAATCGGTATTAAATCTTACTAAATTTCATTAAAATGATTAAAGTGGATTTTTAAACTAAGCTGAAAACAATATCCTCATGTAAAAAGTAAAACATTTGATTGCGAGCCTCCCCTCGGAGATGCAGGAATGTGCTGCTGATAAAACAATATTTACATGACCAAGTTCACCGCTTCCCACGAGTCAGGAATTTCCCCTCAGAGACAAACTCTTCTGAACCAGATGCCCTAATGTGTGAAGTTGAGTGTGTCTACCGAGCTAAAGAAGCAAACATATTAGAACAAACACAGAGGTAAAGAAGATTCTGAGGACAAGGTTTGTTTAAAACAGACCAATATTAAGTACAAATTTTTTCCTCATATTTTAAAAATAATTACACACCTTGCACAAATATGTGATTTTGAACAAGCAAAAAACGTGCACATTTATATTGAGTTTAAAATTTTTGGGTGGCGCAGTGTTGTAACTGTTAGTATGTCCACCTCACAACAAGAGGGTCCTGGGTTTAAGTCCCAGGCTCAGCGAGGGAGTTTGTGTGTGTATGTATATATATATATATATATATATATATATATATATATATATATAGAACATAAATGTGTGACGTAATGAAGTTTCAGCCGGACCCAGAATGCAGGAGGCGGTATGAGATGGCACAGAGTGTATTTATTATTCAAAGGGGAAGCTTTAACAACAGTATTGATGACGAAGAAAAACACAAATAGCATTAAACACTGGAACCAAGAGCCAGAGAGAACACAGGGAAGCAGGGACTTTATGTGAGACAAGCTTGTGGCGCAGAGGTGAGCCTGAGGTTTGTGTTTATTGGGAGTAGATAAGAGGAGTGAATTCAGGTGTGAACTGCTTTCAGCCCAAGCAGCTCAGCCACGCCCCTCAGCCTGAGCAAGGAGAAATCAGAGTTCGTGAATCCAAAGAAGCTGGGCCGTGATGTGAGTTAATCCTCTGATGCAGAGGTGAGCGTGCTTGTGTTTATTGGGAGTAGATAAGAGGAGTGAATTCAGGTGTGAACTGCTTTCAGCCCGAGCAGCTCAGCTACACCCCTCAGCTGGAGCGAGGAGAAATCAGAGTGAGCGAATACAAAGAAGCTGGGACCTCTGATGCAGAGGTGAGCATGCTTGTGTTTATTGGGAGTAGATGAGAAGAGTGAATGCCGCTGTGAACTACTGCCATCTGAGCGGTCAGCCACGCCCCTCAGCTGAAGCAGAGAGAAATTAGTTAAAGAACACAGCCACCAAAATCAAAGTCCCCCAAAAATAAAGATGAGAACATAAAACAACATGAAGTGTAATAAATTGGATAAACAAAAGGATAAACATGCTCCAGCACAGTACATAAAATCTCACATACAAACATTCTAAACATTAACTTAGGTACTGTACTAGAATAATAATTGAAAAAAACTAATACTACACTGCTTTACAACAGTTCAGATGATTATTCCTCTTCAGAGGAAACTCGTTTCTTCAGGAGAAAGTCTTATTTCTTCAGAAGAGACATCCAACATCATTACCTTTTCTAGCGCTTAGCCGGCATTTGAGTGGCATCATAGAGCTTAACTGGTAATTAAAACACACTAAAAAAGGCTCATTGACAACTTGTGCTCGAATGAGAAAAAAAAGGGGGCACATATATCATCTTAACCAATCAGCAGGAGGAAGAACAGCCACTGGCTGATTTTGAATCATGTGAGAGTTACTCAGCAATCCGCGAATATGTGGGGGTGTGAGTGTAAAACCGCGAATAGTCAAGGGCCTACTGTCTTCTGTCCTCATAAATATTACATTATATTTCATATCACAAGTGTAAACAAGAAGTTGGACCTCCTCAGCTCAAGTTCTCATTCATTCATTTTCTGAACCGCTTCATCCTAATTAGGGTCACGGGGAGGCAGGTGCCCATCTCAGCCGACTCCGGGAGAGGGCAGAGTACACCCTGGACAGCTCGCCAGGCCAGCGCAGGGCGGAATATGATGACAATTATGCAGCTACCTTTGTCAAAAGTCAGCAATGGTTCTTTTACATAAACCTCACACCATAGACCAGCGTTACCCAAACTACGGCCCGCGGGCCGGATACGACCCGCCTCCACATTTGGCCCGGCCCCCTGAACAATACCAGAGATGCATTATAATTATTATATTTTTTTACTCTGGCCATGCGATTAAGAATGATACACACCTAGAACATGACATTATGAACACCCCCCGAAACAAAAATCCCAGACTCTCCCTGTCAAATAGAACAGAATAATGATGAAAAGGTTATGGAAGAGAAATTTTGATTCGGAATGCAGGGTATTTAACCTGCAGTGAGCAAACGGTTATTTTTTTGTTCAGTGCAAAGAAAAGGTTGTTTGTATCATCGGTCAAGAGGCAGTGGCGGTATTCAAAGAATGCTATTTGCGCCGACACTCTGAATCCCGTCACAAAGATGCGCATGATCTCTTGCAAGGACAAATGCAAGTAAGCAAATTCTCAAAGCTAAAAAGTGGACCGTTAGCTCAGGAGAATACATTTGTACGCAAGGCTCGGCTGAACCAGTCGTCTGTTCGGGAAGCTTTCGTGTTTCTCAAATGATAGCAAGCAGCTTGTTTTTTTTTTTGTTTTTTTTTAATTATTATTTATGTACTGACTTTTTTCTGTGAAGGTCCCGGAAAGGGTGAATAACATTTGGTTATGCGTGGCTTACTGGAAAACAATAAATGTTTACGTTTAGGCAGCCCTGCGATCGTCACACTTTTTGTTACAAACTGACCTGGGCCCCCCATCAGAGAAGGGAAAAGTTATGTGGCCCTCGCAGGAAAAAGTTTGGGGACCCCTGCCACAGACACTGAGAGACATGGCTGGCCTTTGATAACTCCGTTAGCTGCACTAGGGGACAGTGACAACCTTGTGGAGAGTGGGACTCGAACCCCCTACCTTACGATCAGTGATGCAGCACCTTTACCATCAGGTGACCATTGCCCAGCTCAAGTTCTTTCATTTCTTTTTCTTAAAAAGTAGTATTTCAATAGAGAGCTCGTTAAATTTTCATACATCTGTATTACATTAATTAGACTTAAAGCAAATGACTAAAGTCACGACAAAAGTAGGTTTATTTAAATAATGCGATAATTTATGTTGGAACTGTCTACAGGTCCTTCTCAAAAAATTAGCATATTGTGATAGAAGTTCATTATTTTCCGTAATGTACTGATAACAGAGTTTCATATATTTTAGATTCATTACACACAACTGAAGTAGTTCAAGCCTTTTATTGTTTTAATATTGATAATTTTGGGAAAAAAGTAAAGAAAAACCAAAAATCCCAATCTCAAAAAATTAGCATATTTCATCCGACCAATAAAAAAGTGTTTTTAACACAAAAAAGGTCACCCTTCAAAGAATTATGTTCAGTTATGCACTCAATACTTGGTCGGGAATCCTTTTGCAAATCTCCTGATAGCTAGCTGCATTGACGCTGCCCTTGATAAAACACAGTGGGCCAACACCAGCAGCTGACATGGCACCCCAGACCATCACTGACTGTGGGTACTTGACACTGGACTTCAGGCATTTTGGCATTTCCTTCTCCCCAGTCTTCCTCCAGACTCTGGCACCTTGATTTCCGAATGACATGCAAAATTTGCTTTCATCCGAAAAAAGTACTTTGGACCACTGAGGAACAGTCCAGTGCTGCTTCTCTGTAGCCCAGGTCAGGCACTTCTGCCACCGTTTCTGGTTCAAAAGTGGCTTGACCTGGGGAATGCGGCACCTGTAGCTCAGTCAACTGCGTCGACAGGTCCCCAAAGGTCTGGAATCGGCCCTTCTCCACAATCTTCCCCAGAGTCCGGTCACCTCTTCTGGTAGTGCAGCCTTTTCTGCCACAATTTTTCCTTCCCACAGAGCGCGAGGGTGTCAATGATGGCCTTCTGGACAGCAGTCAGGTCGGCAGTCTTACCCATGATTGTGGTTTTGAGTAATGAACCAGGCTGGTAGTTTTTCAAAGCCTCAGGAATCTTTTGCAGGTGTTTAGAGTTAATTGGTTGATTCAGATGATTAGGTTAATAGCTCGTTTAGACTACCTGAACATGATATGCTAATTTTTTGAGAGAGGAATTTTGGGTTTTCATGAGCTGTATGCCAAAATCATCAGTATTAAAACAATAAAAGACCTGAAATATTTCAGTTGGTGTGCAATGAATCTAAAATATATATGAAAGTTTAATTTTTATCAGTACATTACAGAAAATAATTAACTTTATCAGAATATGCTAATTTTTTTTAGAAGGACCTGTATATTTCCTGACCTTATACAAAAAAATAACTTCTGTGTTACTCATAGCAATGTCACAAAAAATAAAATTCAAAACCTTGTTTCCAAAAATTGAGCACAGTCTAAAACTGTTCACTTATTAGGAATTATAATGAGGAATGTGACACCCGATTACACAAATGTGAAGTATTTTCATTCTGACAGTTACTCTATTAATTTTTTTTTAATATATTGTACCACATCTCATAAAAGTTCGGGTTGCTTTTGAGACTCATTTATCATGATTCAGACTCCACTAGACCGAACACCAGGTGCTAGATGTGATCCTTATAATGATGACGGTACAAAGTCAGACATGATCAAACAAACCCTGGTTATACAGTACTGACATGTGATTCCTCCAACATCAGTCATGCTTATAAGAACAAGCAAAAAAAAACACGTTCAGTCTTTTCTAAAGATGCTGTACCTGCCGACCATTCTGGATTTTTTTTTTCTTCTGCTCTTACTTCAGTCTGAGCTAAAACCTCTTCAATGATTAAAATCTTACTTTCAAGATTAAAAAAAAGTTATACCTCAACTTTCCTCTAGAGGGCAGTATTAATGCATCAGCACGAGAAATTATTTTTAGGGGCCTTTATTCGAGAGTTTACTAATAAATCGTTTAATTCCTCAGATTGACCTTCACAGCCCTTGGAACTGTAAAACAATGAAAAGAAAAATGAGCAATTGTGCATCTTACGTCACAGTTTTATAATACAAATTCAAGTATTTCGATTAAAATGGTCAACATGTGTTTTTTTTTTTCCCCTTTTTTTGTTGAATTTTGTTGAACCAGTTTTAGGCATGGCATCAAATACCGCAAAGAGCTTTTTAAAGAATAAGTTCAATACAAATGTATTTGGCATGCTAGCTGTGAACAGTGTTAACACACTCCAGAATCAACAGAATGTCATTATTGTCTCTGTAGAGAAAAGCTCTGAGAGCTTACGGTATGTGTAGCATCAGCACACAGGTAAACTCAAACCCCAACAGATGCCGAAATACTGACGTTGGACGCCTGACAGATACTAAACCCCTCCACAAAACAAAAAAAGTTCACTCACAATGTTCACAGGACAGAACCATGCACAGTTCCATTCATCTCTCTCACACATGAAACTTCACTCAATACAGCTGTTTACACATTTTCCAGATAACATCCGCCAAATGAGGGCTGTCACTCTCTACAGTAGGCCCTTGACCATTCGCGGTTCAGGACTCGTGCCCTCGCATACACGCGGATTGGCGACAAACCCAGAAGTAACTGACATGTGATTCAAATTTAGCCAGTGGCTGAGAGGTTTTGTTTCTCCCTACCGCTGATAGGTTGCAGATGATGTGTACACCTCTTTTTTTTCCTCCTTTGCGCACGTTATCAACATGATTGCCTGAACTGTAAAGTAAATTTTTTTAGTGTGTTTTAATGATTATTTAAAACCTATGATGTCACTCAAACGCCCTGCATCTTATCTAGCTTATGGTAAGCAGCCCAAGCACTTTATTCATTAATAAATGTTATCACAGTACAAAATTAAAACGTTTTTACGTAATCATTACTACATCTTACTACATTTTTATTATACTCGCGGATTAGCGGCAAACCCGGAAGTGACTAGCACATGATTCAAATTTAGCCAACTGCTCAGAGCTTTTGTTTCTCCTTCCTGCTGATTGGTTGCAGATGATGTATACAACTTTCTATTTCGCACATGATTGGTTGAACTGTCAATTCATGTTTTTGAATGTGTTTTAATGATTATTTAAGCTTTATGATGTCACTCAAACGCCCTGCATCTTCCCTAGCTTCTGATAACGAGCCTAAGCCTTTACTCATTAATAAATGTTATCACAGTATAAAATTAAAAAGTTTTTACTGAATCAGTACTACATTTTACCACTGTATTACTGTTTTAATGAGTAAGACTGTCTATAGAACGTGTTTAAGAAGCATATTTTAGCGCATGTATTATCATACACAAGGTTTAAAAACCGCGTCAATAACTCGCGGATTTTCTTGATCCACAGGAAGGGCCCAGAACGGAACCATCGCCAAAAACCAGGGCCTACTCTACACGCTTGGAAACAATTTCTGTAGAATTTGGAACAATTTCTTCCATGGTGCGACAGGTCATGCAGGGTGGAAGATCAGCTATCCCTTGGTGAAGGCTTCAAGAGTCTGAGATCAATGAGCATCAATGGGAAAGATCAGGGGCACAGACTGGCCACCTGATAGCCACGCAACATCTCCAGATACCTTTGCTCTGTCTGTGCCGTGGCTCCGTCCTACTGAAAATCACGCATCAAGTTCTTCAAGCTCAAATTGTTTTGTTTTTTTTGTAATTTTTCTTTGAAATGTGGAAGGGTTTTGTCTCCATTGTCAGAAGGATTCTGATGGACTCACAATTACAAATTTCACCACAATTAAAGTGAGAAAAATGGCTCACCGTGCGAATATCTTCATGTTTTTCTGCCTGAAACTAGTCTTCAGATAATTATGATCCCCAACCACCGGTCCGCGGCTCGATTGGTACCCGTCCACAGAAGAAATTATTAATTATTTCCCTTTAATTTAATATCCAAGCCTGAACAATCTTTATTTTCGAAAATTCTTTTATTTTGAAAATGACCAGATTCTCTCAGTTACATGTCGGTCACTTGAGCGCTAAAATGTAACCCACAAGGGGACGGCACATGAACAGAGGTGTGTTGGACATGTTTCAAACAATAGCAGGGATTTTGGGTGAGACTAAGTCTGAGTCTTCATTCTCCCAACTGGTGCACTGGTGTTTATTTTATTGATTTATTTTTTTTTTTAATAAAAGTTCAAGCTCTACTTTCCCAACCAACTTTATTTCAACTGTTGAAAAATAACCATGGAGTGCTTAATATAATAATAATAATAATATTTTCTATACAATATAAGCTCTGCCACCGTGCCCCTCCCACAGTCCGCGGTAAAATATACACAGATTTTTCTCCACAGATCGAGTTTTCTGGGTGATATCTCCTCTCATTCTCCTCAGATACTGTACATCCCTCTCCTTTCAAACTTTCTACTGTAATCTACTAGTCCTTCTCAAAAAATTAGCATATTGTGATAAAGTTCATTATTTTCTGTAATGTACTGATAAAAATTAAACTTTCATATATTTTAGATTCATTGCACACCAACTGAAATATTTCAGGTCTTTTATTGTTTTAATACTGATGATTTTGGCATACAGCTCATGAAAACCCAAAATTCCTATCTCAAAAAATTAGCATATCATGAAAAGGTAGTCTAAACGAGCTATTAACCTAATCATCTGAATCAACCAATTAACTTTAAACACCTGCAAAAGATTCCTGAGGCTTTTAAAAACTCCCGGCCTGGTTCATTACTCAAAACCGCAATCATGGGTAAGACTGCCGACCTGACTGCTGTCCAGAAGGCCATCATTTTCACCTGATACGCTCCACAGGATTCTGGAGGGGGCATGGGAGTTTGTCCAATCTGTCCACATGAGCTTTGTGGATTTGGAGAAGGCTTTCGACCGTGTCCCTCGAACAATCTTGTGGGGCGTGCTCCGATAGTACGGCGTTCCGGACCCGTTGCTCCGGGACATTCGGTCGCTGTATCACCGGAGCCAGAGTTTGGTCCATATTGGTAACAACAGGTTGAATTTGTTTCTGTTGAGAGTTGGAGTCCGTCAAGGCTATCCTTTGTCACCGATTCAGTTCATAATTTTATGGACAGAATTTCTAGGCGCAGTCGAGGCGTTGAGGGGTTCTGGTTTGGTGGCCATCGGATCTAGTCTCTGCTTTTGGCGGATGATGTTGTCCTTTTGGCTTCATCAAGTCGGGTCCTCCAGCTCTCATTGAAGCGATTCGCAGCCAAGTGCGAAGCAGCCGGGATGAGGATCAGTACCGCCAAGTCTGAAGCCATGGTTCTCAGTTGGACAAGGGTGGAATGCACCCTCCGGGTCGGGAATGAGGTCCTGTCCCAAGTGGAGGAGTTTAAGTATCTTGGGGTCTTGTTCACGAGTGAGGGAAGGATGGAGCAGGAGATCGACAGATGGATCGCTGCAGCCTCTGCTATTCAGCAGAGTCTGTACCGGTCCGTCGTGGTGAAGAAGGAGCTGAGCCGCAAGGCGAAGCTCTCAAATTACCAGTCGATCTACGTTACAACCCTCACCTATGGTCACGAGCTTTGGGTAGTGACCGAAAGAACAAGGTCGCAGATACAAGCAGCTGAAATGAGCTTCCTACGTCGGGTGGCGGGGTTCTCCCTTAGTGATAAGGTAAGCAGCTCTACCATCCGTGGAGAGCTTCGAGTAGATCCGCTGCTCCTCCGCATTGAGAGGGGCCAGTTTAGGTGGCTCGGGCATCTGGTCAGAATGCCTCCAGGACGCCTCCCTGGTGTGGTGTTTCGGGCATGTCCAACCGGGAAGAGACCCCGGGGTCGACCTAGAATACACAGGAGGGACTATGTCTCTTGGCTTGTCTGGGACCGCCTCGGTGTCCCCCCGGGAGAGTTGGAGGAAGTGGCTGGGGAGAGGAACGTCTGGACCTCTTTGCTTAGGTTGCTGCCCCCGCGACCCGACCCTGGACTTAGCGGAAGATGATGATGATGATGATGATGATATTTTTACACTCACCACCACAAGAGGGCACTCCAGGCTTGGGTACCAGTAGCTGCTCATTAACCACTGAAGAAATGTCCCGAAAAAGAAACTCCTACTCTGCAGATGACAAGCTGCAAGTAATGAAACATGCAGCAGAAAATGGTAATCAAGCAGCGGAAAGAAAGTTTGGGGTGAACAAGAAACTTGTGAGGAACTGGAGTAAAGAAGACATTATTACTGCAATGAAGAAAACAAAAAAGCTAATTGCTGGCTAAACGCTAGATGGCCACAGCTAGAGGAACGAGCTTGCACATGGGTGCTTGAGCAACGTGCTGCAGGGACAAGCTTGTCAACAGTGCAGTTACGTGTCCACGTCCAGGTAGTGAAATTATGACATAAATTCTAACAAGAGGGCAGAATAGCAGAAATTACTATTACTGCAATGAAGAAAACAAAAAAAGCTAATCCGTAAAAAGCTAATCACGGGCCAAAAGCTAGAATGAGCTCACACATGGGGGGTTGAGCAACGTGCTGCAGGGAGAGGCTTGTCAACAGTGCAGTTGCATCTCCATGTCCAGGTAGTTGTCAAGGAGATGAATATAAATGACTTTGCGTGAGGACTCGCTTGGTGTTCCCGCTTCATGAAATGCAACCACCTTTCTATATCAGAGCGAGGACCACAACGTCAGAAACTGCCAGCAGATTTCCAAGCCAAGGTACACATTTTCCCGAGTTTGCGACTTATACTCCAGTGCGACTTAAAGAATGAAAAAACATTGTGCCGGCCAGTGCGACTTGTACTCCAGAGCGACATATAGTCCGGAATATATGGGATACAAAATATACAAATATATAATATAAAAAATATATTTTACACACACACACACACACACACACACACACACACACAAGTCTGAAATTAGAGGTTACTCATATCTATATAAACAGACAGAGAATGAATGTGTCAGTGAGGAATATGTACAGTATTACCAATGTGATAAACAGTAGAATGTAAATGTATAACGGGGATGTTTTTGCTACATGGAGACATTGTTCAGTTTCAAGTTCACAGGTAGGAATGATTTCTTGTGATGTTCAGAAGAGCATTTTGGTGGAAACAGTCTCTCACTGAACTTGCTCCTGTGACTGATCTGCAGGTTGTGAAGCGGGTGGGAGGAATTGTTCAATATCGTCTATAATTTGGCCAACATTGTGTAAGAGAATCCAGTTCCATCCCCACAACATTACCGGCCTTGCAAATCAGTTTGTTCAGTCTGTTTGTGTGTATGGCCCTCGGCCTGCTGCCCCAGCATGCAACGGCATCGAAGATCGCGTTGGCCACAACAGCCTCAAAGGACATCCTGTGCAGTGGGTCCTGCAATCCCCCCTGTCAGGGTTTATGCTGCGATAATGATCTCCGTGTCCATTATACTTTACTACATCGGCCATCTTCAACCATCAGGTATACAATGAAGCAGTTGGTCATATACATTATATCATGTCCCGAGTCAGCATTTCAACTGAACAAACACCTCCAGCAATGCCAGAGATGTTTTCACTCAAAAGATCGGATCAGTGCATTCATTCAAATCGACAAGATCAATATGGAGGACATACTGAATCATTATATACAGAGCAAATAATACTACTGACATTTGTCACTTACGCCATAATATTCGCTAAAGTGTTACTGGAGCCAAACAGCAGCATTCCTAGAAAAGTTAAAGGCATGAAGAGTGATTTTTCACAACGAGACAGATGACACACCACTTGAATTTCGTTCAAAGTGCTTAAAAAAAAAAAAAAAAAAAAAAGACTTGTCAATCAAATAAAATGTGAAATATTTGCCACAGTCAATGTTACAGACTGCAATGCTCTCATTAATCCTCTTTCACCTGTATGAATCACACCGAGCCTGACAAAGCGTAGTCGGCTCTCTTCATCACAACTCGACACAGCTGAAAACCACTTCAGGAATTAAATAACACCAACACCACCCCCCACCCCCCGAGATGCGGTGAGAGAGGCAGGATGAACAGTCTTCATGCTAGTCTAACCATTTTGCTCCATGCACGCCACACTCTGAAAGCCTCTATCCATGACAAGTGCCTTTCTACGCAGTGTTCCCATGAAGCTAAATTGGCACGACAGTGGCACACATTATTTTAGATTGGCCCAAGGAATTATTGGTGAAGCGCCAGAAATTTTTTCCGTCTTTGTTTTGTTTTAAGTTCCACAATCTACAACTTGTTCATAAATAATGTTAAAAAGCTGTCAAAATGTTCGGCATCTATCGGAAATACACCAATGAGACATTTCGGAGCCGAATGGTTCCCATAACCGAGGTCCAACCATGTTATATGCACAATGAATGCATTCTATGAATGTACTGGACCTCAAAAAATTAGCATATTGTGTTCATTACTTTCTGTAATGTACTGATAAAAATTTAACTTTCAGATATTTTAGATTCATTACACACAACTAAAGTAGTTCAAGCCTTTTATTGTTTTAATAGATAATTTTGGCATAAAAGTAAAGAAAAACCAAAAATCCCTATCTCAAAAAATTAGCATATCATGTTCAGGTAGTCTAAAGAGCTATTAATCTAATCATCTGAATCAACCAATTAACTCTAAACACCTGCAAAAGATTCCTGAGGCTTTGAAAAACTCCCAGCCTGGTTCATTACTCAAAACCGCAATCATGGGGAAGACTGCCGACCTGACTGCTGTCCAGAAGGCCATCGCTGACACCCTCAAGCAAGAGGGTAAGACACAAAGAAATCTCTGAGCGAATAGGCTGTTCCCAGAGTGCTGTATCAAGCCACCTCAGTGGGACGTCTGTGGGAAGGAAAAAGTGAAAGAAGGGTCGATTCCAGACCTTAGGGACCTGTGGAAGCAGTGGACTGAGTCTGGAGTAGAAACATCCAGAGTCACCATGCACAGTCGTGTGCAGGAAATGGGCTACAGGTGCCGCATTCCTCAGGTCAAGCCACATTTGAACCAGAAACAGTGGCAAAAGCGCCTGACCTGGGCTACAGTGAAGCAGCACTGGACTGTTGCTCAGTGGTCCAAAGCATTGTTTTTTCAGATGAAAGCAAATTTTGCATGTCATTCGGAAATCAAGGTGCCAGAGTCTGGAGGAAGACTGGGGGAGAAGGAAATGCCAAAATGCCTGAAGTCCAGTGTCAAGTACCCACAGTCAGTGATGGTCTGGGGTGCCATGTCAGCTGCTGGTGTTGGTCCACTGTGTTTTATCAAGGGCAGGGTCAATGCAGCTAGCTATCAGGAGATTTTGGAGCACTGCATGCTTCCATCTATTGAAAAGCTTTATGGAGATGAAGATTTCATTTTTCAGCACGACCTGGCACCTGCTCACAGTGCCAAAACCACTGCTAAATGGTTTACTGATCATGGTATTACTGTGCTCAATTGACCTGCCAACTCTCCTGACCTGAACCCCATAGAGAATCTGTGGGATATTGTGAAGAGAAAGTTGAGAGACACCAGACCCAACACTGTGGATGAGCTTAAGATAAGATAAGATACAGCTTTATTAATCTCACAATGGAGAAATTCACTGTTACAGGCTCTTGAGGTACCATCAGTAGGGGGTGCAAAAATAGATACAAATACAAACATACACACATACATATATATTATATAAGTAAATAAATAAATAGATACATAGATAGTATAAATTAATAAACTAATAAACAAGGCCGCTATCGAAGCATCCTGGGCCTCCGTAACACCTCAGGAGTGCCACGCCGCACGCCACGCCGGATTGAAGCAGTCATTTCTGCAAAAGGATTCTCGACCAAGTGTTGAGTGCATAACTGAACATAATTATTTGAAGGTTGACTTTTTTTGTCAAAAAAAAAACACTTTTTATTGGTCGGATGAAATATGCTAATTTTTTGAGATAGGGATTTTTGGTTTTTCTTTACTTTTTTGCCGAAATGCTCAATATTAAAACAATAAAAGGCTTGAACTACTTCAGTTGTGTGTAATGAATCGAAAATATATGAAAGTCTAATGTTTATCAGTACATTACAGAAAATAATCAACTTTATCACACCATGTTAATTTTTTGAGAAGGACCTGTATACAACCTCGACCGTATCCAGGTGATTCTGATTCTGATTTCGAGTTGATATTAAAACTTGTTGTTTTCACTAGTTAAATAATAAATTGTCAGGTACCTATAAACGATAAATAAAAGTTAAAACCCACTGAAATTCTGTCAGCACACACAAATTCTTCTCGTTTATAATTTTTTTACTCAATACTTTTGTCTCCAGATTTCATATTTCAACTGCAAAAATTCACAATCAACGCCTCCAGCGTCCAAATCATCTGAAAGCAGTATTGGCGCAAGCTCAGTTCTCCTTAACCGGAACACTGCTTCTACCCCAACAGGAAATTTCTATCATTAAATCAGATCAATTTCTTGTTTGCTGTTTGTGCTTCGTCTTATCTTTATACAGCTTTTGTTGCCATGGTTTCCCTGGCGGCACTCGTGCTGTACTCCCACACAAACTACACAAGTAGCCACTAAACACATGTAACACCATCAGTATGATGGAAAATCAAATTAATTACCAACAAGAAAATTCTTTCATGGAATTCAGGTGTGTGTTCACTGTTTCATAACATTAGCTATTAGTCACCGCGGGGACTCTCTCACAAATTCCGTCCCTGAGGTTGAAGAGATTTCGGAAATTAGGAACAGTCCTGCCGTGCTGTGCTTCTAGAGAGACAGGAGTCAGTGGTTCAGTCAACAGCTAATCTTGCCTATTGTTACCTGCATTTATAATCTGTGTAAAATAACAGCTGTTATCGTCACAAAGAAATTAAAAATTAAAAAAAAGAAACATTTTACTCTGGTACTTAAATTCTTATCTCCAGGAAAGGTCTCTCACGTCTTCAGCCTCACCAAAACAACCGAGAGAAAAAAATAAACTGATCTAAACCCATAGTCTCATTTAAGCCTCTTGTCAAAACTGCAGAACCCTGCGGAGGCGCCATGCTTTCCGTGTCATGTTGTGTTGGTATTTCTAGACCACTACTGGGTCAGTGGACTGTAAATTTTGGAGGAACTGGGTGTCAATACCATTATCCTGATTTCCTTTCCCAATCTTAGAAATACATTTTTTAATTAAAACCAATCTTGGCTCCCGACTACATGGCGCGTTACTATTAACCCAGAGATCGCGCTGCAGCCATCTGTGACCGAGAGACCAATGGCGCTAAATGGCCGAGCTTTCACAAGAGGGGGACTGGCATACGCTCACGTCCCAACAACATCCTTTTGACCACTTTAGAGAGTGTAAAAAAAAATAAAAAAAAAAAAAAACAGCATGAAACAGGTCACATTTTGCCATAACGACAGCCTTATACAGACGCTCCCCGACTTTTTAATTGGTTCCGGACAGCCGAACGGAAGTTGAAAGTGAATGCAAGTTGTTACAGTGACGTATGACGCTCATACTGTGCTATACATCCATAAATACCATTAGCGTATCTCATAAAACACCCCTAAATCAATTATTATAAACATAACATTGTAAAATAATATCAAATATCAAATAATATCAACATTAACTTCAAATAAATTATATTCAAGCAAAATCATTTCAAATCGATAAAGTTTAATCAAATTCACTCATCAAATACAGTCTCAAATATAACCTTTAACATTCTCTATGATGCCATTTTTCTGCTTGTAAATGGTTACGATGGTCACATGACATGAAGCTGAGCCGAGTCACTTTACATGAAGCTTTAAACAGCCAATCAACGCTTACAATATGTGAGGTGCGCAATACCGAAAGTAGTTTACTTGCTTGAAACAAAGCGCGGGTTATACGGACTTCCGGTCTTTTAAGTGCGCAAGTGCGCCATTGAACTCGTTTAGTACTCAGCCTACACTGATGTGAATCATTGATGTGAATCAGCAGAGCAGAGAGTTGTCTTTCTTGGGTTTTCATTCACTTTACAACTCTCTTTGCTTAACCGAGTATGCATGGTACATGGTGCCGATCTGAGCAGATAGTTAATTCATCTCTGTCTCTAGATTATATTATATATATATATATATATATATATATAAAAAACTTTACTGGGAAGAAGGAGGGACACATTTGGAAACAATGGACGCAGCATCATTACGTCAGCGTACTACGCAGGTACGTCCAAACTCAAAAGTTGACTTTTTTTTTTTTTTTTTTTTGGGGGGGGGCAAAAAAAAACACAAAAGCGAAAAAACGTAAAATGGAGGAACGCAAGTCGGGGAGCGTCTGTAATTGCCATTGTGACTGATAATATATAACAGCAGAGAATGATGTATAATCTTGTGTCCCTGCACTCACCGACAAGTGAAATGAGACCTGCAGAATACACATACAGACTACAAATGGAAGAGATACTGAAGTGAGAAAACTGAGTCAGTCATGAAGGAGTGTGTGTGTCACTCCGTTGCTACGTGTGTGGACTTGAAGAAAATGGCTGTATAAAGGGGGGGGGGGGCGGCACACAAGTTTTATTGTTACAAGGATGAGCAATCGAAACTGATTTTAAATTGGTCAAGAAAAATGTATTTAAACGCAGCAATTCTATTTCCATAAATGTGTACAAAAAGAACGACATCTTAGATACTGTTCTGGAACAATTGCTGCTATCAGTGATCAGATTTCACGAACACATGAAGAGAATGATTGCATATCTGACTTACAGGGATCCCTCGCTACTTCACGCCTCAATTGATGAGGCTTCAGTGCAATTTTTTTAAATATTCATCGAATTTTAAAATAAGGAAATTAAGGAAGAATGGGGGAATAAGTTAAGGAAAATGCCACGAAAACAAGGTCAAGTAAAAAACACAAACAAACAAACTAAAAAAAAACAACCCAAAACCCCCCATCAAAACTACTTACATTTTTATGTGAGGTGCGCATCTGAGTGCATGCTTGCACATCTGTATGTCTGTCTGTCTTCCTTTCGGCTTTTTTCCTTTTACTCGGGAGTCGCCACAGCCATAGACAGTGAGAGACATGGCACGTCTTTGATAACCCAGTCAGCTGCACTGTGTGTGTGTATTTATATTTTATTTACATCTTGGGCATTATTTTTGAATGTTTAGTTATTATAAGTATTTATAGCATTGAATATGTATTTATTGATATTATAGACACATATACATGCACGTATGTGTCAGTTGGGTTCGATCCTACTTCAGAAATTCGGCGGTCGCTGGGGGATCTCGGTCCCAATTAACCGCGGAAAGTGAGGGATTCCTGCAATGGCATTTCGCAAGCACCCTTATCCTGAGACATTCATATTTTTATTTGGTCGGCACAACTGAGTGGTTGAGGGTCAATGGGTGAATTGGTGCTGCTCACTATTTAAAACAAATCACGTAGAACATCAGTGGTTCCTTCTGGCAAC
This sequence comes from Plotosus lineatus, assembly GCA_024760905.1. NCBI lineage: Eukaryota > Metazoa > Chordata > Actinopteri > Siluriformes > Plotosidae > Plotosus > Plotosus lineatus. The sequence continues at coordinate 13,856,699 of CM045748.1, forward strand.
AGCGGTCCTTGCCTAGTTTTGAAGTGCGTAAACGCAGCATTTACGACTCCAGTCATGCAGCTTTTCTGATTGGCAGATCCAGCCTGTATCGACACAAACTCATTGGATTTGCTGCGACACGGACCTGTGGAGCCCAACATTATCGTCCAGTGCTGAACTACACAAACAACAAGCACAGAGATCGCAGAAAACATTTCGGTTTGTTTTCCGAAACCAACTGCCGACAGGAAAACCAAGGTGATAAAACGGTAGCTGCGAAAGCCATTTTGGATTTATTATCACGCACATCTCTGGCAGTGCTCTCATCGTCAGTCGCTAAAGGGTAAGTTTTATTGTCTCCGCATGAGACATCCACTTTACCCAACGCATTGACGTCACTTCCGTGGAAAACTTGCTAACCCACACTGTTCAGCCCCCGCGAATAATCCACGGGATAACATTGCCAGTTTTGCTCTTTTTGTGGTCATTTATATTAAGAGTGGATGTACCACTAAAATGTACAGCATTACATATGCACAAATTATGCCGTCATGATGACCCGCACCAGTAGTCTTTAAGAGTCTTGTTTAAGGGCCAACGATAGTACTGGGCCTTAAACCCATGACCGTCTGATTAAAGGAAACTTCTGTTTATTATTAGGTACTACTTCCTTGTCGCTAGTTTCCTGGATAAAATAATGGAAAGAAATTGATAGTGGATTTTTTTTTTTTTTGGACCTGTGGGCAAGTTAATTAAAAGACACATTTTTAATAAAGCATACAACTTTGTTATCTTGCACGTCAAGGAACCTCAGAATAAATGCAATTTGAAATCCAAATTTGTGTCTCATTAATCCACAACACACCAGCTTTGGAGAAAAAAAAAAATTAATACTCACACCATCGGTCTGAAGTAATTTGAGTGCAACACACACACACACACTGTTTATATCATACCCATTCACTCAGTCTGAAAGACCTTTACGGTGCATGCATTATCCGTGTAAGATGAGCTGATAAGTGAGGGGTGGACGGATTTAACACTTTGTCCATAGTCCCTTGAGAGAGAAGGAACACAAGGCAGGACGGAGAAAGAAAGGGGTGGAAGAATGCACGTATCAGGTTCTTATGACCGAGGAGGAGTAAGGGAGTGAAACAGAGGTATGCAGAGGAACAGATAACCGCACAGGGCTGTTAGAAATGTGAAACATCTGGTAAGTGTATCAGAACATTCCTGTCTCCTGCTGTAATCCAGAAAAAGAGGTTTACCTCTCCAAAAACCCTTTTTATGTTTTTTTTTAAATCTGAATAATACACAAGCTCTCACCTGTACACCAGATTCCAAACTAATCCACTCTAATTATATTTCATTGTAAACCATAACCACATTTAAATTAAAGGGTCTTTGAGGCTTTTTTAAAAAAACGTAAATACCAGATTTCTTTGGGGAGGGAATTCATTAAAGTACCTTTATCAGATCTCAGCATGAAGACAACAGCAGGCCCAAGTGCTGAAGTGCATTTGTATTTGTTCAGATCCAGAAAAAAATAAATAAAAAGGTTTTAGACCAGCTGCCTCACAAAGAGTACCTTTCCTCTCTTTAAAATAAAGCATTTCCTTTGAATCAGACTTTTTATTCTTTGAGCTGCACCTGAATCAGACTGAATACAACAATACAACAATATAGTAGGCCCCCGTTTTTCACGGTGGTTCGGTTCCGGCGGATCACAAAATTCCGCTAGTTATGAACGCGGAAGTCAAACCCCATGTATGATATTACATGCGCTAAAAAAATGCTTCCTAAACACATTCTAAGGACAGTCTTACTCATTAATACAGTATAAATGTAGTAAAATGTAGGAATGATTAAGTAAAAATATAAATTTTACTGATAAAATATATATAATAATAGTACAAAATTAAAGTATACAATATTATATATAAAATGCAGCCGTGATGGGAGGGGGGGGGCACAAACTCATGCCCGTCCTCACGCTGGTCCCAAGCCAGGATAAATGCAGAGGGTTGCAACAGGAAGGGCATCCAGCGTATAACTTTTGCCAGAATACAAAATGCAAACCGTAAAGACAAATTTCATACCGGATCGGTTGAGGCCCGGGTTAACAACGACCACCATCAGTGTGTGTATGTATATGTGTGTATATATATATATATATATATATATATATATATATATATATAAAAAGAACATAAAAGTGTGGCGTAATGAACTCTCAGCCAGACCCAGAATGTAGGAGACAGTGTGAGATAGCACAGAGTGGATTTATTATTCAAAGGGGAAGCACTTAAGCTGAGTGCACACACAGTAACTACTGTACTGGTGACGAGGGGAGAAACACAAACATTAAGCACTGGGAAACTACGAACTGGGAACTGGTCGAGCGCGCGCGGAGCTGGAACCAGGAGCCAGAGAGAACGCAGGGACGTGCTGCGAGACAATCTTCTGGCGCACAGGTGAGTGTGCGGCTTGTGTTTATAGGGAGTAGATGAGGGGAGTAAATTCGGGTGTGCGCTGCTGCAATCAGCCTGAGAAGGTCAGTCATGCCCATTCAGCTGGAGAGGGGATAAAAGAGAGTTGGAGAACAGAGCCGCCAAAATCAAAGTCCCCCCAAAACACAGACCACAAAAAAGAGCATAAAAGAACATACAGTGTAATAAATTGGATAAACAAAACAACAGGATAAACATGCTACACCACAGTACATAAAATCTCACACACAAACATTCTAAACATTAACTTGGGTACTGCACTGGAATAATACAGTGGTACCACATCTTACAAAATTAATCTGTTCCAGAGCCTTTTTCTTAACCTGGATTTTTTTTGTAAATTGAACCGCATTTTACATGTAAAACGTGTGATTTGTTCCAAGGCCCCAATACTACCCTCTAAGCTCTTAAAAACAATGCTTTTATAATTTTTAAAGACCTCCTTCTGCTTCAATATCATACTGATGGTAAACGGGTTTGGCCATGCAGTAGGCCCTCAACATTCGCGGGGGTTCAGTTCCGGGCCCTACCGCGAATCGAGATAATCTGCGAGTTCTGTACCCAGAAGAAGAGACAGGAGGCGACCAGAAGAGCCTGGAGGAGACTGTAGCCAGTAGGCAACAGGTCCTAAATATAGATTCCCTCATGTTCCGGAAATTTCCATTCTGGAAAATTCCACATCACCATCCTCGGTCCCCTTCTGGAAAATTCCAGACCCAAACAGCTGAGTCACCTCATGTGACTCTTCACAGCACTGAACATAATTACACTCAACGTTTATACATCCATTATTTTTATATTTACATGCTCCTAACAGCTTTGTTCATGTTTTACACTATGCTCATCCAGTCAACCCTACTACATCTATGAGCAGCTTCAGCTTTGGGCAACTAAGCACGCAACAACTCCTATGTGAGCTAATATGCTATGGTAGCTTAATGCTAGCCACACCCCGGCTAATAATTAGCCAAGGCGAAAAGGAGCCGAACGACGACTCCGGCGTTTGGTATCGCACGGGATGAAGGTCGTCGGGTGTACTGTCCTTGAGCCATGTTTCACAGAAACACAGAATGGAGCAGTCCTGTTAATCCCTCTGTGCTGCAATCTGAGCATGAAGCTCGTCCATCTTCGTTCAGCCCTTCCCCGCCTGGGCTTAGTGTTAGCCGGGATGCGGCTAGCTAGCATTGCGCTACCATAGCATATTAGCTCAGGAGTTGAGCGTGCTTAATTATATACACCCGAAGTCACTCCGATCTCATAACTGTAGTAGGGTCGACCAGTCATAGAAGCATAGTGCAAAACATGAACAAACAAAACAACAAATAAAACAAATTCAAAGAACCAGAAACCATTTGACTCTGAGAACTCCGCGACGTCGCCCTCTGGGCAGTGCCATCTTGGAGACGTCACTCCAAGTTCAATGTAAAAGGACATGAAGTGTACCGTAATAAAGTTTATCCTTTTGGTATCATTTGTTAAACATGCTACAGAAAATAAAATCTCACGCATAAACATTAACTTAGGTACTGTACTGGAATAATAATTTAAAAAGACTTTAATACAACAGTTCAGAGGAAACCGTTGTTTCTCAGGAGAAAGTCATATTTCTTCAGAAGAGACATCTAGCGTTTTCTCTGGGTTAGCCAGAGAAGACGTAAATCATTTGAGTGGTATCATAGAGCTTAACTGGTAATGAAAACACACAAAAAAAGAGGCTCATTGACAACTTGTGTGCGTATGAGGAAAAAGGGGCGTTACATCTCAACCAATCAGCAGGAAGGAGGACAGCCATTGGCTGAATTTGAGTGACGTGTCAGTTGCTCGACAGTCCGTGAACACTCAAACAGTGAGTGCAAAACCGCAAATAGTCAAGGACCTACTGTATTCCTTTGCGATATCACTCAACCGCATGCCACGAGCCCACTTCTTTTCACATGAACCCGAAATCACACGTGCGTGTGTGTGCACTCGTATTGACCATGTCTTCTTAGCAGAGTTATAATCTTACAAATGTTTATGGAAGGTTAAAAGCCTGAGTCAAAAAATAAAGTTGCAATGACTCAAAAAAACTCATTAAACAACAATAACTCTGTCCTTTACACGAAAAGCATTACGGGAGATGCAGCTCCATAATAGCCAATGGGAGGGAGCTGCGTCATCCCTCCTAGCCAATGGGAAGCCAGCGGGGCAGGATGTTTGGAGATAGCCAATGGGAACGCATCTCTTGCATTGTTTGAATGGCGCGTTTTGTAAGGAGAACTTGTTTCGTAAAGAGAGAAAAAAAATTTTGGAAAATGTTTTTCGTAACCTCGATTTTTGTTTGCTTGGACTATCATAAGGTGAGATACCACTGTAATTGAAAAAGATTTTAATACTAGAGTACTTTCCTACAGTTCAGATGATTATTCCTCCTCAGGCACTTCAGAAAAAACTGCCGTTTCTTCAGGAGAAAGGCTTATTTCTTCAGAAGAGACATCCAACGTCAATACCTTTTTCTGGCGCTTAGACTCCTTACCAGAAGTCAGAGAAGATGCTGGGTGTTTGGGTGGCATCATAGAGCTTAACTGGTAATTAACACACACTCTAAAAAAAAAAAAAAAAGCACATTGACAACTTGTGAGCGAATGAGAAAAAAGGGACGTACACATCTCAACCAATCAGCAGGAGGGAGAAACAAATGCTCTCAGCCACTGGCCGAATATGAATCACGTGCCAGTTGCCTGGTTTCTCGGCAATCCACACGTATACGGGGGCGCGAGCGCAAAACCGCAAATGGTCCAGGGCCTACTGTATCATCAAAAGCAAAGATCATCATTCACAGCTGTCTATCAAGCTTTGAGATGGCAAAGTGCTGATTTGTGAGCTGCTATGCTGAATAGTCTTTAGACTTGCTTATCAGGCTGTCACAAAATCATTCATCACTCCTACACAGTGCTCAGATTACGTCACTATCTCAGCTGTGCATCCAAACACAGCACAAAATTTACTCTGGAGTAAAATTCAAGCAAAAGCAACAACTTGACCATTAAAGGCTGGATAGTGTGTGTTTACGCTGTGTTTATCCCCAACCCATTTCGAAGGCGATTCTTCTGTTCCTTTCAGCTGTTACCTTTTTCCTCAGGGGTCGCCACAGCGAATCATCGCATGTCTGATTGGGCATAGGTCTTTACATCGGATGCCCTTCCTGACTCAACCCTTTAACAAGAGGCAGAAACACACTGACGGCTTTGCAGCTTTTCTTTACGAAAGTCAGCAATGGTTCTTTTACATGAACCTCTCACCAGAGACAGCGAGAGGCATGGCCGGCCTTTGATAACCCAGTTACCTGCACTGGGGGGGGGAGACAGTGACAACCTTGTGGAGAGTGGGACTTGAACCCCCAACCAGGGATCAGCCATCCAGCACCTTTTACCACCAGGCCACCACTGCCCTCCCCTTTTGAAGCTGATTACTTGTGCAAAATACCATTAACATGAAAGCACATTATACAACAATCAGTAGCATCTTAACATCGGAAAGTACAAGGACGTTAATATGATTATCTTTCTTTTAAGTAGCCAGTTGTCCAATCAATACCTGGGACAAAACATGGCCAAACATTTCAGACATCTGACCATCACATCCATATGAAGTTGTTCCCCTGCACTGTTATTCCAAAGCTGGAGGCATAGAAATGTACATCATGTGTACTGTTGTACTGCAATTTGCTTTCATTAGAACTACAGGATCCACACCTGTTCAAACATGACTGTGCCCTCAAGCACAAAGCAAGCTCACAGAGCCCTCACCTCAACCCCACTGATCGTCTTTGGAATGAACACCCAGGCCAACATGAGCACCCAGGTTCAAAATTAGTACTCAATCTATTAAAAATTCAGGAGATGATTAATAAATTGGACAGATTAATGCCATTCTAAATTTATCAACATTTACCAATTCCTGTGCTCCCACAATAAATTCCATCATCTACACCATTTATCAGTCAGGATTGTCAAGGAAGGTGAAATCAATCCCCACTGCCTTCAGCAGCGAGGCAACGTGTTCCCTGAACAGGACATCAATTTATGTCCAGTAGGCCCTTGACATTCACGGGGGTACGGTTCCGGGCCTTCCCGCGAATCGAGATAATCCACGAATTCTGTACCCGGAAGTAAAACCCCCAAGTATGACGTCACATGCGCGAATGAGCAGCTGTAAGTAAAATACTACAGTAAAACCTCCGCTGACGAACGCTTAAGCTCGCGAACTTTTCGCCTCAAGAACATTAAATTTGCGAGCATATAGTCTCTGCTGACGAACTAGTTTTTGGCGGACGAACCAAACCACGCGGTCGAACAGCGCCACGGTGGCAGCCACGAGAAGCTGACGCACGCTCACGGCGTCCCAGTTCGTCACCCCCTTTTTTTGAGTGCGGAAGTGGTTTGTGTTTGATAGACATGTTGGACCATATTGAGTGTACTTTTGCTATTATGGGACCGAAAAAGACCCCACCACAGGCGGAGATCATTGAAAAACACGAACGAGGTGTGCGTTTGTGTGACTTAGCGTCCCAGTACTAGTACGCTAAGTCTACCATTGCTACCATCCTTAAGAACAAGGAAGCTATTAAGGGTGCGTGTGTGGCTAAGGGTGTTTCCAAACAGTAGGTGTTTCCAAACTCTCCTGCCAAACAGTAAGTCCCTCCCTCCCTCCTCCTCCCACTCCATTCCATCAAGCCATCAACTACCATCACAAAGGTAAATAAAACGACTTTATTATACAGTACAGTTTATTTCTTTAATTACAATACAATAGCACATTTATTATACATAAAATAAGGTATATTTTTGTGTAGTTTTAAGGCTTATTTAGTAGAAAATTATGTTTTATGGGGACCTGGGAACGGATTATTCTCATTTTAATGGTTTCTTATGGGAAATAAATGTTCGGAAGACGAACTTTTCGCCTTACACACACTTTCTGGGAACCAATTATGTTCGCGAGCAGAGGTATCACTGTATCTATTACATGCGCTAAAATATGCTTCTTAAACACATTCTACAGACAGTCTTACTCATTAATACAGTATTAATGTAGTAAAATGTAGTAATGATTAAGAAAAACTTTTCAATTTTTACTGTTATATTTATTGATGCTAAAATATAAACATTATACAGAATACGCATAAAACACCTTCAGTGCATTCTCTTTATAAACATACAGCACTGTAGTTTTCAAAAATGCCCACTAGAGGAACGTACTGTATTGCATTAGGCATGACACGACTGAATTCAGGTATTAACTGCATTAAGTCCGAGCAGCTCGGCCACGCCCCCCCAGCCGGAACCGGAGTACAAAACAGAGTTTTAGAGCGATCGAGTAAGAAGCGTTACAAACCAAAGTAGTGGTGATGTTGATGTGAGCTAATCCTCTGGCGCAGAGTTGAGCATGCTTTTGTTTATCGATAGTAAATGAGAATAGTGAATCCAGGTGTGTTCTACTGAGCAGCTCAGCTACGCCCCTCAGGAAGAGAGGCACAGCGCCAAAATCAAAGTCCCCCAAAACCCAGACCAAAACAAAAAGGACATAAAAGAACAAGAAATGTAATAAATTGGATAAACAAAACACAATGAGAAACATGCTACACCACAGGAAATAAAATATAACACACAAACATTTTAAACATTACCTTAAGTCATGTACTGGAATAATAATTTAAAAAAAGACTTTAATAGTGGCGAGTTTTACAACAGTTCACACTGCATTCCTCTTCAGCAATGACGTGACTTTCTTCAAAAGACTTTCTCCGGAAGAAACGACCGTTTCCTCTGAAGTCATGTCATTGCTGAAGAGGAATTGTGCGCGAATGAGGAAAAAGGGGCGTTACATCACCTCAACCAATCAGCAGGAAGGAGGACAGTCATTGGCTGAATTTGAATCACGTGCGATCTGCTCGGCAGTCCATGAATACTGAAACCGCAAATGCAAAACCGCGAATAGTCAAGGGCCTACTGTACAAGGCTGATTCAAGCAAAAAATAAAAAAGCATTTTCATATTAATGCAGCCGCACAAAAACTCTCCCACTGTACTGTAGTTTGGCTTAGTGGACATCTAAATTAATATTAACTTAGCTTTTCAGACAGTGCTCATCGTTCACATCATGGGCAATAGTAAAATCCCTGGGTTTTTTGTAATGTTAAATGTACAATGACAGTCTAATGGTATGAAAGGAATACCTCACATCCTGTTTTATATTTTTGTTTCGATATTAAAACCACAAAAATATTGCAGCCTGAAGCTGCCATCATATGTATGAACTGAAAACACTTTCAGTTCACAGTGAAATCAGTTTCAGTTGATCTGAAGATGGCACTGAAGATGGTCGTTACTCAATACTGACTCCAACTTCACATAAGTTAGCACGCAAAAAGCACTCAAGATTTAGATTTAAACTACAAGAGGATCTCCCAGTAGATGTCCCGACTAATTTGATTCCAGCAGCATCCTTTGCTGATTGTCAGTTTCAATGTGCATCAGACCTGTATTACAAATTTCATTTAATCATTCAAGCTTCTGATTTCAGCATTTGCTCTACAAAACACCTGGAGGATTATCCGATAACTCGAGTTAGACGTTTTTTTTTATTATTATTCTGCAAAAGTCTTAGTGGTGATTTACTCTGCCCTCCATAATTATTGGCACCCCGAGTTACCAGATGTTAAAAGCGATTAACAGTCTGAATTTTATTGCACAAGTTCTTCATACTGAAGAAAATTATCAACTTGAATTTCAAGGAGAAAGGAAAAAGATCCCCGATTAAGAAATAATTCTTCTCATAATAATCACCTGTTCCACAATTATTAGCAGCCCTAACAATGCCTAGAAAACAAATTCAGTGAAAAGTTGCCCCCCCCCTATATTCTGTTCTCATTATCCGATAAGATAAAGGACACATCTTAACTGGGGTGCCAATAATTATGGGGAGAAGTATAGGAGCCTCTGTCCTTGCGGTTTCTGGGTTTTCTTGCGGCCCTCACCAAACAAGATAGCAATATACAGGGATCCCTCAGTTTCAACGGTTAATTGGGACCGAGATTCCCACGCGACCATCGAAATCCGTGAAGTAGGATTATCCCTCCCACTGACGTATACGTACATACTTATATATGTATATAAGTATGTACGTATACGTCAGTGGGAGGGATAATCCTACTTCACGGATTTCGATGGTCGCGTGGGAATCTCGGTCCCAATTGAATTGATTATTATTATAATTAAACATTAAAGAAATAAGATGTAAATAAAATATAAATACACACACATACAGATGGAACTGCATGAGAAGACGACGACACACATAGGCACGTGTGCAGATGCGCGTTTGTTTTTTGTTGATTTAGGGTTTTTGTTTTTTTTTTTTTTGCATAATTGACCTTGTTTTTGCGGCATTTTCCTTAACTTTTTTTCGCCTATTCTTCCTTAATTTCCTTATTTTTTAATTCAATGAATATTTATTTATTTATTTTAAAAACCGTGACGCACTGAAGCTACATTAATTGAAGCGCGAAGGAGCGAGGGATCCCTGTATATGTCAGCATCAATTCAGTGAGGCAGAAACCTTATGGTTGTCCTGTGTTCATCTTGTGGTGGAAATGGAGCAACCACTGCAGAGAAAAGGTCTATGGCATGCTAATTATGTTAGCATACAACGGGATTCTAATTGTTCAACTTGTATTTGAGCTGTTAAATGATTAACTGATGATTTATGTGAAACAAGAGTATGTGAGAAATCCAGAATAATTTCAGAATTGCCAAAATGGCATCTGGGCTGTGTGCTACCAACTTCTCCCAAGATGAAGTGGCCTCTATGTAGCTTAAAGCTACAGTGCACAGAAGAACCGTCACATCTCAACACAGGCTTCCGCCTGAGGCCTTCTGCTGAGCACCGAGAAAGTACAAAAGCAGGTCTCAAGACCAGCAACGTAGTCTCAACATGGTAAGAAAGCCCCAAGTAAGCAACCACAGGTTAGTTTTGTCGAGGACTTAGAAATGATGGTGGCGAAGGCTTTAATAAATCCAGGATATAAAAGCCCTTGCTCTAGAGGGGTGAATGGGGTCTTCGAATGCTCATTTGAAGATCGTACCTGTTGAGCTGAACTGTGAAACGCTGTTGATTTTTCACTTCAACCGAATAAAACGGTTTCTGATTTTGAACCCAAGTGTCTTGGCAAGTTGAACCGTGTCTGCCACGATACCAACCAAACCATATTCCATGACCACAGTGCCATGCTTGAGAGTGCCACTATTTTTTTTTTACCTAAATATTATTTAAAGCAACTTTAAACAAATTCAAAAATCAAAAAAAAAAAAAAAAAAGTGAAGTATGAGGTCCAGCCCTGCAGCCAGGAGAAGAATTTTAACTCAATATATCTTCCCCAAGCTAGAGTCTGTCCACATTATCAGGCTTCTGGCAGTCAGTAGCTTCAGTTCTCTTCACCAGGCTCTACACTGAGACAGCGTCTCATTCAGACCAGCAAGAAACGGTGTTCACCACAACACAGCACTTGAGAAAAATCTGTGATAGACCTGTCCACCATCTTCTCACTACCACTATTTTGCAGAATCCTATTAGAGTAATGGGGAGACTGGAGACGAAAGCCTGCTCACTGAGAAGCATGTACTTCTGCTGATCCATCAGTGACCATGCTGAGGCAAGACTTTCAGATACCATGTAAGATATACTCCCAGAAGGGATCTGCTCCAACTCCCTGGCAAACAGCAATGCTGAAATACAGTGGTACCTCACCTTACGAAATTAATCTGTTCCAGAAGTGATTTCGTCGCCTGGATTTTTCGTAAGTTGAACCGAACTTTACATGTAAAACGCGCGATTCTTTCCAAGGCCCCAATACTATTCCTCATTTAAAAATTATAAAAGTATACCTTTTAAGGCCTCCTTCTGCTTCAGTATCGCACCAATGGTAGACGGGTATGGCCATAATCCTTTGCGATATCACTCAACTGCATGCCACAAGCCCGCTTCTTTTCACTCGCACCGGGAATCTCAAGTGTGTGTGTGTGTGTACGCACACGTGTGTTGACCATGTCTTCTTGGCAGAGTTATAATCTTACAAATGTTTATGCAAGGTTAAAAGCCTGAGCCAAAAAATAAAGTTGCAATGAGCACACTCAAAAAACTCACAAAACAACAGTAACTCTGTCCTTTACACGAAAAGCATCATGGGTATTATAGAGATACAGCTCCATAATAACCAATGGGAGGGAGCGGTGTCATCCCTCCTAGCCAATGGGAGGCCAGCGAGGCAAGATGTTGGGAGATAGCCAATGTGAGGCCAGTGGGGCGGGATGTTGGGAGGTAGCCAATGGGAGAGCAACTCGCGCATTGTTTGAATTTTTGAGATGGCGCTTTCGTAAAGTGAACTTGTTTCGTATCCAGAGTCAAAAGTTTTAAGAAAATACGTTTCATAACCTGGATTTTTCGTTTGTTGGGACTTTCGTAAGGTGAGGTACCACTGTATTACATACCACAGGCTGGTTTTAAACAAATATATAAGCAGAGAGATTACATCATTATACACTCTATGCTATTAAACTGATTCAGCACTCAGTGCAACAAAAATAAACTTTTCCTCAAGGAACAACCATGGTTAGTTCTGTAGCATTTAATGATGGGAGTCTTTCCAAAACCAAAACACAGCAGGTGTCAAAGCCGTCCCCATACTCTTTACAGCTATTAAAGGACGAATATGTCCACTGAACAAAAGACTTGTCAATCATGTGACATCAAGTTCTGGATATAAGTGACTCGTATAATTACTAAAAAAAAAAAATGCTCGATTAACTAAATTTACACAAAATACAGGTATTGAAGCCAGATAACCGCAGGTGGAAACGACAAGTTATGATGCCAATCATTTTTCATTTTCTGGTCAACCTGGATACATGAAATTTTACAGCTTGCTCCCAAATTAAAAAAAAAAAATAATAATAATAAATTCTGATATGCTTTTAAGTGTTGATAATTGCTGAGTTTAAACTCATCTTGATACAAAAAAAATTCCAAACATTTTAACATTGCATTTTTTAATTAAAAAAACTGGAGAAATTACATTTGTACTAACATTCTTTGAAAGCAAGCTTTTTCCTGTTAGTTAGGATTCAAGTTTAACTTCAGTACACAAATAAGAAATATGACTTGTGGAATACATAAAGGGCAAAATACAAAATGAATAGAATATAATAAAAATGATTGTGATATCAGTTGCTTTTGATGGTTATTTTAAATTTATTTTTCGAATACACATTTCTTCTGTAATTATCGAACACGAGACGCTGCCGTACAGATTAATCTGATCATGATGCCACATGATACAATTACTTCCAGTGAAGAACTGAAAAGTTAGGAAACGTTTAAAACTTCTTACAGACATCACAGACATACTCATCTCAACCTGGCCAGGCGGGAGTCAGTTTCTTTACATTAAGACCTGAAGGTGTTGAAAAGTGCAATAAATGATTAGACTGCAGCTTGAACTTTCGATATTCGTGTCACAAAATTCTGCTTGTGCTTCAGATCAAGAAACAAAAAATGCACGTAGAACTCTGTGTGTGTGTGTGTGAATAAAATGTAGAACACTCAGTCGTTACCCATGATCTACAAAGCACTCATACAGACGTGCACTCACAGAATTACTCAGAGTGTAACCTGCTGGATAATCTAAAGCTGCTTCAGCATCACTGCGAGTTCAAAATATCATTTTGCCAAATCACATCAACATTTCACACTAAATTTAATGTGTACACACGAGTGTGTTCAATCCAGTATTATATTTTTCGCTCTTTTACAGTTAACGCAAACAAAACACTTTTACATTGTATAAACAAATTTCATTAAACTATTCAAATAATTGTCTATGAATCCGACACAATCCCTGATGAGCAACACTACAGCGACGATGACCAGGAGGAACCTCCGTCACTCGACACAAGAAAGAAACCTTGAGAGGAACCGGCCGCAAAAGGGAAACCCAACCTCATTTAAGTGAAACTAGATAGAAGCAACCCATGCAGTAGACATGTCACAATAGTTTAACAGAAAGTTTCGCTGGTTATCTTGGAACTGTAATGGGGAATTGAATTCCGAAATCATTTCAGTAAAGGAGTTTACATCACGAGCAGTGAAAAGTTATCTTCACAAGTTCTAAAATGTATACTTCAGTCAATAAGAATCAGGAGCAGGAGCGAGGGGCTTCCAAGATGAGATCGCCAACCAGTAACAGTATATCAGGATGGTATAATGTGTGGGCGGGTAAAGACACATGACCGTCTTATTTCCGGGGTGAAAACAAGAACAGGCTAAAGCAACTGTGAAGTCAGACCATCTGCCAAACTCTCAAAAACAGCACTTTGGAAGAAGAATTGCATTCTGGGTAAATCCCAGAAGCTTGAGAAAGACTGATCGAGCTGGCATTACACACCACTGCGGGGCTTTACGTGGCTTGGAAGAGCTTTTTATTCCCCATTCAAAGCGGAACCCCGACAAAAGGCCTTTCAGCAAGTGGCCTTCTGTCCTGAACACAAAGATCGGCTCTGGGTTTCTTTCACATGTAAATCGTCGAGGAGCACAAACCCCGAGCTGCAACCTCATAAGCCGAGCAGGAGTTTCATGCACTCGTCTTGTTCTTCAGTGTCGTTCACAGAGGCATATTCCCCCAAATGTTCTCTCGGCTGTGGAAGAACTGGTTTTCCCTCATACACCAAGTAATTATCATCATTATTCAGAGGAGATAATTGCACACAAGAATTCTTGGGAAAAACCTGAACGCTTTTCTTCAGAGTGCTTCTTTTTCATAAGTAACAAGCCTTTGAAAGGTAAAGAAAAGTTCTTACTTTGAAGGAGTGTGGGGGCCAGTGGTGTAGGTTAGGTCGCTGCACTCATGATGAGGAGGTTGTGTGTTCAAATCCCAGCGAAACGCTCACTGTGCCGAGACCCCTGGGCAAGGTCTCGACCACATGTGCCTCTGTTCACCCAGCAGTGGAAATGGGTACCAGTAAAAATATGCTGGGAAGGGAACCTGCGATGGACTAGCATCCCGTCCAGGAGGAGTTGAACTCCTAGTTGCTAAGTAGAGCTAAGTAGTATAGGCCAGTCTATAAAGTTGCTCCATTCTTTTCTTTTATTGTTTATTAATTTATACTATTTATGTATCTACTTATTTATTTACTTATATAATATATATGTACGTGTGTATGTTTGTATTTGTATCTATTTTTGCACCCCCTACTGATGGTACCTCAAGAGCCTGTAACAGTGAATTTCTCCATTGTGAGATTAATAAAGCTGTATCTTATCTTATCTTATCTTAAACCGGGGATAAGCACCGGCCTGATGAGCCACGATGGGTCGGGTGTAAAAAGCTCAAAAAGGACTTTACCTTACTTTGAAGGAGTATTTCTGTCATTCCTTTCGGCTTTTTCCCTTTTACTCGGGAGTCGCCACAGCGAATCATCTGATTCACACATTTGATTTGGTCGAGGTTTTTACATCAGATGCCCTTCCTGTCACAACCCTTTTTAGCAAGGGACAGAAACACGCTGACGACTTTGCAGCTACTCTTTACGAAAGTCAGCAATGGTTCTTTTACATGAACCTCTCACCATAGACAGTGAGAGACATGGTCCGCCTTTGATAACCCAGTTAGCTGCACTGGGGGGGGGGGGGACAGTGACACCCTTGTGGAAAGTGGGACTCGAACCACCAACCTTTGGATCAGCAATCCAGTGTCCTATACCACTAGACCACCACATAAATAAAATGGCCCAATCCCCAAACCAGGGGGCGCCATGCACATTAAAAGCTCTATCTCTTACCAAGTGTACATCATGCACCTCTCTGTGTGTGTGTGTGTGTGTGTATGTATATATATATATATATATATATATATATATATATAAATAAAAACTTTAAATGCGTAAACATACATGTGTATATAGGATACGTATGTGTAGGTATATGCACATGTATAGTTTAGTGTAGTTCCTTAGTTGGTTTTATGCATTTTATTTTATAATTGCTGCTAAACAAACAGCTGTTTAGCATACTTCAAGATACAGACACTCCCAATTTACTTTTTTTTTCCCAAAAAAAAAAAAAAAATTGTAATTTTGAGTTTAGATGTACCTAAGAAGTGCACTGACGTAATGACGCAATGTCCATTGCTTACAAATGAAAGACTGAGTGCCCCTCCTTCCCAGTTCAGTTTTACACATTTTACATATACACATACATATATATATATATATATATATATACACACACACACACACACACACACACATCTATATCTCACCTCACACGTCACTGTAACAACTTGCTTGGCCGGAACCAATTAAAAACGTAAGTCGGGGAGCGTCTGTATTTACAATTTAAAACTGTCAAAATTGTCAACTTGACATTAGGAGTTCTGTGGTCTGGGTATCTGAAATGGTTGACGCCCCACCTCAAATCCCTTCCTCCAGGTCCTCACAGACGACCCTGTTCACAATTAGAGCTGGAAACTCAAATGGTTGTCACAATTCACTTTTTTTGTTGTTGTTTGACTGATGTCTTTGTTTTGGACACAACTACTGTATTTATTTTTATCTTCAATACAGGAATGTTTATGTTGATTTGATACTGTGATACCAACTTCTATTCAGCAAGATTCAGGGTGGACAATGAAAAAGCAGCAAAATGATGATAGATGCAGATGAACAGATGATAAATGCTGGAAATTGTATTTTCATGAAAGATAAAAGAGTTTCCAGTGCCAGAAACAGTCACTGAATGAAAACGAGTTACTGCAGGTAGAAACAAGTTATAACAAATCACTTCATTTCTCACTTTCTGCTTCACCTGGATGTATGAAAATGTTACAGGTTCTACTTAAAAGCACAATATAGAACTCTGTCTACAAAAAAAGCATAATTTTTATAATATTGCCTTATTGACATTAAAAATATTATAAAAATTTGACAACTGACACTTCAATTAAATTATTCTTTCTTTCAGAGCTTTTTCTTGTTTGTTCTGTCTTGAGTTTCTGTTTGACTCAAATGCACAAGATGTAAGCTCTCTTGTATGATAAATAAAAGTAAAAATGAAATTACTTTTTGAATACAATGAAAACTGGACGATTCATTGTGATATCAGCTGTTGTTGTTTATTTGGTCCTCACACAGTATGAACCTATAAAATAAAAGCAAGCAAATAAAACAAGGCTCGGCTCAGTATAATATATAATATATAATATAATAAACGCGTGAGCACGTGAATAAAATCGTAAAACCGTTCAGCTCCTGAACCTCAACCCTCATTTACAAGAAAAGAAAAACTTTTCTTGAAATGACTTTCACTTGAGCGGTATAAATAATCCCAGAGCGCGGGCGCGCGCCTCCATCAGCGCGAACGCGGAAACTTTCTCAACCCCGACTTACCGTGATAGTCAATTCATGCTTCTTCAGTCGGTACTTCAGGCTCTTCATGGCGCCTCTGTCTGTTGTACCGGAATAAAAGTTCGGTACCAGCTGTAGAATTCGGTGTTAGACCTCAGAAATAACTCTCACTCGAGTAATAGAGAAAAGCACTTTCCGCATCAAACAACAAACTGGGATTTTCACCTGACGCGTTAAAAGTGCGAGGGCCAATAAAATGATCGACACACTGCTGGACCAATGGAATATGGGAAGAAGCCAAGCTGTACCCAATAAGAAATAAGATAAGGCGGGACTTCCTTGGCTGATTCGGTGACATGTTTTAACCTGCCTCTGGTTACGTCACATGTACCTGAGAATGGGCAGGGCTCAGATGAAGTTTCTCCCTCCGGAAAAAGGTTCCGCCCTCATAATAATCAAAAGTTTAATATATTATGATTTCAGATACAGTGATAATCCCAATAACCTCACAATTATGGGACAAGCACAACATATATATATATATACATACACACACACACACACACACACATACATACACTATAATATATATATTGTGTGTGGTGTGTTTATATTTTATATATATATATATATATATATATATATATATATATATATATATATATATATATATATATACATATGCATACATACACACATACTATAATATATATATATATATATATATATATATATATATATATATATATATATACATATATACACTATATATATATATATATATATATATACACTATATATATATACACACTATATATATATATATATATATATATATATATATACACACACACAGTATATATATAGAAATACACACACACACACACACACACTATATATATATAACTGTATAACTACACTGCCTAGATTTAATACAACGTCCTCATCCTAAAAATTCTAATACTAGAGCAGGGCTCTTGTAGTCAGCCGAGATAGACTCAAGTCTCCCACAACCATAGCAGGATTAATGGGGTGACTAGATCGGTATCTTAATAATTAAGGGGTGCAAAGCTATCATTACAAAAAATGTTCCAGTTATTATGACATTTAAGTGGTGGAAACAGGCTTCCAGAGTTCCCAGACGAGGCTGAGAGGAAGACAAAAGACAAATTTGTCATTACCATGTTACATTGCAAATAAATAAAAGAAGAGTTCAAGCAAAGAAACTGTTAAAATCTAAATTTGGTATTAAAAATTATCTCCACTGTTCCTGAAACACCAGACTGTTAGGGACATGTGGAAAATTTTAAACACCCTTGAGGACAAATGAAGAAGGCAAAGATATACTGTATTATGTTTCCACTCAAAACATGACAAGGTCCAAGCCTACAGCAGCCAAACCCACTCCACACACGCAGAGGAGAAACATATGATACTCACATACCCACAGGAGGTCTGTTGCCCTCTTCTGGCTTTCCTGGGAACAAATGAGGGATTAAATGATTTCTCTGAGTCCAGTGAGCCAGAGCAGAGCACAAAGGCAGAGCTCCAAGGGAGAGCATACTGCAAGTTTTTCGAGAAATGGACAAAACCCATCCCATTAAAAACTAAACAGGGTACGAATAAAACTGAATACATTTATTGGAATTGGTATTTTATTGCATTATTTTAGCTTAAACTTTAAATAGCTTATGTCGATGTGCAGCTGTGTCATGTACAGCATCAACAACAAAAAAGTTAGGAGACTCCATAAGGATGAACAGCTGACAAAATTGTTTTATCCTATAGCGGTCATCTTACAAACGAGGACAAAAGAATTTTGACTGATGGACAGATGGTTAAGCAGATCACTGAGGGGAACCTCAATATTCATCAATTCCTTCATTCATTCCTTCAACCAATCTATCCTATATAGTCACAGAGTATAGTCACAGAGGTTGAAACCTCTCTCAATAGACTTTGAGCAAAAGCAGGGAACACCTGCCAGTCAATCGCTGAGCAAAAACACATGCAACCGCTCACACCTCACACCTAAGGGCAATTTGGCACAACCAATTAGCCAAATGTTCATGTCTTCGGACTGCAGGAAGAAACCAGAGTACCGAGAGATACACCCTTAAAAGCCCGCCAGACCATCACAGGGCAACATATACATATACAACCCACGTAAACAAAGGGAAAATATACAAATTCCAGAAACCAACGCGTCCAAATCTGGAAATCGAACCACAAACCTTCTTGCTGTTAGGAGACCATGCTATCCATGGCACCAATGTGAGAATGATCCATAAAAAAAATGTTCCATAGCAGTTTTATCACCGCTTATAAAGAAATATTTTGCGGCGACTTTGAACCAATCAACTGTAAGACTGAGTAAAAATCACTGGAAAAAGTAAACAGGTAATTAACAATTAATTGCTTAACTGTATTAATGTATGCAACTCTTGTGTGAATTAATTAATATTGTCATTATTGTTTACATATACATCAACAGTAATTACAAATATTAATTCAAAAAGTTATAGAATTTTATACATTATATAATACA
The DNA here is from genome assembly GCA_024760905.1 of Plotosus lineatus. NCBI lineage: Eukaryota > Metazoa > Chordata > Actinopteri > Siluriformes > Plotosidae > Plotosus > Plotosus lineatus. The sequence goes on from CM045748.1 coordinate 13,876,170, forward strand.
CAGTTAAGCATAAAAAGAATTACATATAAAAGTTGAAAGTACTACTTTTATAAACATTAAAGTAATCCAGTGCATTAATTAAAGACCAATATAATTTCAGACTGGTTTCAATTATCCGGCACCTTTGGGACACAGCAGGTACTGAAAAATCAATTTTGTAGATGTATCAGGACCTTCACGCAAAAGCATGCAAATTAAATTCAAATTAAATCTGGAGAAAAAAAAAAAAAAAAAAAAAAAAAAAACAACGAAAATGTTCAATATTACTTAAAAATAGCAGAAGACCAAAAAAAAAAAAGAAAGAAAAAAAACCCCACAAGACAATACTAGCTGTCCGACTCCCCACACCTTCAGTACTGAACTGCAAATAACTAAAAATCTTTAGTACTTTTATTTTTACGCACACATGCAACACTCATACAAACGTAAATAAAGGCCGGTGAAGTTGTTTTGTTTTGGCTGGCTGCCACTAGAGCAAAATCTAGCAAAGTTTAATTTGGCAATCGTTTACGATTTTACTGATTGCAGATTTTTTTTCCCCCCGGACAAGTGCCATAAAATAGGGCCTGTCGATCTATCAGATGCCGGATAATTGAAACTACTCTGTATAGCTTTATATAAATTATGATATGCACATCTGTACATCATGACTGTCAGTCAAATGTTATCATTGATTAAATAAATTAAAGACAAACTATGATACGATATAGCTTCATTAGATTTGTGAAATTTCGTAAATAAAATTAAATAATTTCACAGAAACTTAAACGTTACTGTCAGTTGATTTGTGAAAGAATCTTCAGAGAAGACAAATCAAGCTGATGCTCGCTGTGCATGGACGTTTGATTCAGGAAAATTCCACAGATGAAAAGTTCAGAGGGGCGAATCCACAGTCATGTGATAAAATTAGGACACCCCATTAAATACTCAGCTTTTTATTAAGAAATTTCCACATAATGCCCAATCTGGTTTTCATTTGTTTATATCAAAGAAAATGATTTAATTGAAATTAAACCCTAAAAAGTTAACATATTTTTTGCTCATCAAACAAAAGATATGAGCAACAATGCATATTTCAATGGAGGAAAAAGTTAGGACACCCTACCCCCTTATAACTAGTGTCACCCCATTGGCTGAAATACACTTCAGTGAGGTGCTTCTTTTAGCATCTTGCGGTCTGCTCTGAGGGTGAATTTGCTTGGACGGGTAGACCTGGGCATGGTGGCAGTTGTCTTGAATGTCCTCCACTTGTTAACAGTTTTGCAGATGGTGAAATGGCTGACATCAAATTCTTTTGATATCTTTTTAAATCCCTTACCAGACTCATCAGCAGCCACAATCTTCTTACAGAGGGCCTCAGACGGCTCAGTCTCACTTCAACAGACAGAGGAAGACCAGACTAAATGTGTGAGGTTTAAATAGGGCGGGCCTTCTTGAAACTGCTGCATAACAATGTTGTGATCGTGTGCACCTGATCAAATACACCTGTGTGTGATTAAAGCCATTTTAAGTGGGATGATATGTGGGGTTGTCCTAATTTTTTCCTCCATTGAAATACTCATAGTTCTTCATATCTTTTGTTTGATGAGTAACAATATGTTATTTTGTGCTGTTTTATTACAATTATCTTTCTTTTCTTCTTCTTTTGAGTCCCACTCTGCACAAGGTTGTCCCTCCCCCCCCCCCCCCCCCCCCCCCGTGCAGCTAACTGGGTTATCAAAGGCCGGCCATGTCTCTCACTGTCTATGGTGTAAGGCATGTAAAAGAACCATTGCTGACTTTCGTAAAGAGTAGCTGCAAAGCCGTCAGCCCTGCGATGGCCTGGCGAGCTGTCCAGGGTGTACTCTGCCCTCACCCGAAGTTGGCTGGGATGGGCACCAGTCTCCCCGTGACCCAAATTAGGATTAAGCGGGTACAGAAAATGAACTGAACTGAACAAATAACACAGGCGCATGGAAAAAAAAAGGCATGGAACCCATGTGAAAGGCATGGCCTGCGCTATGCTAAAACAAACTACATGGAATACTGTCATAGGTACGAGTGCATATACCAAAATATCAAAAATGTTCACTATCCAGTTCCTGTATGCATCGTGCACTTTGAAATATAGATAATTTACACTATCATTTCTTTTCAGTTTCTATATCCACTATAGTAGGTCAAGTAGTTTCATTTTAGCCATTGTAGGAGAAACAATGACATCATATTTCTTAATTCCATTAAACATGCTGCAATTTATTATACTTATCGAAATATGATTGTATTTCCCATTTACAAGTATATAGAACTTGAACAAATACATAAACAGCAGAGTAACATTCCATGTCCCCAAAAGCCAGGATCAGCAGCCAAGGATGGATCTGGCAGAACCCATGCCTTTGGCTGCCACCTGTCTCACACTGCACCTGACCTCTATAGTTCCTTCCCCTAGGTGGTGGGTCCACGAGAGGGAGGGCCCATGTCTCCTCTTTGGGACGAGGCCCAGCTGAGCTTCATGGGCAGAAGCCTGACCATCCAACCTCGCCTTCAATCCCCTCCCCCCCATGCCTGGCTCCAGGCAGGGAGCTCAGTAATCACCATCCAGGCAAGGGACTAAAATGTATCCTATAAAAGTATATAAACAATAATATAAACAAGCGGTCCTCAAGAATCTTTGATAGAAAGAAATTAAAGGTAAATTAATTAAACATTTCTTCATTCATTAATTTTCAGTAACCACCTTATCCTGGCCAGGGGTGCAGGGAAATTCTGAACTTATTACCCAAACCTATGAAGCATGAATAATAAATAAATATCAAATATAATATGATATAAAAAAAAAAACTATAACTAGAATAGAATAATATGCGAGACTCAGTAGGCATGTCATCAGCATTATTTGATCATCAGTCATGTTAGATGCCTATTAAATATGGATTTTCATACTTCACAGGCTGCAAAGCCATCGGCATGTTTCTGCCCTGTGATGGCCTGGTGAGCTGTCTAGGGTGTACTCTGCCCTCGCCCGTAGTCGGCTGGGATGGGCACCAGCCTCCCCACGACCTTAATTAGGATTAAGCGATTACAGAAAATGAACTGAACCCTTAGTGTTGTGTTCATTATTATTTGGAGGGAAAGATGCCAGGCTTTCTGTGAATGTGCCTGAAACAGCCACAAAGAATTTCAAAACCAATTCTCAAAGAGACTTTTAAAAAACAGTTCTGAGCAAACTGTAACGTGGTGTGGATGTAAAATAGACTCTCGTGCCGTACTCCTGTTGAGATGGAAATTTGAACAATCCAAAAGACTTACATCTGGATGATCCAGACTTCTGACTGCTGCTGGATTTGAATCATAAGGTCCATGATGCCTCGGGGATAGCGACCCTCCCTGGCTGAGATCATTGGAAGAACTGGTTGTTGGGTGGAAATTCATTCATTCATTGATTTTCTGCAACCACTTAATCCTAATTAGGGTCACGGGGAGGCTGGCGCCTGTACCAGCCGACTCCGGGCGAGGGCAGAGTACACCCTGGACAGCTCGCCAGGCCATCACAGGGCAGAAACACGCTGTCGACTATGCAGCTCTTCTTGTAGAAAGTCAGCAATGGTTCTATTACATGAACCTCACACCACAGACAGAGAGAGACACATGGCCGGCCTTTGATAACCCAGTTAGCTGCACTGGGGGGGGAGACAGTGACAAGTGAATGGGGTTTGAACACGCAAGCTTAGGATCAGTGTTCCAGCAGCTTTACCACCAGGCCACCACTGCTCATGGGTGGAAATTAAGACGAGAAAACCTTTAAGAGTTTATCGGTCCATTGCAGAGACAATATACACAACCACTTACACCAGGGGCAAATTGGAACAGCCAATTTGAACGGAAATACCCCGAGGAAACCCTAACACAAGCATGAGGAGAATATACAAACCACAATACAGATACCCGAGTCACGCCTGGGACCAAGGAAGTTCTTGAGACAATACTACCCCTTGTTCCTTGTCTCAAAAAATAGACAAACAAACCAGCTGTATAAAGTTGCCCCTGGGTAACAGTCCAGTGCTCCAAGATGGAATACCATCACATTCAAGGTGCATCACTGCATAGCAAGTCATGCTCCACATCCAGCTAATCAGCCCGAAGATTAACACCAGCTTAGTGGTCTGCAGCCAGACAGCCCCATACTCAGCATGCTGCAGTACACTGTGTGTGCCAGCATTAACGGTTTCAGCAGTCTGTACTACAGTGGCTCTTCTGTGGGGCAGTGGTGGTCTAGTGGTATAGGGCGCTGGATCGCTGATCCAAAGGTTGGGGGTTCGAGTCCCACGCTCCACAAGGTTGTCACTGCCCCCAGTGCAGCTAACTGGGTTATCAAAGGTGGGCCATGTCTGTCACTGTCTATGGTGAGAGGCATGTAAAAGAACAATTGCTGACTTTCGTAAAGAGTAGCTGCAAAGTCGTCAGCGTGTTTCTGTCCCTTGTTAAAAGGGTTGTGACAGGAAGGGCATCCGACGTAAAAACCTCTGCCAAATCAAACGTGCGAATCAGACGATTCACCGTGGCGACTCCCAAGTAAAAAAAAAAGGAAAAAGCCGAAAGGAAGACGGACAGTACTACAGTGGCTCTTCTGTGGGATCAGTTCAAGATGTACAAAATTGTGCTCCCCACGTACATCACTGAGCCTTGGGCACCCATGACACTCATGCCTGTTTACTGATTGTTCTTTCTTGGACAACCTTTAGTACACTGCATACCAGGGGCACCCCACAAATGTCGATGAATAGATGCTGTGGGTTTAACCCTTTAAGTTTCAGCCTTGTCAAAGCTATTCAGATCCTTTTCCTTGCCTGTTTTTCCAGTGAGCAACACATCAACTTTGAGAACTGAATGTTCACTTTCTGCCTGATATACCCCTTAACAGACAAATGGCACTACAATGAGATCAGTATTAATAATTCATTCACTCACTCATTTGTTAAGCCACTTAGTCCTACTAGGGTCGTGGGGAGGCTGGTGCTCATCTCTACCAACACTGGGCAAAGGAAATACATCCTGAATAAAGCAGGACAAGACACATTACCATTCACACCCATTCTCACACCTGGGAACAATTTGGAAGAGCCATAAGCTTAATGTGCACGTCTTTGGACTGTGGGAGGAAATCCCTGCTCGCACATGCACAACGTGGACACTACACAAAAACAGTCGAACCCAGGAAATGAACCCAGAACCGTCTTGCTGTGAGGCGAACATGTTGACTACTACGGCACAGTGCCACCCTCAATATTAATCAATATTATTCTGTTCACCTATCAATACTCCGAATTTGTTATGGATGATTGTTGTATATAATCTTGGTTAATTATAGTGTCAGGATTTTAATTAGATGACCCAGCCAGTTTCTCTGCGATGCTTCCACCATACAGTGAAATAACATTCAGTGGTGTTTCAGGCCAATTTTCTTATAAATTCCTTAAAATTTAATGACTTCTTCAGGCAAACAAGAGAGAAGAAAATTGTACCATTATTAAATGTTGCTGTAATTTTTTTTTTTACATTAAATTCCAAACCTTTGGATCATTTGCAGAATAAATGAAAAGCACTTTGCTGTGCCATGGTCACTGAAAACATTATAAGCTCATTATTAGTGCACAAACAGATAAAACTCCAATAGAACATTCAACAAGGTTTTAGAGAGTGAGAGGGTGCCGGAGGAATGGAAAAGTTGTTGCTGGTGCCCATTTTTAAGAACAAGGGAGACGTGCAGAGTTGTAGCAACTACAGAGGGATAAAGTTGATGAGGCATACAATAAAGTTATGGGAAAGAATAGTGGAAGCTAGACTCAGGGGAGGTCAGCATCTGTGAACAACAGTTTGGTTTCATGCAAAGAAAGAGCACCACAGATGCAGTGTTTGCTTTGATTATGTTAATAGAGAAGTACAGAGAAGGTCAGGGGGAGTTGCATTGCGCCTTTATGGATCTGGAGAAAGCATATGACAGGGTGCCGAGAGAGGAACTGTGGTATTGCATGAGGAAGTCTGGAGTGGCAGAGAAGTATGTTAGAGTGGTGCAGGACATGTATGAGAGATGTAAGACAGTGGTGAGGTGTGCTGTCGGTGTGACAGAAGAGTTCAAGGTGGAGGTGGGACTGCATCAAGGGTCAGCTCTGAGCCCCTTCTTGTTTGCTATGGTGATGGACAGGCTGACAGATGAGGTTAGACAAGAGTCTCCATGGACTATGATGTTTGCAGATGACATTGTGATCTGTAGTGAGAGCAGAGAACAAGTGCAGGGAAATCTAGAGAGGTGGAGGTATGCCCTGGAAAGGAGAGGAATGAAGGTTAGCCTCAGTAAGACAGAATACATATGTGTGAACCACAAGAACCCAAGAGGAACGGTGAGGTTACAGAGAGCAGAGATGAAGAAGGTGGAGGATTTTAAGTACTTAGGCTCAACAATCCAAAGCAATGGAGAGTAGGGGTGTCATTGAAAACCTATTATTGGTATTGATATATTGATAAGAAAAATTTCCGATGTATCGATACATTGGAATATTGCTGTACTGTTCCATAAATGTATTAAATAGAACAGACTAAGATATATCACAGTAGTTTGTATAATGCATTGAATATTTTATAATAAACTGAGCAATTACAAAAGCCAAATCTGAAATAAAAGCCAGGAAATAGTTTTCCACCGATAAGATTTTAATTAACACCTTTTTGTATTTAACAAATCTTTAAACATTTGTTTACGAGTTAATTTCAAGCAAGTTGTTTCTATTCTACAAACATTTGTCAATTGAAAAGTTTGAGATATGCATTTTTACAATTCATAATTATGATGCAAGAAGATGCACATATCTGCATTATCCGGTGATAAGTGTCTCTTCTTGTTCAAAATGTTCTGTGCTGTTGAGAACACGCGCTCTGAGAAGCAGGGATGTACCATTTACCATACAGAAAGGCGGGACGTACCATTTACTAGGGGTGTCATTGAAAATGGCATTTAGTACAGACGCTGTCATGAACACAGGAAGCTATAACGTGAGAAGTATCGATATCCCTTTTATAGGTATCAGAGGATAGGGTGAGATGGAGGCAGATGATTCGCTGTGGCGACCCCTGAAGGGAAAAGCTGAAAGGACAAGAAGATTATCGATCGACATAATTATATCTGCGATATTCCGATTGTCAATGATATCCCTCATTGAGAGCGTGGAAAAGAGGTGAAGAAGCGTGTGCAGGCAGGTTGGAATGGCTGGAGAAAAGCGTCCGGTGTCATGTGTGATAGAAAGGTATCGGCAAGAATGAAGGGAAAAGTGTACAAGACGGTGATGAGGTCAGTGATGTTGTACGGTTTAGAAACAGTGGTGCTGAGGAAAAGACAGGAGGCAGAGCTGGAGGTAGCAGATATGAAAATGTTGAGGTTCTCTTTGGGAGTAACGAGGATGGATAGGGTCAGGAATGAGGACATCAGAGGGACAGCACATGTAAGATGTTTTGGAGACAAAGTCAGAGAGGCTAGATTGAAATGGTTTGGACATGTACAGAGGAGGAATAGTGAGTATATTGGTAGTAGGATGCTGAGGTTGGAACTACCAGGCAGAAGGCCTAGAGGAAGACCAAAGAGGAGATTTATGTATGTGGTAAAGGAGGACATGAAGGTAGTTGGTGTAAAAGAACAAGATGAAGATCTTATCGCAGAGGATAAGATGAAACGGAGACAGATGATTTGCTGTGGCGCCCCCTGAAGGGAGCAGCCGAAAGGAAAAGAAGAAGAATAAGAAGAAACAGATAAAACTCAAGATGCAGTTACATAAGTGATTCGTGGTTTATTTATTTGAATAATCGAGTCATGTTAGAGCGATGTTCATGTATATAGTAAGAAAAACATTCTGATCCTGAAGGCTCTTCTGATTATTTGAGTGAAACATAAAACGCCCCACACTGAATCATACAGTGTAATACAATATGCCCTCGACATTCGCGGGGGTTCGGTTCCGAGCCCTCTCAAGAATCGAGATAATCCGCAAGTTCTGTACCCAGAAGTAAAACCCCATGTATCATGTCACATGCACGAATGAGCAGCCGGAAGTAAAATACTATGTATCTATTACATGCGCTAAAATATGCTTCTTAAACACATTCTATAGACAGTCTTACTCATTAATACAGTCTTAATGTAGTAAAATATAGTAATGATTCAGAAAAACTTTTCACTTTTTTTCATAACTTGAGGTACCACTGTATGTATGTATGGATATACAGTCAGCCCACTACTTACGAAATTAATCCGTTCCAGCGCCTTTTTTCGTAACGCGGAAGTTTCGTAAGTAGAGGTGCATTTTACATGTAAAACGCCTGATTCGTTCCAAGGCTCCCAACACTACCCCATAAACCCTTTAAAAATGATAAAAGTACACCAATTTTGTATGAAATATGCATGAAACATGTTAAAAGTAAAAGAAAATTACTTATAAAACCATTAAAACATTTTATGAACATATTTATTAATTAAACCATTAAACATTTTTTATTAACGCACATACACACACACAACACTGTCTATCTCTCTCTCTCTCTCTCTCTCTGTCTCTCTCTCTCTCTCACACACACACACACACACAGAATGTGTGTGTGAATACAGAATGCACATACAGAATGCACATGGCGCTCTCCACTGAATGAGTGCTATGCCCACAGGCAGGACGCCAGAGCATTTTAAGACAGGGAATTCAAAGCGCATTCTCTGCTTGTCAGATCGGAGGTCCAAACTCAACTTTAACGTGATTCCTTGAGGGATTGGAGGTCCAGATGAGCCTCCTTTCATCTCTGACTGACTCTGCAGGCAGTCTCTCTCTCTCTCTCTCTCTCTCACACACACACACACACACACACACACACACACAAAACTCTATCTCCATGATGTATTTTGCGGAATGCGGGCTCCGCCCACACGCAATGCGCAGCTGATGGAACAATTCTATTTAAATGTTTAAATGGACGGGATGTTGTATTTAAAGCGGAATTACAGTACCTGTTTGAAAGATCAGAGGTCCTGATTTAATATTAACTTTCTTCCTTGTGAAATCGGAGGTCTTGTTTCATGGAGCACTCTGCTCATGCTTAAATATTGTGCTGAAATAATCGCCTCAGTCACTGTATTTCTGTTTTAAGGTCTCCTTCTGCTTCAATATCGGCCCGATTGTCGAGGGGTTTCGCCGATAACAAATATAACGCTGCAATGATCTCAAAACAAGCAACAGTCCTGTTCAACTCTCCTCACGTGTGACAAACAAGCTTTATGGGTGCAGTACTATGGAGATTCAGCTCCCTCCTGGCCAATAGGAGGCCAATGGGAGGCCAGCAGGGCGGGATGTTGGGAGACAGCCAATGAGAGAGCAATTCACACATCGTGTGAAATTTTGATTGGCGCGTTTGAATTTTGAATGGCGCATTTGGCGCTTTTCGTAAGAGGAGGTTGTTTTCGTATACAGGGGACGAAAACATACGAAAATGTTTTTGTAACCCGGAGTTTTCATACCCAAAGGGTTTCGTAAGTAAGGGGCCGACTGTGTGTGTGTGTGTGTGTGTGTGTGTGTGTGTGTATATATATATATATATATATATATATATATATATATATATATATATATATATATTCTGTCTTCCTTTCGGCTTTTTCCCTTTTACTCGGGAGTTGCCACAGCGAATCATCTGATTCACATGTTTGATTTGGCAGAGGTTTTTTTTTTTTTACGTCGGGTACCCTTCCTGTCACAACCTTTTTGAGCAAGGGACAGAAACACGCTGACGACTTTGCAGCTACTCTTTACGAAAGTCAGCAATGGTTCTTTTACATGCCTCACACCATAGTCAGTTTGAGACATGGCCTGCCTTTGATAACCCAGTTAGCTGCACTGGGGGACAGTAACAACCTTGTGGAGAGTGGGACTCGAACCCCCAACCTTTGGATCAGCGATCCAGTGCCCTATACTACTAGACCGCCACTGCATATATATATATATATATATATATATATATATATATATATATATATATATATATATTAAAAGTCCTGGGCACATTGAATTAGAGGTGCACAAGCTTGGCAAAGCATGTGATGCGTAACCACATGTAAAGATTGTGGCATGCCTGGACCGTTGTGTGCTTTATCTTTAAACCACACTCCTTGACCACACTGACTGGTTATGATGTCATCTGTCAAGTAACGTCTAGATCAAAAATTTCCCATTTTTATGTAATCGTGTGCTGAATAATTACTCACTCATGCTCACTGGGTCAATTGCCCAACTGTTTATTCCTCTATTATGGTGTCATGGAGGCTGGAGCTTTCTCAGCCGAAACTGGGTGAAGGTGGGGGACACCCTAAACAACACACAACTCAGAGCAAATTGAAACAGACAAGTAGCCTAATGTACATGTGGTAGGAAACTGGAGTATTTGTAAAAGACCCACTCAAGCACTTACAAACACTGCACAGAAATGCCCAGGTCTTGAACCCAGGACTTTCTTCCTGTGAAGGAAGACATGATAACCACTAAGCCACTGTGCCACAGAGCGGGGGCTGAAAGCACTACTCAATCAGCATCACATAGGCTTAAGCATCTGGTCATCCCTGCCTGCTGAATAATTACTCTCGTGAAAAAGGCCAATTGTGTAATCTGCATTATATAATGATTAGTTTCCGCATTTTTCTTTTGTCAACTTTTCATTTGTAACAACACCTGACAAAAACAAGTTCGCTTGAAATTTTCTTGAGTCTCAATAAACAGCTGTGTACCTGAAGGTTAGCGTTGACAGACTCCACAACCTGCAAATGGGTGCAAGATTAAGTATAGTTCACAGTAACCGTCAGGGCAAAACTTACCAGTGAACATCCTGCTGTTCGGGCAGTGGTGGCCCAGGATGGGTGCAGGATTACTGATCCAGAAGGTCAGGGGTTCAAACCCCACTATCAACGGTTATCACCCCCAGTGCAGCTAACTGGGTTATGAAAGGCCAGCCATGTCTTTCGCTGTCTGTGATGTAAAACCATTTCTGACTTTCAAGAGCAGCTGTATAACTGTCAGCATGTTTCTGCCCTGCGATGGACTGGCAAGCAGGGTGTACTCTGCCTTCGCCGAGAGACGGCAGAGATGAGTGCCACCTTCCCGCGATTATTAAGGTCGGGGTGGAGGCAGAGATTAAGAGTGCTCAAAAACCTGAATCAATATCACATCCACTGTAATACACTGAGAGCTGTCTGAAGATTTCTGTCCCTGGTGTGATTTTTATCTATTAAACACTCGAAGTCATGAGTCGACAGATCTTGTAATGGGGTGACCAGGTTACATCTCATGACATTTACATGGGATAACCCCATTCATAAATCCACTGACTGGCCAAAAAGTCATACAGTAATATGTTCTTGAAGGACTTTTCGCCTTGATCTCAGTGCATAGCTTCCATGGCACTGTTGCTCCAGTTGGTCGGGTCAAGGCTCAGCAACAATAATGTGGTAATAAAATGAATTAGCTGATAAACTGAATGTACTGAACTAGCAGGTTATCAATCGACTTTTCCCCCTGGTGGTACAGATATAAAATGGGGCCTGAAATAATGAGCGAATAGTTCGGGGAGCATGAGGAATCATTTTCATATATGTATTGGTGCCCCAGAGTCCTGACCTTAACCCTATTGAAAGTTTTCGGGATGTGCTGGAGAAGAATTTATGTACGAGTTCAGTTTTCCCTCAGCAATTCAAGACATGAGGTGTCAGTGCATGAGGCAAAGCAGTTCCTTTTTTGTTGTTGTTGTTGTTGCCAACTCTTACATTTGCACCCAGTGACTCAGAATTAATGTACAATGACTTTCATGCAAAGGAGACTAAAAAATGTTTTCTGCTGGCAGCACGGTAGTGTACTGAGTAGCACATCCACCTTACACCAAGACGGTGCTGGATTTGATTCCCAGCCTCGGGGGTTTCCATGTGGAGTTTGCACATTTTTCCTGTGCTTGCCTAGGTTTTCTCTGGGTACTCTGGTTTCCTCCCATAGTCCAAAGTCATGCACATTAGGCTACCTGGCTGTTCCAAATGGTCCTTAGTTGTGTCTGTTACCCAGCGATGGTCTGGGAAGCTGCTCAGGGTGTACCCCGACTTCACCCAGTGTCGGCCGTAATAGGATCATTGGGTTCAGCAATCAATTGGGTGAGACTGAATGTTTTCAGCTCCATGGCTTTAGTCCGCTAATGTAGGAATTGGTTATTAACACTATATTGAAATTTTGGTTTTGATTAAAATAAACACAAAGCAGAAATTAAATTCTGATGTTGCTATCAAGATGACATTTTTTAAAAATCTCTACAGATATAACAATTTTGAGGTCAGAATTTAAATTAGGAGGATGAAAGCCATAAATGAAAACATGGTGTTTACTGCCACCTACTGTTACACTGGGAATAAACAACAAGGTCACAGAGAAAACTAAAAATCTAAATGCAATTGGTTTATAAAAATAAAAATTCTTAGAGTGGGGGAATTACGAGTTCCTAGTAAAAGTTGAAAACAAAATTTTTATTTAAAACAGTGAATATTTTTTGCATTCAACTCATTCAGGCTTCTTTGCAGTTTCAGGCTACCACACCACATATTCAGAGACCTGAAGGAGCTGGATGTTCATAAAGCTCGAGTTGGTTTTGTGGTCTCCAGAAGAAATCAGGAACAGAGCAGGAACAGACCAGCAGTAAATTGGCCCAATCAACTTTCTTCCCAATTCCCATCACTCCTCCCTTTTTCACACATGACCACCAACTAACCAGGACACACATTCTTCCAAGGCTCACGATGCTAGCTGACCTCATTTTTCTGAAAAGGTGCGAATGCATTCTCAGGCAGAGTGTATCACACTTCAGGGTAAAGCGCGATCCACCCCTTGTATGCACGAGCTCACATTGACTGGCTAGTGATCAGCCAAGTGAGAGAGAAGTGAACATTTACCTTTCCTCCCTCAAGAGCTCAGCCAATTAGCTATCATGGGTTCTGTGCAACAAGTGACTGTGCGATTCATTATGACTTGAACGTACAATCTCCAGGATGACGAGGTGCACCTTCCAATTGGTCACTCGGAAATCATAAGTAGTTTATTTACTTTTACAGTGTATATTGGTAATCAGAATTTACCTTTGACTACATGGAATTCGATCTGGTGTAAATACTGTATATACAGACGCTCCCCGACTTACGTTCATCCGTTTTACGTTTTTATTTTAATGTGGGTTCCCCCCCAAAAAAAAAAAATCGAAATTTGAGTTTATACGTACCTACGTAGGACGCTGATGTAATGACGCAATGACGCTGCATTCATTGTGTACAAACTACAGACTGAGTATTTATGTATGTATATATATATATATATATATATATATATATATATATATATATATATATATATATATATATATATATATCAGTTATATAATGTGTTACCCTTGTGTTAAGACGTCATCTCTGTGATCTTTGTGTTTACACTGTTTTGCGGACTTTTGGACCCTAATCAAATATGGTTGGTCAGAAGTGTAAGCCTACTAGCATGGGTTCAAGTCTCATACACAGTGATGAATTAACTATCTGCTCAGATCAGCACAATCTACCATGGCATACTCAGTTAAGCAGAGAGAGTTGTAATATGAATGAAAACCCGAATCCACAAATTACAGAACAATTACAGATATTTATTATCTTTTATCAGAATCCTAAGAGTGTATACTTATTTTTATATTAATATTCATTAGGATTTGTACTTGTTCTTTGTATGCATCTCTTGAATAAAGTTTACTTACTTACTTACACAAAAGAGAGAACTCTCCGCTTTGATGGGATTCTCATCAGTGCAGGCTGTGTTCTAAACGAGTTCAACAGCACCCTTGTGCACTTGAAAGACCGGAAGTCTGTATGGCAAGTACACTACTTTGCAAAGTACACTACTTTCGGTGTTGAGCGCTTCACATATTGTAAGAGTTGATTGGCTGTTTTAAGCTTCATGTAAAGTGACTCTGTATAAATAAGTGACTTATTTGAAATTAATGTTGATATTATTTGATATATTTGATATTATTTTACAATGTTATGTTTATAATAATTGATTTAGGGGTGTTTTATGAGATACAGTAATGGTATTTATGGATGTTTAGTACAGTATGAGCGTCACACGTCAAACGTCACTGTAACTTTCAACTTGCGTTCGGCCGTCCGGAACCAATTAAAAATGTAAGTCGGGGAGCGTCTGTAGTATAAAATGCTCATTAATCTGTAATATTGGCTGATACCTTCATCAGGCCATAACTGTTTTACCATGCTGTCCAGTTTGGAGCCGGACGATGCAACAAAGACAAGAATCTAAATCAGCGACTCAAATTTTAGAAGTGCCTCCTTCTCTTTTATCATTGGTTCAGTGAATCCCAGAAGCTGTCAATCACTTCATTTCCCAAATCCATCTTATGCTACAGAAGATCGACAATTTCAAAACCCATTTCTGGAAATTAGCATTGAGAAAACAAACGTCTTAAATAAGATCCTGTGGATGGAAAGACAGTTCAGAGGACAGTTTAGGCCAATGCTCACCAACCCTGTTCCTGGAGATCTATCTTCCTTTATCTTCTGTTTTATCTCCGACCAAGATCTAACATATTCCTCTTTTAGATGATCAAGAACCTTTCAAGTCAGAGATTAGATAGTCAGCTGAGAATGACTATGGTTGAAGCCAAAGTCTTCAGCGAGGTTGACCACCAGGAACATGATTGGTGGCCACTGGTTCATGAAAATGAACGGTGCTACCGCAGTCAGCCAGCAGGGGCACAAGACCTGAGGTAGCGTCAATTTCATATACAGTACTACATACAGAATTAGCCAATAAGATTTAGAATATATGTAAAGAGAACAAGGTTTATTTAACCCACTAAAACCCAAACCTGGTGTTGTATTTCTTGTATTTTCTCCAGACCGCTTCTGTTTCTTACCACCTGGTGCCTCTGAAACATGAACA
Source organism: Plotosus lineatus (assembly GCA_024760905.1). Taxonomy (NCBI): domain Eukaryota; kingdom Metazoa; phylum Chordata; class Actinopteri; order Siluriformes; family Plotosidae; genus Plotosus; species Plotosus lineatus. The sequence continues at coordinate 13,891,199 of CM045748.1, forward strand.
ACATTTTCAAACACAATAAACTTGGGCAAAAGAGTAATACGGAATGGCCTTGATATGAGGATCTTACAAGAACATATACACAATATAACTGGGAGGGGACAGTGGGGTCTTGAGTGGTTAAGAACTATGGTAACAACCAACAGTGCGTATCATTGAACAACAACCTCAGCGATTTTTACTTTGAGATAATCAAAGGAAATGCAAAATAAGTCAATGATAAAGAAAAGGTTTATAAACTGGAGCTTAACATTAAATAAAAGCAACAAATCAGTCATTTAAAATAAAGAAAAACAAGGCATTTAAAATTTTAACTCAATGTATTTATTACATCTAAACGTCCCTAAATAAACAGGTAACATTTATTAAGTAAACAATTTCTTCCAATGCATGTAATAAATATTTTTTTCCTTAGTACTTTATACAAACTGACATTGTTCTACTATACAATATTTCTTCCACATCTCCTTAAAAAGCGGTTTCTCTTATCAGACATGCCACAGACAGAGGAAGTGAAGATTAAGGCAGTGAGCGCAGATGTCAGCTTTTTTTGTAAAAAAAAAAAAAAAAAAAAAAAAAAATTAAAATAATTACAATAATATGATCTGACTCAGCCACATCTATTTTATAGCACAGCTTTTGTTTTTGAATTTGAGAAATATAGTGAATGCCTTGATGTTATGTTCCAGGGGGCAGAATACAAACACATACCACTGAAATCAATCGTGTTCACACAATTACCCCAATATCAAATCAAATCTGAATCAAAAACCCCCTTTCTATCTCACTCTCTCACACACACACACACACACACACACACACACACACACACACACACACACACACACACACACACACACACACACACACACACACCAATCATTACAAAACACTGACATCTGGTTGGATGACGGATTGAGATCATGAAGCAAATCACGGTTTGTACTTTATTATATTGGAAATAAATATCATCCACCCTATGTGGGGAGAAAGAAAGCCAAGAAGTCAAGAACTATGGTTCACATCACACGTAACCATGGTGATATGGATGCACTTGTACATGAACTAAAAAGGGACAAAAAAATGATCATATATCAACTTCATGTTGACTTGATGCTGGAGCCGTGAACCACACCACCGCTTATTGAGCAATCAGCCATGTGGTCTCCAACACTGTCTGAGAGCACGCTATATAAATACAAAACAAGATGGTGTGATCTTCAGTTAGTCTATAATATCTTAAAGCTTATATCTGTACGTGCTAATGCAGTGTTTAACACAAGACGACCCCCCCCAGAAAAATTGAGGAATTGGGAGTATTATAACGTAAATCAGTCATGTCATTACACATTAAACCATGTGATGAACCTTTTCTCCTTTACAGTGCAGCTGAGTGACAGAGATTGATCAGCTGCATCCGCTCTATACAGTATTTATTGATCAATCAACTAAAGGAAACATTTTATGAGGTCACAAAATAGAAAAAAAAAAACAAGAAAACTAAAAATACTGATAGATGAAGAGATGGGTAGGCATTAAATGTAGAGACCTCATTTAGCTGGTGATGGAAATATGGACCATTATGAAAAGTCATGAGTCATTCCATTAAAATTGGATACAGAGACACAAAGCTTATCATAATTATCTCAGCCAGAAATGCAATTAAGGGCTGGGAGAAGATCTCAAGCGATAACAAGGACGGCGTGCACACACACACACACACACACACACACACACACACACACACACACACACACACACGAGTGTGAGATATGAATAAGTAAAAAATGAAGTATTTTCACAAGCTTCACCTTCAGGTTTAATTTAAATATCTTTTTGAAGAAATATATCGTTCCTTACCAATACAGAACATTTTCAACCATAGAGTAAACAGGGGGTTGTGCCGATTCAAGCTATAACGCCGTCATGTCATAAACTATTTTTTGCTCACCCGCAATGATAAAGCAAGTTTACTGTTTACTAACACCACATAATATTTATATTATTATTATTACTACTACTATTATTAATAAACTTTTTTGCTTCCTTTACCCATTTGTCTAAGGAAAAGAACAAAGGGATCTAAGGACAGAAATCAAGGTGTGTGTGTGTGTGTGTGTGTGTGTGTGTGTGAGAGAGAGAGAGAGAGAGAGAGAGATGCAGCCTAATAGTTAGAGAAGCAAAATTCCTTTTTGATGAGTAATGACACAGGCTTCTCTCAAAAGATAATCAGACCATATTCAAAAGGCAAAATAACTCATACCCTTCTCAATAATCAATAGAAGATTCCTTATTGGCGATTACAGCAATCAATCGCTTCCTGTAATTGCGGTCTAGCTTTCTGCATGTCTCCACGAGTATTTCTGCGTATTCATCTTGAGCGATGAGCACCAACTCATCAGGTTAGAGGGTCTCCTTACCATCTCCCTGATCTTTAGCTCCCTCCACAGACTCTCAGTTGGATTCGTCATGACTCTGGCTGGGCCACTGCAAAACGGCAGTGTTTTTGTTTGCGAAACATTTTTTGTCCACTTTCTGTGCGTTTTGGGTCGTTGTTCAGCTGAAATGTCCAATGGTGCCCAAGGCAAAGTTTCTCTACAGACTGCCTGATGTTGTTGTTGTTGCCCTTGATGTAACTACTCTTTTTTTTCATGGTGCATTTACTGTGATTAGGTTCCCTGGTCCAATGGCTGAAGAACACCCCCAAAGTAGTAGGTTCCCACCCCTTGACTGACAGCAGGAACAGTGTTCTTTGGGTTGAAGAATTACATTGTTTCCGCCAAATGAAGGATACATTATTGTAGACAAAAAAAATTGAAATTTTGTTTCATCTGAACATAAAACAGAAGACCAGAAGTCGTCATCTTTGCCCATATAAACATTTTCAAAGGCCTTGCGAGCCTTTCAGTGCCTTATCTGGGGAACAGGCATCATCTTTGGTCTGCTTCCATGGAACCCAGCAGCATGCAGTGTCTGTTGGACTGCCTGCCTTGAGACGTTGCCATCAGCAAAGTCTAGATTAACCAGAATGGTCTTGGTGGTGATCCTTGGGATTCTTTTTCACTTCTCACTATCTTCCTGGTCAGCACAGGCGACACTTGAGGCTTCCCAACACATCCTCCGAGATGTTCCACACTGCGGAACGTCCTTTATCTTTTAACAGTACTTTGCACTGTAGCTGTTGGAACTTATGAACATTTAGATATGGTATTATATCCCTTTCCTGACATGTGACTGTGACTTGTGCAGTCACAGGTCCTCAGTGAGCTCCTTTGTATTAGCCATGACTGTCCACAATTGTCCACAACTGCAGAGCTGCTGTTTTTCACCTGTTGAGTTGATTAAAAGAAGGGGCAGTGGTGGCCAGGTGGTATAGGGCGCTGGATCGCTGATCCTAAGGTTGGGGGTTCAAATCCCACTCTCCACAAGGTTGTCACTGTCCCCCCCAGTGCAGCTAACTGGGTTATCAAAGGCGGGCCATGTCTCTCACTGTCTGTGGTGAGAGGTTCGTGTAAAAGAACCATTGCTGACTTTCGTAAAGAGTAGCTGCAAAGCCGTCAGCGTGCTTCTGTCCCTCCCTTGCTAAAGGGTTGTGTCAGGAAGGTCATCCGACGTAAAAACCTATACCAAATCTAATGTGAATTATAGATTCTCCGTGGCAACCCCTGAAAAAAAGGGAACAGCCGAAAGGAAAATAATAAGAAGAAAAAGAGCTGATTATGAGAAGCTGCGCATTTCCAATGAATCAGGGTAATTAGGATGCTTTAGAATAGCTTGACCTATTTGGAATAGTACAGAATTTTCGATTTTCCCATAAACTGTGACATTTTGCACACGGTATGAATGATTTTGGACATGCCAGTTTTCGTTCAAATGTAAATAAAAGGTATGATTTTCCCCCCACAATGACGCCTGTTGTGTATCATCTTTTTATCTTTATATGAAGAAGACAATGTCATTTCCGATCAAAAAACCTTGTTGGTTGAATAAAGGTAACTACGGTAAGTCAAGATTTGCCAGGGGTATGAATAATTTCAGGCTCGACTCGATAGCACAGTGTAACTGAGATAATTGATAGAGCTTGACATGTTCAACTTTTCTTTATAATCTAAAGTCAATAAATTTCAGTCCCTCAGTAATCAGTGGGAGGACAAGAGACACCGTGTAACATTGACAGGAAAAGTAACATATATCATCAATCTCGTTTTAAGTCTGCTGCTTATTTACCAATTTGGCCACACGCATGCAAATTCTGTGGGTTATGGTGCGTGCACCTGTGCTCCGAATCATGTTATTGAACCTGTGGAGACCTTCGTAGAAGATCAGCAGGACGTGAAAATAATGAGGTTTTTCTCTTGTCCCGTGTCCCATATATATGTATACATATAAAATACACGTGTGTCTGTGTGTGTGTGTGTGTGTGTGTTTATATATATATATATATATATTACACACACCCTTCCCTCCTACCCTTCCTTCAGCCAAACAAGTCTCACATGAGTCATTCATTTGCATCACCAGGGATTCAAACACACAGACTCTGGATGACAGCATGAATGCTTCTCTGCTACACCATTCCGGAGCAAAATGTACGAATTTTAGCCATAACAGCAATGATACCATTTCTATTTTCGAACCGGACTGGATAATTAGCCAGTGTATCCAGGTATATTCTTGTTTTTTTTTTCCTTTCGGCTTTTTTGGGGGTTGCCACAGCGAATAATCTGATTCAGATGTTTGATTTGGCATAGGTTTTTACATCAGATGCCCTTCTCAACACAACCCTTTAGCAAAGGGCAGAAACACGCTGACGGCTATGCAGCTTCTCTTTACAAGAGTCAGCAATGGGTCCTTTACATGAACCTCTCACCATAGACCGTGAGAGACATGACTGGGCTTTGATAACACAATTAGCTGCACTGGGGGTGTATCCAGGTATATTAGTGAAGAATAATGGGTAAACTGATTTCTAGGTCCTGAGCTAAAGGATGAGTGCTGAGGAGCCATTAATGAGAACCCTAAGTGCTAGATTTGTTCATAATAATACTTCTCACATGGAAAGGAGCAGTTCTGAGTCATATTAGGTCAAATTCTCTGTTGCTCACACCCACACCCACACACACACACACACACACACACACACACACACACACACACACACACACACACAGGTCAGCAGAATAAAAAGACAAACTGTGCATTCAATAAACAAATGTTGCATCAAAAAAAGGAAATATATGGGAGACGTGAAATATAGTTTGAGTCAGAAAAAGGGGGAAAAGAAAGAAAGAATTTAAAATAGGAAAGAAAGGAGAATAACTTTCTGTGGCATCGCTTTTGGCATTGTGCAAAAAAAGTGGTCTGAAATACAAAAAGTGATTTAGCACAAATTCTACAAAGATGACAGTACAATCAGAGCAAAACATGTCTGCTCTTAATTATAAATAAGTATAATATAATTAAGAAGAGAAAAAGCAATGGCAGGAGACAGCAGATTCCTGAAGATTAAAGAAACGTTTAACAGTTCACATACTTCATATAATTTAAAAGTACTGTATTATAAAACCATCTGCGAGCTGAAAAACACTGCCAGCACTAGAGGAGCGTGTCTCTGTCCATCTGGAACGTCCATGCGGACGAGGGACGGGCAACCACGCTGCCATGTCCCTGTGAGAGAAGGGAAACGCCTTTGACGTGGAATCAGAAATGACACTAAATATAATGTAGCAAAAGACCATAAAGATATAAAATATTATAACAGTATAATCGAGGGCAACAACAACACAACATTGTGATGAAATAAAAAAGTCTTTTTTCATATGGAAGAAAATCAAACCTTAGTTATTCGCATAATAGGAAAAATGTCTTGAGTTTTTACACACACACACACACACACACACACACACACACACACACACACACACACACACAGTAAAACTGAAAATATATTTGTTCTCTGTACATAAATGTTTGTCATTGAGGAAAAAACAAACTCCTCACTTTCTTTCTCTGGCTTCTCTCATGTTTTGTTTTGTTTTTTTCTCCCAACACCGGATGCACGGAGTCCGATACGAGACGTGAGGGTGAGGATTAGTCTAGCGAGATGATATCAGGGATAGAGCTGTAGATGTCCGAGCTGGAGCGGGGGATTGTGGGAAGGCTGCTGCTGCTGGAGCTGTTGCTGTTGCTGCGGTTGACATTCAGAGCAGCGTGAACTGCACTGCTGCTGCTACTCACCGGCGTGCCAGGAGCGTCCAGGAAGAGCTGAGAGGAGCTGTACGGCAGGAACCGGTTCAGCAGGAGGTCGTGGTCCTCAGACGCTGAGGCCGCAGCTGCTGCCATCACCATATTATAGTGCTGAGAGAGAGAGAGAGAGAGAGAGAGAGAGAGAGATTAGAAAATGAAAAAAATGAAGGTGCTACAACAGAATTCATACTTTAAATAAATCCTTGGATGAAAAAATAATAAATATCTTACCTGATGATTCTCTCCTTGCAAAAACGAGAAAAAGTTCAGATCTGTTTGAAACAGAAAGACCAAACTGTGACTGTACTTATTTATACAGTACTATTTGTCAATTTCTATTAAATCTTTCACATTCTAATTCTATACTTCGATAAATAAAGTGACTATCAGCGATTGCTGCACGATGTGCTGACTGTATTAAACACTGAAGGTGAAACCTGTGTTACAGAAGAGTGCTGAGAAGATGGAAAGAGTACTTTGAAGAGCTGATGAATGAGGAAAATGAGAGAGAGAAAAAAAAAAAAAAAAAAAGAAGAACGGGTGACCGTTGAGGACCAGGAAGGAGCAAAGATTAGTAAGGGAGAAGTGAGGAGGGCATTGAAGAGGATGAAGAGTGGAAAGGCAGTTGGTCCTGATGACATACCGGTGGAGGTATGGAAGTGTCTAGGAGAGGTCGCAGTAGATTTTCTGACAAGAACATTCAACAAGGTCTTACAGAGTGAGAGGATGCCTGAGGAATGGAGGAGAAGTGCGATGGTGCCCATTTTTGAGAACAAGGGAGACATGCAGAGTTGTGGCAACTACAGAGGGATAAAATTAATGAGCCATACGATGAAGTTATGGGAAAGAATAGTGGAAGCTAGACTAAGGGCAGAGGTCAGCATTTGTGAACAACAGTTTGGTTTCATGCAAAGAAAGAGCACCGCAGATGCAGTGTTTGCTTTGAGGATGTTAATAGAGAAGTACAGAGAAGGTCAAAGGGAGCTGCATTGTGCCTTTGTGGATCTGAAGAAAGCATATAACAGCGTGCCGAGAGAGGAACTGTGCTATTGCATGAGGAGGTCTGGCGTGCCAGAGGAGTATGTTAGAGTGGTGCAGGACATGTATGAGAGATGTAAGACAATGGTGAGGTGTCGGCATGACAGAAGAGTTCAAGGTGGAGGTGGGACTGCATTAAGGATCAGCTCTGAACCCCTTCTTGTTTGCCATGGTGATGGACAGGCTGACAGACGAGGTTAGACAAGAGTCTCCATGGACTATGATGTTTGCAGATGACATTGTGATCTGTAGTGAGCGCAGAGAACAAGTGGAGGAAAATCTAGAGAGGTGGAGGTATGCCCTGGAAAGGAGAGGAATGAAGGTTAGCCTCAGTAAGACAGAATACATGTGTGTGAACGACAAGAACCCAAGAGGAACGGTGAGGTTACAGAGAGAGGAGATAGTTGGGGGGGGGTTCGATTCTACTTTGCAGAAATCGGAGGTTGCAGGGGGTTCTCGGTCCCCATTAACCGCCGAAAGTGAGGGATCCCTGTATTTGATATGAGACAGCACTAACCTATCACAATTGATAGTACATTCAAGTATTTCAAGCGCATAGTGCATGACATGTCAGTCAGTGAATTGTGACACACCACAAGAACATGTTATATATAAACAGGTACCGATCTGTTCTCACAGGCCTTGTGTGTGTGTGTGTGTGTGTGTACCTGACAAATCATTAGGTGAAGGATAGTAGTGGCGGTAGTCTTGTATGAGTGGTGGAGGAGGAGGGATGTAGTTGGTCTCAACTTGTTGCATGCTGGGAGTCCGACTTAATGGAGACGCCTGTGTACACAGATTCAACACTCTATATACAAACACACACACACACACACACACACACAATATTTATCATATTGACACCTTTCCCAGTTTTACTAAAATGCACTTGGATTCAAGCTATCACCACTCCAAGCCATTTCCAGAATTTTCAAACAAAAATATCTCAACTCAAGTTGCAATTTTTAAAAACATGTATCAAACATTGTTTGGGAACATTTTTCTTTAAAAAAAAAAACACTTTACAAGAAAGTCTGTGTGTGTGTGTGTGTGTGTGTGTGTGTGTGTGTGTGTGGGGGGGGGCAATAATTCACTCAGCCTCGCCACCAATAACGTGAGTGAGCTGTATAATGCCGATTTTACTCCATAATTCAAAATATCAGATTTTAAATTTCAAAATATACTCAAAGAAGTACATTTTAAGAAATACACGCCACCATGGTCACATAGTTAGAAAAACTAAATGTCCAACCATCTGGTTATTCATCACAGAACCAGTGCACTACGAGACATGACTCAATTATGTAATTAAACTCACCCCTTGTTCATCTGTGGTGATACTGGAGAGAGGGAGGGGCAAGATCTCTTTCCCGGTGGCTCTTCCTCCTCCTCCTCCTCCTCAGATGAGCTGTCCAGAGTCAAATCGATCACCTCCACTTTCTTACTGCCACTTCCATTTGTATGGGAGCTGGATTTCTGATCGGGTGCCGATGGTGGACACCCGCCTGTTGAAGGTTATATGCAAAATAAACAATGAGTATGAAGACATACAATACCCACAATAATAAAAATACAGTAGCAACCAAAGAAAATAAAGAAAAAGGGATCAGTCATAATTATAAAGAGAAATAAATTAATATCTGCAAAACAACTTAATTATTCAAGACCTCAGACCCATCAACTGCCCAGTAAACTCATGACTCTGACTCGGTCTCTCTCTCTCTCTATCTCTCTCTCTCTCTCTCTATCTCCTTAATTCAGAATTATTTCAGGAGCTCTTTTAGATGGTTGAGTCCATACAGGTCATTAATGAAAGTGATATTTAATGAAAATATTTTTGCGCTTCATTGGATGACCAACCTATTTCATATTCCCTGACAGGCAATTCATAACGTTAGGCTGTCTTAACTGTAATAAAAGAAAAATTTTAAATTAATTTCAGCACAGCTGAGATAATTTTTATGTTCCTGAATCACATTTTCTTTTAACATCCCAAACCACGGTGGACTTCAGAAGAGTGCCAGATTATTTAGAAAAATAAAATTGACAAAAGTTAGTCGAATTCAATTCTATATTAAAAAAAAAAGTATAGTGAGTTTCCAGCTAATTAGCCACACACCACCATACATATAAAATATATACAATATGTGTCACACACACTGTTGACCACAAAAGCTACTAGTTTTCCTATGATTTATTGGTGTGTGTGTGTGTGTGTGTGTGAGCAACATTGTATTCCATACATGACTGACAGCATTGTCGCTAAATTTCACACATGAATCTCACCCCTTCAACTATTCACCTGCAGAACCTCTTAAGTGACCACTCATGCCACTCCTTGTGAAAGAAATTAATCAACTCAGCTTCCATCACATGCCAGGGGTTTTCTTTTCTCTCTTTTCTCCATAATTTAGTCGTATCGAAATCCCAGCCATCAAGTCTTGCCTTCCCTGTCACCACCAACCGGGATTTTGCGCAAGCATGCACATGCCCCCTCCATGACATGTGATGCTAGGTCACCTGCCCCTTTTCGAACTACAGCACATGGGGTCGGCCTAACACACTCAGAGGGAAAGCACTATCTGCGACGTCGCAAAAATGAGCTCACAGATTCCCCTGATTCACTGGCAATTGCTGTGACTAACAGGGAAATGAGCATATGCCATCCATCCGTCCCATGAGAGCTCGGCCAATTAGCTCCCATGGACTCCCAGTCACGAATGGCTGTGTCATTAAACTGAATTCAAACGTGTGGTTTTTGGGTTGATAGTCATGCACCTTGTTGATGCACCACTCAGGAGCAGACCAGAGGTTTTAATTGTGGTTCAGTTCTGAGGACTGGACTGGCCAGGTCCTACACCCACACATTAATTGACCTGGATATATAGGATAGAGCGCTACCCTTCAGAAAACCCAATCATCAGACTCGGGTAACACTACCAGAGTAAAAGGAAATGAGTTTTCTTCCAGCATAACGTTGTGTATGGCTTGATTCCATCCTTGCTGAAGCACCCAAAGAATGTGACCCAACTACCATCAAATTTCACACTGCATGCGAGAGACTGTCGGTAGGAGCTCCTAGGTCTTTGTCTAACCACTGGATGACCAGATGTTGTGAAAAACTGAACATTTGAATATGAGAGAAGACAATGTTATTCCAATCATCTACAGTTAAGCTCTTACAGCCTTGAACAAATTTCAGTCTGGCTCTTGGGCTTTTTTTTTTTTTTTTTTTTTTTTTTTTTTTAGCTTTGCATGTTGCCTGACTGCATCCCGGTCTTAAGAAGTCTGTTTTAAACCGTGCTTGCATCACGCTTAACTCCAGCTGTCACTTGGCATTCTTGTATTGGGACACTAGATGTCATCCTACAGTTAAAGAGTGCTATTCTAAGGAGTTGACAATCTTCCTGATGAGTGTAGATTTGTTTTCGCCTCATGTTATTCCGTAACTTTGCCCCAATGTCTGCTACAGGACCTTGCCCTTATAAACTGCTTACTTTAAAAGTTTAAAGATGTAAGCAGGCCGTGTGTTTGGCCAGTAAAGCCAGTATTAAACCCTTCGTTTGCTGACTGAAAACTTTTATTTTTAACTCCTTTGGTGTTCCAATTTGATATTTTTGTATTCTAATTAAGTTTATGGTACTACTAGCACTGTTTCTGCCACCCATCCTGGTCCTGTTGCAAAAGGATAGTGATGACCACAGCAGTGACATTTATTCTTTTCCCCGTTAAATAAAATTTGATTTATGCAATCTCCTACTCAGCACCTCATTAAGTAATAAAAAACATGACTCTAAAGGAATTCCAGCACAGACACTTCAATAAAAAGCCTCTCTCTCTCTCTCTCTCTCTCTCTCTATATATATATATATATATATATATATATATATATATATATATATATATATATATATATATATATATGAGGGGGTGCAGTGGTTAGGGTGCTGTGCTTATGATCGGGAGGTTGTGAGTTCGAATCCCACTGAGACCCTCACTGTGCTAAGACCCCTTGGCAAGGTTTCAACCACAAGTGTGTCTCTGTTCCCAGCAGTATATACCCTATACCCAGTATATATCCTATACCCAGCAGTATAAATGGGTACCAGTAAAAATATACTGGGAAGGTAACCTGCGATGGACTAGTGTCCCATCCAGGAGGAGTTGAACTCCTGGTCGCTTCACGCTACAGAAACCGGGGATAAGCACCGGCCTGATGAGCCACTTGCCTCTGGTGTAAAAACCCAACTCTGTGTCTGTGTGTGTGTGTGTGTGTGTGTGTGTGTGTGTGTGTGTGCGTGTTTAGGGAGCAGTGGTGGTCTTAGTGGTATAGGGCGCTGGATTGCTGATCCTAAGGTTGGGGCTTCAAGTCCCCACAAGGTTGTCACTGGACCACCCCCCCCACCCCCCCACCCCCCCCAGTGCAGCTAACTGGGTTATCAAAGGCGGGCCATGTCTCTCACAGTCTATGGTGACAGCTTCATGTAAAACAACCATTGCTGACTTTCGCTAAAGAGTATCTGCAAAGCCGTCAGTGTGTTTCTGTCCCTTGCTCAAAGGGTTGTGTCAGGAAGGGCATCCGACGTCAAAACCTATGCCAAATCAAACATGCGAATCATTCGCTGTGGCGACCCCTCATAAAGGGAAAAATCCAAAAGGAAATCTCATGTGTCCGTTAGCAATTCAATTTTATATATATAAAGTGCATAATTTCAATCATTAATATTTAATAACTAAGACTGTAGTGAAAGAAGTGAAAATCATTCTCCTGCAACTGTTGGAGAATATGCATCATGTGAAATGCAGTAATATTGTTAACAGCTTTAAAAATAAAGTCATTTTGACTTCTTGAACATTTTTCTTGTCAATGCATAATTGACATAAATGTGAAGAATTAAGAAAATAAACAAAATATGTCTGTTAGTAGGTGTGGATATAGTAGAATAAACATCCAGCTCCTTAACTACTACACTCAGCTATAAGACAGATGCACAGGGCTGACAGTTCAGAATATATCCAGGAAAATGTGAGAGAATCAGTGGGATGCTCTGGAGGGGGAAAACCCCCTTCTTACGCACAATGTGCACTTTCAAATTCACCAACATACTGAAAATAAATTAATGCAGCTTCGAAAGGTCACATCATCTTATAATATAATGAAGACTAAAAACAGAAGACGTGAGGGTGAACACAGTCCAAGTCCTGAGCTAATCAGTTCAGCTTCTGAGATTTCAACTCACTCTTCCGGTGAATAACTGAAAACCGTCAGCGCTTGATTTTTACTGTCAGTACAATCAAGCAATCATGGAGAAACTATCAAAACACACACACACTTCATCCTTTTCTCTCTGAAAACTCAACAACACTATCTTATTTATGGTCGCACAATCATTTAATGGTAAATGTGTCAGAATCAAAAGTTACCATCTACACCGTTGTATGAAGCAGACACTTCCTGCACCTCCTTTTTTGACCTCATGGGGGCCCAACTGCCATCTTCCTTGAACTGAATCTCATCACAGTCTACACAGCTGTTCAGGATTTCCATAAACAACCTAAACAAGGATGTAGAAGAGGTTATAAAGAGCGGTGATGTTTTCCACTCCTGTTTTATGACTTTTTTACTCTTTAAGACTATCATACAGAACCGACACTCCTGATATGTCAAAAACATAATGCTGGATTGTGCTGATAAACTGTGTGAAGCATTTTACACAGGATACAACAAATCATAAAAAGAGGTAAAATCTCAGTTATTATTGAGTATTTATATTCATGACATTGTTTTGGAAATGAGACAAGTAAGCATCATGCCAGTAAATCCCCAGACAGCTTTAAATGATGAGGGTTTGGAAGTACAGTATACTGGTATGAGGTGTCTTGTTTTGTATTGGTGATAATTAATGCTTGGATGTGCAGATGTGGTGAGTAAACAAACCCGTCGATGATCAGGTGTTCATATGGTGCTTTCTTGTCACAGACAGGACACACCCAGGTGGGCTTCTTCTCGTTCATTTGGATGTAGAGTGTGGCGTCGAAGCACTGCAGGTGGGTACACGTCAGCGATCTGCACGGGATCATTAGCCGCATCTTCCCCAGCTACAAACACAGACGTGGGGGCAAAACACACATCCCGCATGGAAAAAGATAAACATGTGCATGTATACTCACACACGCTCCCCTATCGGAAAGCATTTCTGACAAGATGAAGATAAATGTGAGATGTTGCGCCTGAATGAAACCTCATTTATGGGTCTCAGTTGCACACATTTTCAAACAGCATGTGATTTTTGAAGTCAAAGTCAGACCAGGCTTTTCAAAACAGAGGTGTGAATTTTAAAGCTGCAGGCCTGAAAAAGTTCTGGGCTATAATGCTGCAAGCTTGGACTTGTAAAGTACTTATTAGAAGGGTGTGTAATGCAGTGTTTCAGTGTGTGTGTGTGTCAGAGCACTTACCGGGCATAATAACGACACTCTCAAACTGGTAGTGGCGATTTCACTGTCAGGATCTGCTGTTAACTTTTCTTTGACTGCAGAAGAACAACAATACAACAATGACCCTCAGAATGTACACACACACATATACATATTTTATATTATATATATATATATATACATATACATACACACATATATATACACACACATACACACACACACATACATATATCATATATATATAAAATGAAGTGAAAATAAAGTTTCAATAGAAAGTCTTTGTCCTGTCCTTTTATTTTTACTTATATATTATATATAAAAATATATAGCATGTGTGTGTGTGTAAACATTGTTTTATTTATATGGTGTTTTAACAGTAAATATTGTCCAAAAAAATCTTTACGAATACTAATACAGACATATGGCAATAACGAGCTACCAGCGGAAATCGTGGCGATGGGGAAATTTCTTAAAATGACATATGGAAGAGAATTCACTCTAATAAAGGCCCAGTGGGCCGAGAGAAGTCATGTTTATAAACATCTGAAAATTAGAATGAAAATATTTTAATATTACATTAAGTCATTTTGAGCATTAATTCTTCAAGTAATCAAAAAACATTGCATGACGAGTTATGGTAATGAGGTGTGTGCCTACAGGGTATGAGTGCTTTTCCATCATCTGAGCATGTGATCCTTTCGCGACTAGCCTGAGAGGTTTTTCCCCAGAATCAGAGCTGTAGTGTTCGGCGGAGTGTCATCGGTGTATTAACGTAACGTTCCTCAGTGCTGTATTTTTAACCCACTGTTACAGAGTGAATGTAGAAATCATTTGGAATTGAAGCTGCTGGAAAAGATTCTCTCCATGTCCGTTCAGACTGAGAGACTCCAGCAGTTTGGAGTGGTACGAGTTGAAGCTTTTTTAGGGGTTAAATGAGGTCAAATTTGAATACGCTTTAATTATAGCTGCAAGCCATAAAAGCCAAAGCAGGACAACCCAGCCCTCTCACTACCACCTCGTGCTCTCTCTCTCTCTCCCTCCCATCTCACCTTCTCTTCTCTCCATTCCCCATCTTCCTTTCCCTTCCTCTTTCTACATTTCAACCCCTCTCACTTTCTCTCTCCATGTCCCCTTTCTCTGCCCCCCCCTATCCAGTTTGAAATTATTTTTCTATTAATTTTCATCTGTATGCATCTGACTTAAAGTTAATCTTTCTGGAATTTAACAAGCAGGGCTGCTGAAACTGTAGGTTTTAATGTGGAATATAATGACGTGCGTTGTCTGAAGAGGACCACAGTATATAAAGTCTTGCTTTAACACTATGTGAGCGAAGGCCTAGTATTTTGTGTCAGGCATGTTGGTGCTTAAAAGTATAATGATTTTATTGATACAACTAAATCTGAAGAGAGAGAAAAAAAGAAAGATGTCACTGCCTGGTAGGCAACAGTTTAAAAGAAAGCTTCAGAGGATTCTTCTCCAATCATCTCCTCCTGAGGTGTGTGTGTGATTACCATCGAAAAGAATCTCAACACATTTGCCTCTGTACCATCTGTTTCAATGTTATTTTTTTGTACTCACCAATACAATGGATAGAAGGACTGTAAGTACAGATTCAGGGGGGTGGGGTGGGTGAAGGATGAATATTTTTTTGGTTTCCTACAAAGCAACATCATGTCAATATCCTAAAGTACCAGCAACAATCAGACGCGAGTTCGAGACAGACTTGGTTAATCCTAGTAGATGGTAAACTTCTATCGCCAGCCTCACCCTCACCACTGAAGCTTGCTAACACATCATTTATTAGAGTCTCATGGCAGCATAATAATAAATTATGAGTATGCTACTGTATTTTGTACAACTACCTAAAGCCCAGGTGCAATTACTCCAGGACGTACAATCTGCTGCATCAATTACAGAAACATTCTTTCAGCACTAACAAGGCAGCTCAAATAGTCTATAGGCTGCTGTGTAGCCATGTGATCATTTCACTGACAGAACCAAAAGATCATATCTGCAGTCTGGGAAATCCCCAGGTCCAGACAGGTTCCCTTTAGATTTCTACAAAAACGTCTCTACTCAAATATCCCATTGTTATCATCAGTCCTTGAAGAATCCACAACAATGGAATCTTTACCTCCAACAATGCGACAAGCAGTGATTTCTCTGATTCTCAAAAAAGACAAAAACCATCTCGATTGTAGCTTATATCTCCCAATTTTACTTTTAAATGCAGAATCAAAAATCTTTGCTAAAGTCTTTACCTTTTCGTCTAGAAACCGTCCTCCCTCTGTCATATGTCATCTCGTCGGCCCAAACAGGCTTCATCAAATGCAGACATTCATTTTTTTTATACAAGACGTTTACTAAATCTAACATATAACCAATCGGATGTTGAAGTATCAAAAGTAATAATATCACTGGATGCTGATAAAACGTTCGCTCGAGTTACGTAGGAGTTTCTTTTTTTATGCTCTTAAAAAAATGTGGGTTTGGATCTCAGTTCTTGGCATCGATTAAGATGCTTTATGCCGCACCCCTGACTGCAGTATATACCAATAATAAATTATCTCCTTTATTTGAATTACAGCAGGGCACAAGACAGGGCTGCCCACTGCCTCCCCTCTTATTTGCTTTGGTGATTGAACCCCTGGCCATCTCTCTGAGGCAGAATGTAAATATTAATGGCATCCAACAAGGGAATTTGGAGCACAAAGGCACACTTTATGCTGATGACATGTTGGTATTCGTACCCTAAACACAGCCTCCTGTTTCTTTTGGACTTGATTACAGAATTTGGTAGAATCTCAGGTTACAAAGTTAACTTTCACAAAAGTGAGCTCAGGTCTATCTGCATATCTGCAGAAGTTGCTCGTTTGCTTGAGTCAATCCTTTTTAAAATTTGTCACAAAAAATTTAAACATGTAGCTATTTGAATTACTTGGGAATACACTGAGCCATAAAAAAGGCAATTATCTACTGTTACTTTCTAAATTATAATTTGATTTGGAAAAATAGCACTCACTGCCTCTGTCACTAGGAGGAAGAAAGGAAGAATTAACCTTGTTAAGATGAACATTCTCCCCAAGTTGCTATATCATTTTCAGCACCTTCCGATATTTTTAAGAAAAGTTTTCTTCACAAAGTTAAGGAGTCAGACTTCTTCTTTCATTTGGAAAGGAATGAAATTCCTCCCCAAATTAAATACAGTAACTTACAGAGATCCAGTGGGTCAGGAGGTTTGGCTCTTCCAAATTTATTAGTGTATTAATGGGCTGATAGCATAATTCTATATTGGCTAATAAATGATGAGAACTCTGCATGTTGGGTGAAAGAAAGAATATCCTTTGGACAGGTATTGGCAGTGTCATTTGTCTGTGCTCAATTACCTCTAACCCACTTCCACCTGGACTAAAAATGTACTGGTTAGACTTTAGTCCCTGAAAATATGGTTTTGGTTTAGGCAACAATTTTCACTTGCCACACTTTCACTTGTTGCTCCACCCTGCAAACATTGCATGTTTCTTCCATCATTGACAGATCAGGCTTTTATTGTGTGGTCAACTCGGGGAATAATATCCATATGATTTTTTTTTTTTTTTTTTTTTTTTTAAACAATACATTCTGTTCCTTTGAACAACTTGTCCAAAGATTTGGCTTTGCCGTGCACATTTTTATAGATATTTGCAGTTTAGAAATTTCCTCATTAGTAATGTTGACTTTTTTTCCTTCTTGCCCATCACCTTCCCTGATGGACACCATTTTTGATTGCCAACCTGTCGCAAAGAAGATTATGAGTACAATATATCATTTACTAAATACCCACAGAGCCACAGCACTAGACTCTTTGAGGGATTATGTGGGGGAAGGATTTGGGTCAGCAGATCTCATTTGGATTATGGCACAAAATATTGGACAGAATCCATTCTTCCTCTTTTTGTCTTAAACAAGTCATTGTTCAATTTAAGGTACCGCATCGTCTGTGCTGGACCAAAGACAGGCTGCATAAGATTAAGAGATGTGGGCCTAAAATGTGACCGATGTCAACTCGAAGCTTCCACGCTAACCCATATGTTTTGGATTTGCCTGAAGTTGATAACTTTTTGGGAATCTATCTTCGATACCCTTTCAAAGGTGTGGAGGGTTTTTCTTAGTCCGTGTACAATTATTGCCTTGTTTGGTGTTATTTCACAAAATGTAAGACGGCCTGAACATCAGGTTAATACGTTCGCGTTCTGTACTCTTTTGGTCAGAAGATTACTTTTGTTAAAGTGGAAAGAATCAACACCTCCAAGTCATGGACGTGGGGTTAATGATGCTTTGTATTTTGTGCAATTAGAGACATTTAGATACTCCATAAATCGATCAAAAGTGTTTTTCTATCTGGCAGCTGTTTATGCACTACATTGAAAATGTAAATGTATCCAAAGCAGGGGTCGGGAACCGATTGCTTGCGAGCCAGACGCGGCTCTTTTGATGACTGCATCTGGCTCTCAGATAAATCAGGTGGCCTTTTTTAACAGAATAACTAATACATAATTTCGCTCTCCTTTAAATAAAAATACAGAAAAAAGCCACCAAATAAAACAAAAACAAATAAATCTCACGCATTTCAATCTATACATCTATTTTCAATGCCACTTGTCGCTGTTGCGTGCAACGAAGAGCCAATCCTTTCTGTACTCCAGTGTGTGGGCGGGGCAGTTAGCTTGAAACTTTAATTTTATTGGATTATATGCAACAGCCTGCACGAGTTGTTTTTGGGGAAAGAGATAAATTCCCCTCATTTCGATCAGCTCGTATGCAAAAAGCCAAGCAGAGCTAAGCAAGCGCAAAACAAATAGACAGAATGAAAAAACTTCAACCCGCAGACCAGCTGATTGCCAAAATTTGGGACGCGCTTCCTGTCACATAAATACTGCAGCGTGTGATTCCTGTCATATTGACCATGTTTGGCTCTACATACGCACGTGAGCAGTCCTTCTCACACCTGAAAAGCATCAAGACCAACCTGCGGTTACGTGTAATGGATGGAAGCCTAAACGCCTGCATAAAGATGAACTTCAGCACATATCAACCAGACTATAAAGCCATCAGCAACACCACGCAGCACCAGAAGTCCTTTTCTTATTAATAAATAACTTCGTTATAACGATGTTGTTTAAAATAAATTCAGAGGCTTATTATACTCTAAAATTGTTGGTATCAGTATTAAAAAATATATTTGGCTCTCAGAGGATTAGATTTTATTTATTTATTTATTTTGTGGCTCTCTTAGTCAAAAAGGTTCCCGACCCCTGATCTAAAGTGTACCTTTGACACTACAAATGTTCAAAATTGTTTATTTTATTTATTTCTTCTTTTTTTAATTATGACTATTTTATGTATTTACTGTATTTTTTCCTTTCTCCACATGTATTTATGTATTCTTCTTTTGGGCCACTGTTTTTCGTGTATGTTCCTAAAATTTGGGGGTGGGAGGAACAGGTGATGACTGTAATATACTTTCTGACGTTGCAACAATATAATAAAAAGACCTTGTTCAAAAAAAGATTCTGTTCTGAGACAATAATGAGGTATTGTAGTGTTTGTGTTAAATATGTCAGATTAAAATTTAGATCGCAAGTGCCATTAGATTATTGAATACATTATGACTGGTCAAAAGGTGCCACCCAATAAGGTGTGCTCACCAAATGTGAGGTGGACATCACATAATGACTCCAAAGACAGACCTCCAAAGGCACTGTTCAGCAAAAACCCCCCACCGAGTCCGAAGTAAACCATTATTTGAGTATGTACACTGCATGGGAATGGTGCAACCTGATTGGTTGACGATCAGAAATAACCAAACAGTCTCCCAAGTGGATATCGCTCGAGTCAAAATAATGGACACTGACAGCTTGGCATGGTCACTTGGAATAGAGTGCTGCATCATCATAATCATCATCATCATCACATTTCAAAATGAGAAAAAAGGAAAAGATTATCCAATATTTGTTTTTCTTGTGTTTTGGTGTAGTATATACAGGGAACCATCACTTTCCGAGGTTAATTGGGACCGAGATCCCCCCGCAACCATCGAACTCCGTGAAGTAGGATCAACCCAACCCAACCCAACCCAACCCAACCCCGGACGTATACGTACCCGTATATGTGTATATAATATCAATAAATACATATTCAACGCTATAAATGCTTATAATAACAAACATTCAAAACTAATGCATAAGATGTAAATAAAATATAAATACACACACATACTTTTATGTGAGGTGCACATCTGAGTGTGAGCACACGCATCTGTGTGCACACACACAGATGCATGCCTCATAAAATGTAAGTAGTTTTGATGGCGATTTTTGGGTTGTTTTTTGTTTGTTTTTTGTTTGGGTTTTTGGGGTTTTTTGTATAATTGGCCTTGTTTTGTGGCATTTTCCTGAATTTTCCCCTATTCTTCCTTGATTTCCTTATTTTTTAATTCGATGACTATTACAACAAAAAAACGCAATGCACTGAAGCCGCATGAATTGAAGCGCGAAGTAGCGAGGGATCCCTGTAATAGGCTTTTAACTGAGAAAAAAGCCTCAGAGATTGCAGTTTACTTGTGTTTCCATGGAGTATACTCTATAGTACTCTGTAAATTAATAACCTATTTAAAAAGAAAACATGTCTTACACAATGCTTCGCTGCTTATTGGGGAGTGCGGTGCTCACCTGCCCTGCCACTGTAATGGTTAACGTAAAAAACAGAACCATAAAAATCTCATTTTGGTTTTGTTTAGGTGTTCATGTAGAGTACACTAAAACTCGTAAGTGTCACAGCTCTTATGCACCTACTCGCTGTTGCATGAGCTCATGCATCTGTCATGATTTAAGGAGTGCAGGTGTTGGTCATCCTTAACGGGACAGTGGTGGTCTAGTGGTATAGGGCGCTGGATTGCTGATCCAAAGGTTGGGGGTTCGAGTCCCACTCTCCACAAGGTTGTCACTGTCCCCCCCAGTGCGGCTAACTGGGTTATCAAAGGCGAGCCATGTCTGTCACTGTCTATGGTGAGAGGCATGTAAAAGAACCATTGCTGACTTTCGTAACGAGTAGCTGCAAAGTCGTCAGCGTGTTTCTGTCCCTTGCTAAAAGGGTTGTGACAGGAAGGGCAGCCAACGTAAAAACCTCTGCCAAATCAAAAAAATGTGTGATCAGATGATTTGCTGTGGCGACTCCCGAGTTAAGGGAAAAAGCAGAAAGGACGACAGGTGTTGGTCATCCTTACAGCTTTATTTGTGCACATGTAATCAGTGTAAGTGATATCGACATTTAATTTAACATTAATGACCATAAAAAGCACAAAACTGGGTGGTTGTATCCTGTAGATTACTAGTGGTGTGTTAAAC
Organism: Plotosus lineatus; assembly: GCA_024760905.1. NCBI lineage: Eukaryota > Metazoa > Chordata > Actinopteri > Siluriformes > Plotosidae > Plotosus > Plotosus lineatus. The sequence goes on from CM045748.1 coordinate 13,912,303, forward strand.
TACATGCATTAGCATCATAGCAGTCATTTTTTCCTCGAAAATGACATCAACACCTTGAGCAGGTTTGACTTCTCTTGTGGATAGTGAAACCGACATTTTACTGTCTCTAAGGACGAGAATACTGCCAAAGATGTGATGACAATACTGTAGGTGCAAAATGGATTGTTCAGCGAACTTTTTGCCAATTCTGCTTTCTTGCCTTCCTTGGTTTAGGAGTAAAAATAAATGTTTTCTGCAATTTCTGCGCTTGTTGTTTGTGCTCAGCACTGACCAACAATGTGTTATGATGCACGAGTCGGTGATGCAGCCCAGCCAATCCAAACAAACTTGCATCACTACCAGACTAATCCAAAATGAAACAGGTCTCCAAGCATGCCAAGAGCCATAACACCAACGCACACTTTAAAAGTGGGCATGGACTGGTGTTTTTGGAAGGAACTAATGTGCTAACACTAATTCACCACAAATACCCTTTAAAATGTAAGAAATAAAGCATAAAAACATTATTTTCCTGTACTTTTCATTTTGCTTATGCTACCATGTAGTATATATGAAAACAATTTCCCTCAGACTACAAACCAATCATACTGCACTGTTCATGAATAATGTATCTGATTTCTTTTTGTGTTACGGTGCTGATGGTAGGACAGCTGCAAGACAGTTTATATTATGAGCCAATTTTTTAAGATTCAGCCAGGTTTCTATTAGGTGGTGATATATTACCCCCAGAGATATGTCTGAATTATTTTTGCTAGAAGGCCTATAACTAGATAGATTAAATTCCAGAGGCTCTGGAAGGGTCCATTTTTTGAGGGTTAAAATTGCACTTTAAAAAAAATAAGCTTTTGAAATTGATAGATCTCAAATGTGCCCACAACAGCCCGCATTTCTTTTGATAGATGTCAATCTACATAGGAAGGAGCTACGGGAAATTGTAAAATTTCAGTGGGCTGATGATCGGGGCACCTGTAGGGGGGCGTTGCAAAACGATACTTTTTGTAAAAGTAACATTTACAAATGAGGCATTTGTCGACTGCACCCTCAACATCCCACACTCAGTTACCGTATTCGACGTAATAAGCGCCTGCTCCAATAAGCGCCCCCACAATGTTTTTGATCAGCAAAGCTGCCATTCAAGGTCATGAAGTGACCGAGGCACGGTGGACTGAGGTGCGTGGAGAGCTGGAAGGTTGCAGGAGGGGTATGCCCCTCCCGCAAGGGGGATTTTGGGGTATCACCCCCAGAAATTTTTGAAATTTGAAAGGCTGAGAGGTGCATTTTTGAGCATTTCAACTTTAAAAGTAGTTAGACTGAGCTATTATAAAATTTACAGAACTTGACAATTATATATGTAATAAGAAAAAATAAAACAAATTAGTAAATACTGTATGTTCATTATCATTTAAATATAGACGTTTTATTGTTAAAATGTTAGTGCTGAAATCTATAATGAGTATGTTATATATGTATTTTATCTAACAATTATCAAAAATTGCATAAAAAACACAGACAAGTTACTTGGTACATGTATTAGAAGTACAATATGCAAACCACAAATTACAATATATTAAGACATTAGGCCATTTCCAATGTTCCATATACATATGTAATTATAAAGTGTTGTTAGTGCTAATTATAATTATTCATTCCTTCAATAACTGATGGTGACTTATTAAATGAAGATATCCAAGAAAGTACTTGTTCAATATGGATAGGCATAAAATCTTTTAAGATAGATATGTTCATTGCAAAAATAGAAAAGTTTATAATCGATCTAAAGTATATAATATGTTTACGTTAGCTTGGATTAATCATTTAGTTATTACCAAAAAGTAAGACCTGTCCACAAGGACAAACAGGGCATAAACTGACTGCAGAAATGCTTGTTTGATCTTAAAATAACAGTTTCCTGGGATGTCGGTCTGTTACCGGGTGTGACCGTGTGAACCAAATATAAACACAGGCTAGCTTAGCCTTACTTACTGGGGACTTTGTTGGACTCGGCTTGCAAGCTTTCTGCACTCTTTACACGAGTAAACCTGTGCATGGATCGTGACTGTGTGCCTGTGGGGGAGATAATTTGGCTTTCTTTGTTTTACGCATGATAGCAAAACGAATGAAAGCCGGACGCTCATTGGACACAAATTTTGAGCTCAGCTAGCAGTATCCAATCTGAGATATAATACTATACGGCTGATTCGTGGTGTTTATGGAATCATGTTTATGACTAGATTTACGAAAATAACCTTTGACTTTGAAACTATTTATCACCTCATCTCCGCTTTTTATTTATACAGTCGCGGAAATTTACGTTGATCAACTATAAAATAGACCAAATTAAGTCAGTACACGCAACTCAGCCACTAAAACAAATGAGTAACGGCGTGTACCCACCACTACAGCACTGCTTACGTCTGATAACCACCCATGTGTACTGGTATCAAAATTGTAGATCAAACTTACGATTACGGAGACTGATCAAATAAAATTAGTAAAATAAGGCATTCACTGCCTGTAAAAGTGCATTTACAAGGTATTTCAAGAGCCCCTGCCACTGGGGAATGTCTATAATGTTCATCAGTAACAACACATTTGATTGTTCCGCCTCGCTTTAAAAAACAGGAAAATATTTTGCTGTTTTCTCTTGGTAAATGTCCAGCAACCGATGAACCATTAGAAACAGCTACAGCAAAATTATGGGATGCTCTGAATGAATGGAGCAATGAGCCAGATATGAACCTATCAGAAAGTGATGAGTATTTTTCACCTGATTCTCCTGCTCACTAACTTCATACATTTAAGGACGTTCCTGGACATGTGCTTTTGTTTATGTTCGTGTTGATTGGTTCAACGTGGCATGTGCTAAAGCTGACATTCATGCTGATTGGCTCGATTTTACTTCCTGGAAAATGTTTCAGAACACAGCCAAACGGAAAAGAAGAAGACCGCAAGGGAAAAGTAAGGGGCCTTTTCCAAAAAAAAAAAAAAGTGCCGTTTTCTGTTTATTTTCAGCTTTGATGTAAGTAGTTTGGTTAATACAAAATGAATAACACAAATACCAGTAAAACTCTTTTATTGTTGTGTTATTATTCATGTTTTCCACCTTGACAGTAATAAGCACTTACCGTTCCACTCCGTTGGTAACATTTTAATAAGCGCCCACCTACTTCGTTTTTTTTTTTTTAAAAGCGCCCTGGGTGCTTATCATGTCAAATATGGTATGCATAATAGAACTCCATTCGCAAGTCCAACACTAACACTAGAAATTAATATGGAATGATGAGGGCGCAACAATATAGACGGTGTTAAAGTTGGTCAAAATGTCATTTTTGGTGGGTTTCTTTTAGAGGTGCATTACTGAATGCACCCTCATCAGATTTGAAACCGGGGCTTGCTTGGTATGTGCTTTGGATTTGTCTTATTTCTGCATTTAAATGGTTGGTTCTTGTTGTGCTGTTGCCTGTGAAAATTGTTTAGATGGTCACAAAGTGTTGAAAAACATGAAAGTGCTTTTTATTCTTTATAAAACCAGAGTCATGCTGATATTCATGGATAATAGCATAGCATTCCAGCCACAGCCCCTTAATTCTATAGACTACAGTCAGTGTACCGGTGTCAGTTTACCCAGCACATGAAGTGTTACATCTTGATTTGAATCTCGACAAAGCTATCTTGCAAAAAGTGTACAATGAAAAACTTAGTACACAGAGATCTAAATAAGTAATCAGAAAAGTAAGTGCAGAGGGGGGGGGGGTGATACCAAGGACAATAATTAATTAAGGTGTGGTAAATACAAATACAGTCTCAGACAATGTTGAAAGTTGAATAATATTTTCTTTTATAGAAATTGTTACAAGAGCGCTCAACTCAGAACAACTTCTTGTTCACATTTACTTATACAAAATAATTATGCTTTTGGATGCCTTAGTTCTGAGTTTTTATTGGACATAAGCCAACACAACCATTAGTCTTGCAGCAACAGACGAGGAAGCTCTCGTCACAACCGTACAACAGTTCTGGATGCAGTGTATGTTACAGCATTGCTATGAACATCACACCCTGGTGGTGTCACCATACATAGACCTATTGAATATGCACATGTTACAGTGGCAGAAAGAAATCTATGTGAGCTTTAGTTTGGTCATTTCTTTCAATCCGACTAAATTCTCAATTGTCATTAGAAATTTCATTTATCTCCTGCTATTTCAGTTAGAATGAGTGGAGGTGTCCAGACTTTAATCTGATACTGTATGCTATAGCAGGTGTTATAAACAATTATACCCTCACCAGGCAAATTCTAAGAACGTTATGCTGCTGTACATCCATAACTCCGAAAAACTTTCTGCAGTCAGAGTTGTGATGAGAGGGCAATGGGACAGACATTTAACTTGGAATTTGGGGAATCAGGAACTTTGTCAATATAAAACTTCCAGAACATGATCAAACTGATGATCTTCCATAATATAAACTAAGCGATTATAAATTAAATACTACATGGAGAGAAATAAAATAATATACTTTTGTAAACATTTTTCCAGTACTGTAGATGTTAAAGAAATTTCATCCTGATTCCAGCCTGAATCTGAATATTTAGGGGTTATTAGAGTGAATCTATTAACATAACAGTATTTAAGGCGTTCTGATATGAGCATCACTACCTGATGGCCCATTTATATGCGCTGACTGTTTGATTCAGAAACACTTCAGCAATGGTACAGCAGTGCCCAGCAATTAGGGGCCACAGTGCAGCAAAGTTCATTGATTTTTCTGTTCAAAGACACTAGACTACATCTTCCAGTTCACTATCTCAAGATCAATCTGGAAAAACATCAAACTATGCGCGATGCCTCGGGGCTAAACTTGGGCGTTACCACTATAAGGATGCACTTCCTCATGGGGTTATTTTCTGGCAAAAAAAAAAAAACACTGGCACAGCGCTGGGGAAGGCTTCAGCTCAGCATTTCATATTAAAAAAAATGTGCTCCTGGTTTTGTTTCCATGACAACAATATCTCGAAAACATCCCTACTATAACGCTGTATCACTGTTTGTCTGAAAAGTTCAGAAATGTTTCACTCGGACTGGTACTGGATTCATATTGAATAAAGCCTGAGGTTTCGACTGCAAGTTGTGACATGTAGAAAGAGGACTTATAAGCAAGGGTTACTGGTTCATGTTTTATTATTCTCTCTTTTTTTTTGGATCATTTCTCTACTCGAATCTTATTATAATCTTCACTACTGAATTTAGTTCAATTTATTTTTCATAAAATAAGCAACTCTAGAAATCTGATGATTACTTTGATGGGTTAATGGTAGCAGAGTCCCAAGTCAAAACTAGTTGCTTCTCAATCGGTGTGGACCTTGAGAATCGCTCACGGAGATCCAATCTCCATATCTTCAACATCCCTGAAGGGAGTGAGGATGGCAAAGATCCCATAAAGTTCATGAAGGAGGTATTGATGTAAATGATGGACCCTAATGTTTTTGCTTATATCGCCTGAACTGGAGAGGGCCCACTGGACCCTGTCTTCCCAGCTCCGCCAGAGATCATCACCCTGCACGTTCCTGGTCTGTTTCTTCAGATTCAACCAGAAAGAAGCTGCGCTGAGCCTGGAATCATAAGCTCAAATATCAAGGTACCACTATAAGGGTCTATCAGAATGTCAGCACAGCACTTGCCAAAAAGAGAGCCAGGTCTAACAGTATATGAGAAGGCCTTGTATCAGAGGAACATGAGGTTTCACTCAGTAGTGACTAGGACTATATGTCGCAGTTTGGACTGTGCATCTTGGTGATGGTTAATCTCCTGAACTCCAAGTAGTATTAACTAAAGATGTCTATTAGCAGTTCTCGGGCCCGAGGTATGGAAACTGTAGTGATATCATTTCCGGGTTTATCAATGTTGTGCTGTATACAGACGCTCCCCGACTTACGTTTTTAATTGGTTCCGAACGGCCGAACGGAAGTTGAAAGTGAACGTAGGTTGTTACAGTGACGTATGACGCTCATACAGTACTGTCTGTCTGTCTTCCTTTCGGCTTTTTCCCTTTTACTCGGGAGTCGCCACAGCGAAAACACCCCTAAATCAATCATTATAAACATAACATTGTAAAATAATATCAAATATATCAAATAATATCAACATTAATTTCAAATAAGTAACTTATTTATACCAAGTCACTTTACATGAAGCCTAAAACAGCCAATCAACGCTTACAATATGTGAGGCACTCAAAACCGAAAGTAGTTTACTTGCTGTGGGTTATACGGACTTCTGGTCTTTCAAGTGAGCAAGGGCACTGTTGAACTCGTTTAGAACTCAGCCTGCACTGATGTGAATCACCAGCAGAGCGGAGAGTTCTTTCTTTTCGGGATTCGGATTTTCATTCATTTTACAACTCTCTTTGCTTAACTGAGTATGCATGGTAGATTGCGCCGATCCGAGCAGATAGTTCATTCATCCTCGTTTATGAGGCTTGCACCCATGCTAGTAGGCTTACGCTTCTGACCAACCATATTTGCTTAGGGTTACAAAAGTCCGCAAAACAGTGTAAACACAAAGATCACAGAGACGACGTCTTAACACAAGGGTAACACGCTATATAACTGATATTATACATATATATATATAAAATATAGTGGGGCCAATAAGTATTGGGCAGCCAGCAAAAGTTACTTTTAATACTTTGTAATGTCGCCTTGGTTGGCAATGACAGAGGTCAAACGGTTCCTGTAGTTCTCGACCAGGTCTACACACAGTTTAGTTGGTATTTTGGCCCACTCGTCTACACAGATCTTCTCTAGAGCTGTGATGTTTGAGGGCTGTCGCTTGGCAACTCGAAGTTTTAACTCCCTCCACAGGTTTTTGATTGGGCTGAGGTCCGGAGACTGGCTAGGCCACTCCAGAACCTTGATATGCTTTTTACGGAGCCACTCCTTGGTTTTCTTGGCTGTGTGCTTTGGATCGTTATCATGCTAGAAGACCCAGCCATGTTTCGTCTTTAATGCTTTGAGCGAGGGAAGGAGGTTTTTATCCAAAATGTCACAATACATGGCCCCATTCATGTTGCCATTGATAAGGTGCAGTCTTCCTGTTCCTTCTGCAGAAAAGCATCCCCAAAGCAAGATGTGTCCACCCCCATGTTTAACAGTAGGTATAGTGTTCTTGGGATGCAACTCAGCATTCTTCTTCCTCCAAACACTTCCTCCAAAGTTCGATTTTGGTCTCATCTGACCTCTCATTTGGTCTCATCTGACATCGGGCCTTTACATGTTTTTTGTTTCGTAGGGGAACCTTTTGGGCAATGCAGGATTTCATCTCATGACGACATAGTGTGTTAGTTATTGTTATCTTTTTGATGGTGGTTCCTGCCGTCTTCAAATCATTGACCAGTTCCTACCGTGTAGTTCTGGGCTGATTACTCACTGGTCTCAGGATCCTTTGAACCCCATGAAGTGAGATCTTGCATGGAGCGCCACTCCTAGGGAGGTTGTCAGTGATGTTATGCTTCTTCCATTTTCTAATAATGTTTCCAACTGTTGATCTTTTCTCACAAAGTTGTTTACCAATTGCAGTTTGACTCATCCCAGCTTTGTGCAGTTGTACAATTTTATCTCTGGTGTCTTTGGGAAGCTCTCTGGTCTTGGTCATGGTGAAGACTGCAGTCTGACAGTTTGAAGGTGTGTGCAGGTTTGAAGGTGTCTTTTATGCATCTAATCAGTTCAAGCAGGTGTCATTCATACTGTTAACAAGTGGGGGCTGAAATAATGTTTGTTTTCTAGCTGCCCAATACTTATTGGCCACCCATTTTCACAAATAAATTGCTTAAAAATCATACAATAAGATTTCCTGGATTTTTTTTACATTCTGTCTCTCAAGCTTGATGTGTACCTATGATGAAAATTACAAACCTCTCTTATCTTTTTAAATGGGTGAACTTGCACAATTTTACATTGCCCAATATTTATTGGCCCCACTATGTGTATATGTGTGTGTGTGTGTTATATATATATATATATACACATATACATAAAACGGAATTGAGAAGAAGGAGGGGCGCCTTCAGTCTGTCCTTTGTAAACAATGGACGCAGCGTCATTACGTCAGCGTACTACGTGGGCACGTCTAAACTCAAAATTTGACTTTTTTTTTTAAACCGTAAAATCAAAAAAATATAAACGGATGAACGTACGTTGGGAGCGTCTGTATACTTGATTTTATAAAAACATTTCTCATACAAATAATTTTTGTGACCCATTTTCGATATTGATGATGGACGTGTGTGTGTGTTTCCACCTGTTTGATGGTTATGGTGTTGCTCAGCCATTATATTTTTGTTTCCATCCTTGCGATAAGAGGTTCTAATATAGCATATGATAAGGACCAGGAGTTCTTCTGTGCAGATGCTTTGAGAGAATGTGCTACCAGACATTTTTAGAAATGGTGTTCAGCCTGCAGCTTTTTTTAACGAGATCATCCTTGATACTTAAAATGTGACATTGCATTCCTTCAGGAAACCACCTACTGGTTAAAGATCAGGCCAGACTTCAAAAGGATGGGGTGGGTAATATATTCGCATCCCATTCTCATCACAACTCTATAACCTGTGGAACAGCCATCTTGATTCATTAAAAAAAAATACAGCTTGATGCAACCAATGTTATCTTAGATCCACAAGGAAGCTTTGTAAAGGTTCCAGGGCTCTGTTACCATAAGCCTGTGGTTTTTGGTATATATTTATGTCCCAAATTGGGATGATGAGAAGTTTATGGGCAAAATCATCTCCTTAATTTCAGACTTGAATTTAGAACATTAGGGTTTTTTGTGGAGACTTAAACTGTGTGATAAATCCAACACGACCATTTCCATTCTAAATCCACAAACCTCTTCATAAAGGCCAAGGGATTATCCGTTTTTATGGACTAGATAGGAAGTGTCTTTGGCGTTTTTTTAATTCACACAAAGTAAATTCCTCTCCCTTTTTAACTATGTCTTATATGGTAGAATAGACTATTTCATCATTGACCAGAACCTTCTGCCTTTTCTTACGAAAGTTGAATGTTCTTCAATACCCAAGTCAGATCATGTCCCTGTGCTATCAGATTTTGCATTTCTCTTTACAAATTGGAACTTCCCCCTTGGAAATTAGACAGAAATCTTTTGGCTGATGACAGCTTTTGTGAAATTATATCCCAACAAATAGATGACTTTACAGAATCAAACAATAAAGATGATATGTCCCCTTCTCTCCTCTGGGAAACAGTGAAAGTGGTAATCAGGGGTGAGATCATATCACATTCAGCTAAAATAAATAATATGAAAAAATTAACCAAGAGGAGCTCATCAAAATGAGATGTATGGTGGATGCCTAGTATTCTGTTTCTCCTTCCCCTGCGCTCTACAAAAGATAGCTGAACCTTCAAACACAGTATAATTTGCTGTCTACCACAATCACTGACCGTCTCCTATTGAAACCATGGGGTTATGTCTACGAGTACGACGACAAAGCTGGCCGTCTTATTAACACACCAACTTAAGTACTGCTTACTTCTCAACAAATTACACAAATGCGAGGCGCTCCACCGAATGTAGGCGCTTGTCGCAAGTGACGTATGGTGCTTGTGAGACAAAGCACAGCTTATTTGGACTTCCGGTCTTTCAAGTGAGCAAATGAAGGTTGAGTACTAAACAAGTATTCAACGCGCACTTAACTACTGTCTACGTCACTTGCAACAAGCGCCTACATTTGGTGGAACGCCTCACAAATATGGAAAGTTGATGGTAAACAAACTATTGACCCACAATAAATTCATCAAACATTCACCTTCTTTTATTTAAAATAAAGAAACATCTACTGGTGCAAGTAAATATATGAAACTTTTTTTACTCACTTCAAGGTTCCTACCGTAACAATACTGCATAAAGTGGAGACTGAGCTTCCACTGAATTTTATAGAAATCAATAATGCAATAAAGGCAGTGAGCATGGCAAGGCACCAGGCACAGATAGGTACCCTACAGAGTTCTCTGAAAAGTTCTCTAGTAAACTATCCACAATCTTACTTGATATATTTAATGATTCGCTGTCTCATGGATCACTTTAACAAACACTGACTGAAGTGTCAGTTACTCTCGTGCTTAAGCCGGGTACACACAGCACAGTATGTGGTTCAAATCGACCTATTGCACGTGAAGATCCTGGCCAAAGCCCAAAAGGTGTTTAAGTGCTTCCTGCCAATTTAACTTGCTTGTTTTGGTCATGTCCAGCCCTGACAAACTACTGGCATATGATCTTTAAGACATTGTCAGAGGCACTTGATTCAACCCTATGCAGCAATGGCTATATTCAGTAATCCAAACAGGAAATATAATGAGGAAAAGAAATAAAAATATTATTGCTTTTGCAATGCTGCTTTCATGTAGGACAATATTATTGCACTGGAAATCTCTATGATCGATGATGGTGACCTCACACAATCCATACACTTAGAAAAGATAAAATACATGCTCAGGGGGTCTAGACAAAAATTCTTCACTGTCTGGGATCCAGTGTTGATGTTCTTGGGTAAACTTAAGACTGTGTCCATCTATTACCATTCAGCAGCCCTCGTGCATCTGTATTTCTGTTTTTTTTTTTTTAATCATGTAGTGTACAGTCTTAGTGATGGAGAGCCTATTTGTATCTTTTTGTTAATTTCATTGACTACTACTTTTCATCCAGGTGTCCTGCATGTCTTGTTTTGGGGTTGTTGTTTTTTTTTTGGGTGTCTAGGTTTTGAGTAGTGTACGACAAACCCTTCTTTTTTTTAACTCTGTTTTTGTTCATGATCCTCATGTGCATACATCTTTGACGCTCAATAAAATTAAATAAATAAATAAAAAGGCTGGGGTTTCTTACTGAGTGCTCTGGAGTGGTCTGGGTTTCTGATGCCTTTGGCACGGAGTCTCTGTAACAGCGATGTAGATGACTGCTGCTTCACCAGATACACAGCCATGGAGTAACTCTGAAACACACACACACACACACACACCATTGTTCATATCATCAAGTCCCCACAGGAGTGATTAGGATGAATAAATCAGTCAATAATCTTCAAACATGCAAAATTAAGCCAGCTGACGGACTGAACTGAAACTAGACTGTACCCGAACTGAAACAATAACAATCACCGCATCAACGTCCAGGGTGGCTCGGTAACTATTATTAGGTATAATTATAACTAGAAAGGCCATAATCACAATAAACAACTCAAAATAGCTCAACAGCTGTGTATATGGTTCCTGCACGTGAACAAAAGAGCAGGTCCCCACCCGGAGGTGACATGAGACCACATCCCACCAGTCGGACGGGCAGCACGGTGGGGTAGTTGTTAGCACGTCTGCCTCACAGCAAGAAGGTCCTGGTTTTGATTCCCAGCTCGGGTGTTTGTGAGTGGAGTTTGCACGTTCTCCTCGTGCTTATGTGGGTTTCCACCGGGTACTCTGGTTCTCTCCCACAGTTCAAAAACATGCATAGTATGCACATTGACTTCCATGTCACCTCTATGTGTGAATGAAAGTATGACTGGTTGCTTAAGTGTTGACCCTACGATGGCCTTACAAGCTGTCCTGGTTGTACCCACCTCACCCAGAGTCGGCTGAGATGGGCACCAGCCTCCCTGCAACCCTAGTTAGGATTAAGGGTTTCAGAGAAGGAATAAATGAACCAAAGAGAAGATTTATGGATGTGGTGAAGGCAGACATGAAGGTCGTTGGAGTAAGAGTAGAAGATGCAGAGGATAGGGAGAGATGGAGGCAGATCATTTGCTGTGGCGACCTCTGAAGGGAACAGCCGAAAGAAAAAGAAGAAGAAGAAGAGGAATAAATGAATAAGTGGTGTATATTCCTGATATTCAGCGCATTATGGCATGAACTAATGCAGTGCACTGCAGAGCAGAGTGGATTATTTTGACCACAGCCTGTTTCGCACTTTACAGTAAAGAGAAGGGGGGGGGGGGATCAGAGGCATTATTTCATTCTGAAGGAATGTCACATGCATGTTCTAACACATACTGCAATCAACATCACTGATAAGACTATCTTCTCTAAAGACACACCTTCAAGCTTTGAGCTTGAGAAGCAAGACGGTGACGGTGTAAAATCGGTGGTGTAAAATACGAATATTGAATCTCAAAATCAGGGAGCACCACCAATCGAGATGATTTTCTCAATTTCATTTGCATTCATTGACACTCAGCCAAACACTTAATTCATTATAGGTAAACTTGTCTTTTTGTGACTTAAACAGAACGATGTCATCATGAAGTTCAAGATACAGATTGGCTGATACTCATCATGTTGTTGATTGGATGATCTGCTTGGATTGACCGATATGCATCATAATGCTGATTGGCTGTTTTCACAATGCATAACTGACTGACTGTTTGTTGTGCGTCAGAAACTTGACAAAATAATATATACCATCTATCTTCTTCTTTTACTTTCGGCTGCTCCCTTCAGGGGTCGCCACAGCAAATCATCCGCCTCCATCTCACCATCCTCTGCATCTTCTTTTCTGACTCCAACGACCTTCATGTCCCCCTTCACCACATCCATAAATCTCTTCTTTAGTCTTCCTCGAGGCCTTCTGCCTGGTAGTTCCAACCTCAGCATCCTACTGCCAATATACTCACTATCCCTCCTCTGTACATGTCCAAACCATCTCAATTTAGCCTCTCTGACTTTGTCTCCAAAACATCTTTCATGGGCTGTCCCTCTGATATACTCATTTCTGATCCTATCCATCCTCGTTACTCCCAGAGAGAACCTCAACATTTTCATCTCCGCTACCTCCAGCTCTGCCTCCTGCCTTTTCCTCAGCACCACTGTTTCTAAGCCATACAACATCACTGGCCTCACCACCGTCTTGTACACTTTTCCCTTCATTCTTGCTTACACTCTCCTATCGCACATCACACCGGACACTTTTCTCCAACCATTCCAGCCTGCCTGTACACGCTTCTTCACCTCTTTTCCACACTCTCCATTGCTCTGGATTGTTGAGCCTAAGTACTTAAAATCCTCTACCTTCGTTATCTCTGCTCCCTGTAACATCACCGTTCCTCCTGGGTCCTTCTCATTCACACACATGTATTCTGATTTGCTGAGGCTAACCTTCATTCCTCTCCTTTCAAGGGCATACCTCCACCTCTCTAGATTTTCCTGCACTTGTTCTCTGCTCTCACTACAGATCATGATGTCATCTGCAAACATCATAGTCCATGGAGATTCTTGTCTCACCTCGTCTGTCAGCCTGTCCATCACCATAGCAAACAAGAAGGGGCCGAGAGCTGACCCTTGATGCAGTCCCACCTCCACCTTGAACTCTTCTGTCACACCGACAGCACACCTCACCACTGTCTTACGTCTCTCATACATGTCCTGCACCACCCTAACATACTTCTCTGCCACTCCAGACTTCCTCATGCAATACCACAGTTCTTCTCTTGGCACCCTGTCATATGCTTTTTCCAGATCAACAAAGGCACAATGTAGCTCCCTCTGACCTTCTCTGTACTTCTCTATTAACATCCTCAAAGCAAACATTGCATCTGTGGTGCTCTTTCTTGGCATGAAACCAAACTGTTGTTCACAAAGCTGACCTCTGCCCTTAGTCTAGCTTCCACTATTCTTTCCCATAACTTCAATCGTATGGCTCATCAACTTTATCCCTCTGTAGTTGCCGCAACTCTGCACGTCTCCCTTGTTCTTAAAAATGGGCACAAGCACACTTCTCCTCCGGCATCTGCTCACTCTCTAGTACCTTGTTGAATGTTCTTGTCAGAAAATCTACTGCTACCTCTCCTAGACACTTCCATACCTCCACAGGTATGTCATCAGGACCAACTGCCTTTCCATTCTTCATCCTCTTCAATGCCCTTCTCACTTCACCCTTACTGATCTTTGCTACTTCCTGCTCCTCAATGGTCACCTCTTCTACTATTTTTTCTCTCATTTTCCTCATTCATCAGCTCTTCAAAGTACTCTTTCCATCTTCCCAGCACACTTCTGTCATCAGTCAATACATTTCCCTCTCTGTCCTTTATCACTCTAACTTGCTGCACGTCCTTCCCATCTCTATTTCTCTGCTGTGCCAACCTGTATAAATCATTTTCTCCCTCTTTACTGTCCAACCTATCATACAAGTCATCATACGCCCTCTGTTTGGCCTTAGCCACTGCTACTTTCGCCTTACGCTGTGTCTCCCTGTACTCCTGTTTACTCTTTTATATATATATATATATATATATATATATATATATATATATATATATATACACACCATCTATATATGTATATATTTATTTTGCGATCAACATTCATCAGCAACTAATTAGAATTCTTACATAGTGTATTTTTTGGTAATGCTTCTATTGACTTTTCCAGAGAACATGGCTTAAACACTTTAAACATCAACAGAATAATTATTTAACTATGACTGGGAAAGAAGCTCCACCCATAACAATCTCAAGGGGAGCGCTGCTTTTAGGCAGTGCCTAAATCTGTATATTATAAAAATTCACAAAGAATTTTCTTATTAAGTCTATTGTTGGGGAAAATTCCAATCCTAGACCCACATGGTATGTTTAGTAACTGCTTGTACATCCTTTGTATTGGATAACTTCCTTCCTGAAGTCTATAAGCCACAGACATCATCCAGCTGTACTGGAGCTATTTTGGCTCTTCTTTCGCTTGCGGGTTATAATTAATTGCATGTTTACATAGTGGTCTTTTGAATGTCTCATTTATTTATTAGTTAGTTTTAATTTTATTATTTTTATGACATGACAACAAAGTAAGATTACCTTCATTGCTTTTAGTCAGTGATTCTTGGTTCCACTCTGAAGCAATTTGGTGTTGAAATGAGCAGAGGTTTATTTATTTATTTGTTTGTTTGTTTGTTTATTTATTTTAAGTCCTTAGTATAAAATGAAATATCTCCTCATTTTAAGAAATAATACCTCACCCTGGACATGTTAAACCGACTTACCTATCTTTTGTGTTCTCTTTTGGTGTGTAAAATACAAGGCAGCAGGGCCATGTGCAGCTTTAAAACCGGTCACTGTTTCATTTCATCATTTCATCTAATGCACTATAGCAAGGGTCCCCAACCACCAGTCCCTGGACTGGTACCGGTCCGCGGCTCAATTGGTAACAGTCCGCAGAAGAAATAATTCATTATTTGCGTTCTACTTATTATCTGAGTTTGAACGATCTTTAATTTTGAAAAATATTTTATTTTGAAAAATGACTGGATTCTCTTGGTTACATGTCGGTCATTTGAGTGCTAAAATGTAACCCACAAGGGGACGGCACATGAACAAGAGGCGAGTTGGACATGTTTCAAACAACAGCAGGGATTTTGGGTGAGACTGAACCTGAGCCTTCATTCTCCCAGCTGGCGCACCACCATCTGTGGGTTTTGTTTGTTTTTTTTTTTTAAGAAAAGTTCAAGCTCTACTTCCCAACCAACTTTATTTCAGCTGTTGAAAAATAACATTCATGGAGTGCTTAATAATAATAATAATAATAATAATATTGTTGTTGTTGGCCCTGTCGATCTTGGAAGATCATGGGGGGGTTTTGTGCCATGGGTCTTCAGTCAGGGAGCTGCAGCATCGGGCATGGCTGTAGAGGCCGATACGGGATCTGCAGATCCTGCCGCAGCCGCTACAGATGAAGTCCTCGCAGTGTGGTGGGGGGTGGGGCCAGTCTCTGCTGACTGCGGAGTCTCTTCTCCTCCCAGCGGGTGTCTCTTCTCTCCTCTGCTGTCCTGATGACATCCTGGATGGTGGTCCACCAGATGGAGCAGTCGAAGGCGGCCGACTCCAGGTTGGACGGGTTGAAGCCTCCGGCCTTGAGGTCGTGCTTGCAGACATCCTTGAACCTGAGAGCTGGGCGTCCCTTTGGCCTGGTTTCAGTAACCAGCTCCTTGTGCAATAAGTCTTTGGGGATCCATTCGAGTGACGTGGTCAAGCCAATGCAAGCGTCTCTGGGTCAGGATAGCAAACATACTGGGCACATCTGCTCTGGCCAGGACGTCGATGTTGGAGATATGGTCCTGCCAGGTGATGCCCAGTAGTCTGCGATGGCAGCGTTGGTGGAAAGCGTTCAGCCAGCGTTCCTGGCGGTAGTAGAGGGTCCATGCTTCACTGCCATAAAGGAGAGTACTCAGCACACAGGCCTTGTAGACTCTTATCTTGGTGTTTTTTTATATTTAAAATATCAACAATCTACCCCCCCCAAAAAAAAAAAAAAAAAAAAAAAAAAAAGCGTTGACCAGTCCACAGTGATAAAAAGGTTGGGAACCCCTGCACTAGAGTACAGAGACAAATCAAGAGCCTGTGACACGGATATTATCTAAATGCAAAACAGATTTCAAGCAATACTGCAAAAGTCTCATTAAGGATCTAAAGAATTCAACAAAACTAGAAGAAATTCAAAACACTAAAAAATTCAAGGAATACAACGAGAGCTATAAGAGCCGCCTAGAAGTTATCTGCTCTGATCAGTGTATCTACAGTGCAGTGCACAGTCTGGAACATGCCATCAAGCTGTTTTCACATATGAACCCCAGACAATGTGCGGGGAATCCGGGCCAGACGCGGTCGGGAGTTGCTCGGTCACACATGTAGCACAGTTGAGATATTCCATTTGGTTTCAGTGAAAAGTGGAGCCTTGGGACAGCATGCAGTAGAGATCAATGGCTCAGTTCGGTTTATTTACAAAAAAAAAAAATAGCATGAGTGTGGAGAGGCAGAAGACTGACTAATTACTTTTGAATCTGGTATAATTACTGATTCACCTGATATTCTCTTGGCTTGCTGGTCTCTTTCTCTCTCTCTCTCTCTCTCTCTCTCTCTCGCTCTCACACACACAAGTTTATAGTTTCAACTGTCATTGTTTTTTTCTCTCTGCTTTTTTGGGTAGAAGTTACGACTAAGGCTGTCTGCAAAGTGAATGTGTGTGTGTGTAGACACATGTGCATGTGTGTGAGAGTGAGATATCGGACAGGATATAGAAATAATAACACCTGTTTGGCTTAATTTTAGCCCAGATCCAAATGGTAATTTATTAGTCTCAGACAGGAATGCACTCGACCATGTGATCAGTGCGTTTTATATACATATACGGGCGGTCCTCACTTAATGACAGGGTTTCGTTCGGTAGACCCCATCGTGAAGCGATTCCGTCGTTAAACGAACCCCGCTTTAGTAGACATTTTGCTTGGTTTGTATTAGTACAGTGTTTTGAAAAACACCGGGCTTATTGTTAGCCGGTGTGCGGCTAGCATTGATCTACCATAGCATATTAGCTCAGGATAGGAGTTGACCGTGCTTAGTTTCCCAAAGACTCCAATCTCAAAACCGTAGTAGGGTCAACCGGTCATAGATGAGCATAGTGCAAAACATGAACAAACAAAACAACAAATAAAACAAATGAAAACGAACAAAGAAACAATTGAGAACTCCGCGACATCGCCCTCTAGGCAGTGCCATCTTGGAGACATCACGTTCAAATGCAAAAGGACATAAAGCGTAATAAAATTTGTCCTTTTGGTATTGTTTGTTAAGCATGCCATAGAACATAAAATCTCACGCACAAACATTCCAAACATTAACTTAGATACTGTACTGGAATAGTAATTGAAAAAGTCTTTCATACAACAGTTCAGAGGAAACTGTTGTTTCTTCAGGAGAACGTCTTATTTCTTCAGAAGAGACATCCAGCGTTTTCTATCGCTTATCTAGAGAAGACGCACAGCGTATGAGTGGCATCATAGAGCTTAACTGGTAATTAAAACACAAAAAAAAGGCTCATTTACAACTTGTGCTCGAATGAGGAAAAGGGGGTGTTACATCATCTCAACCAATCAGCAGGAAAGAGGACAGCCATTGGCTGAATTTGATTGACGTGTCAGTTGCTTGGCAGTCCATGAATACTCAAACTGTGAGTGCAAAACCGGGAATAGTCAAGGGCCTACTGTACATATATACAGTCGGCCCCCTACCGACAAAATTAATCCGTTCCAGAGCCTTTTTGTTAACGCGGGGATTTCGTCAGTAGGGATCACATTTTACATGTTAAACGCCTAATTCATTCCAAGGCTCCAGTCTTTGGACTGGATAAACCCCATAAACCCTTTAAAAATGATAAAAGTACACCAATTTTGTATAAAATATGTGTTAAAAGTAAAAGAAAATTATTCATTAAACAATTTAAACATTTTATTAACATATTAAACCATTTTATTGACATTTATTAATTAAACCATTATTAACCATTTTTATTAACACACACACACACCTCTCTCTCTCTGTCTCTCTCTCTCTCGCTGCGGGCCACGCCCACAAGACGTGGAATATATATATATATATGTGTGTATATATATATATATATATATATATATAGATATATATATATATATATATATACACATACATACACACACACACACACTTTACCTCACTTTATGAAAGTCTCACTAAACAAAAAATGCAGGTTACAAAACACATTTTCCTAAAATTTTTGTCTCTCAATACGAAACAAGCTCATGTTATGAAAGCGCCATTTTAAAATTCAAACACGGCATTCAAACATTCAAACAATGCACGAGTCGTTTTCCCATTGGTTGTCTCACAACACCCCGCCCCGCTGGCCTCCCATTGGCTCAGAGTGCGCTGAATCTCCATAATACAGTACTGTACCCATAATGCTCTGCGTGTGCCTTCGACCCACTGTTCGACACACACGCGTGAAGGAGAGTTGTACTGTTGGTTCATGAGTTTCGTGAGTTTTTTGAGCGTGCTTATTGCGGCGTTATTTTTTGTTATTAATCATGAGCAGCAGGAAAGTGATTCCCGGTGAGACTGAAAAGAAGAAGCGGGCTCTGTTATCAATAAAAGTAAAACAGGAGATGATAAAAAAATATGAAAGTGGGATTCGGTTGAGTGAAATCGCAAAGGAGTATGGCCGAAACCCCTCTACAATCGGGAAGATATTGAAGCAGAAGGAGACCTTAAAACCGGAGATACAGTGACGGAGGCGATTATTTTGGAAAAAGCAAATGCCATATTTAAGGACCTCGTGATGGAGGGTGGGGGTGAGGGTTCTTCAGACCAGCAACCCCTCGACTTTAAAGCGTCGCATGGGTGGTTCAAGAGATTTAAGAAAAGGTAAATAATTTTCTTTTACTTTTAACACATATTCCATACAAAATTGGTGTACTTTTATCATTTTTAAAGGGTTTAGGGGGTAGTATTGGGAGCCTTGGAACAACTCAGGCATTTTACATGTAAAATGCGGTTCAATTTACAAAAAAAATGCAGGTTACGAAAAAGTCTCTGGAACGGATTAATTTCGTAAAGTGAGGTACCACTGTGTATGTATGTGTGTGTGTGTGTATATGTATATATATATATATATATATATATATATATATATATATATATGTATG
The DNA here is from genome assembly GCA_024760905.1 of Plotosus lineatus. Taxonomy (NCBI): domain Eukaryota; kingdom Metazoa; phylum Chordata; class Actinopteri; order Siluriformes; family Plotosidae; genus Plotosus; species Plotosus lineatus. Next base: position 13,931,799 of record CM045748.1, read on the forward strand.
TATATATGGTTTGTATTTTCATGTTTTCACCCAAATGAGGATGGCTTTCATTCTTCTTAAGGTTTCTTCCTCACCTCACCCGAGGGAGTTTTTCCTTGCCACCGCCGCCATGGGCGATGCTCATTCGGGATGTGTGGAAGTTATAGAAAATGTTTAAACTTTTTTTTTTTTTTTAATTTCTAAGCTCCTATTTTACTGAAAAAAAAAAAAAAAAAAAAAAAACTGTGAGGAAAAAACTCAGTGGTTTTTGATACAGAGCTTAAACTGCCGGTTCTCATGGTGGCTTGTTAATTACTGCATATTTTTTGTGATGTGATTTGGCTCTAATGAACACCAATGTTGAATAAAAAAAGGATTCAATACCATTAAAATGAAATTTCTGTATGGACAGATCGTCCGATTTGACAAGAAATCTTGGAGTAAGTTGGTTCCGATCTAGAAACAGGTTGAATATTCATAGATCCCAAGTCTTGCAATCTTCTCGTACGAAATGCCATCATTTTGGTTATATTGAAGATATTTTAACTTGCTGTCATTTTGCAGTGAACCCATAACACAATCACTTGCTGGGAATTCTCTGGTAGAATACCTGTGCTATTCTCACTCAGATATTACACAGCCTTTATATGGGAGAGGTGGCAGACTAAAGTCCATATAATGTCCGGAGTGTGAAATTCAGATATATAAGCCCAATAATTCAGCCCTTATGGACAATGTGTAGACTTAAATACAAATGTGAAACCAGCGTCGGTGTCTCCAGAAGTGTTTTTACACAGGTGCCAATCTAGAATGATCTCCAGAAGTGCATTTCAGAGTCTCTAGAGAAGCGCCGCCAAAGAACTCCCTCTACAGCAGTGCCTTTCTAGAATGTATATCTACATAAGCTCTCTCTACAGGACTGCATGTCCAGTGGCTCTACTAAAATGTCTCTCTCCAAAAGTGTCTCTCCAGGAGTGCAATTCCACTGTCTTGACAGAAGTCTCTCTCTCTCTCTCTCCCTCTCTCTCTTTAGACACGTTTGTACAACAGGCTATCTCCTGTTATTTCCCTGTACAGGAGTGTCTGTGCAGATGCTTCCCTCCAGAAGTGTCTCTCTCTACAGTGTTCCTACAGAAGTGATGGTCAAAATCACATTAATTAAAGCCTCACCCTTCCAATCTCTGATGTCCAGGACACTACGATTGTGTTGGGGACAGTGGTGGACAGTCTAACCAGTGAGGTAATGTTGATGGGTCTGCTGGGACGCTTTGGTTCAACTCCATTTTTGGTAGGAGGAAGGTAACCCTGAGGACAAACACACATTTGAAAAATGTCATGTATCTATTTCTCATCCTAGTGATATTAGCGTGTGCATGCATGCATTTTTCCTTTTCATACCGGAAGGCTGCATGGTTTCCCATTGACCTTTACACAAAGGTTAGGAGGAAAGTGGTCTTCTTGCGGACAGCTGGTTTCTGATAAGCAAAACCTATGGACAGGAGATATGAATACAATTTTTTGACACGACAACTTACAAGTTGTTTGTATTGGGGTCCTCAAAAAACAATACATATCATTTACCTTAATTGTACTTGTACCGTGAAGTCACATTTGGTCCCCGAGATGTCCCTGGAATATAAAACCCCACAAAATATTATGATTAATAATAATACTAATATTAATTAATATAATATGATAATGCCTGTGAAGAAGTGTTATGTTACTTGGACAAAAAGACAAAAAAGGAAGAAAATAATCAAGTTAAAGTACTAGCCAGACAATTCTCAAGCTGAATTAAAGCATTGCTTCTCAATTATTTTCTGCCCACCACGAAGAAAAAACATTTCACGCCTCCCACCGCCCCAAGAGCGACTATAAATAGTATTATCTGTCTATAAAATTATTAGTACACTGTATTTTTATTAACATTAAAAACAAAAAAGAAAGAAATATAGCTCAACTTCAATAAAGAAAAACTTCATTAACATCGTTTTATAATCTGTGCTAGATTGTAAAGATTTAAAGTGCACCAATGTGCCTGTAATTAAAAAAATACATCCTTATTTAAACTCATTTGCCTTATTTGTCTTAATATCTCCGTCTCTCTCCACCTTTCTCTTCGTTCCTGTTGGAAAAATTTCCGTGTTGTTTCTTGAGGGGTTGTTTACTGCACTTCATATCGTTTGTTCGAAAAACCGCTACAGCATAGCGCTACAATGGGAGCGCCACTGCTAACTACTGGAGTGAAGGTGTAATTACACTTAATTCTCATACACTATTCCAGAAAAGCATGTTCCCCAGGGTCATACCCCCCCCGGGCATCACACCAGGCCCCCCTGACATCATTCCATGCCCCCCAAGGGGGGCGTGCCCCACTATTTGAGAAGCACTGAATTAAAGAAAATTTCATGTACTTCTTTTGTATCACAGATTCTCTCAACTCTTTGGGTATCCATCCTCATAAGAACCACGAATAGGTGTTACCCTTCACCCGAACTCTCTCTTTTTTCTAAATTAATTTCCACAGTTTCAGCTGCTTCCCAGAAACAGGGAGACAAAATTAAAAAGCACTCAACATTACAGCCTGGACCTCAAGAGGCTGTGGGAAATTAAATGCAGTTTAAACTATTAACACTGAGCATATCGATTTTAATAATGAGTGAAAATCACCCAGAATTCTCGCAGTTGAATTTGATTTGTACGAACCTTAAAATAGAGGCCTTGCCTTCAAAGAAAGAAACGTGGTGTACAAAACAAGCAGCACTATCGTCATTTTTATGCAGACAAACCTTTAGTGTGTTTTCTATAGTAAGCAATGTGCCATGTAACTTACATAGAGCTGCTGATCTGTTGGACTTGCTGTGGTGTTAATGCAAAAGCAAAACACGTTTCCTGAAAGCGCTGACTGTTATCTGAAGCTAAAGAGAAACAGAAAACGATATCATCATCATCACCTGAAAGAAACCAATAATAGTATGGAACTAAAGAGCAAAATGAAAAAGGGTAAATTAAAAAAACATCAACAACGGCACACTGATTGAACTACCTGGTTTATTCTCCACAGTCATTACATCAAACAATTCAGATCTAACATCAAATACATTCCGCATCATGATCAAAATAATATACAGGGATCCCTCACTTTCCAAAGTTAATTGGATCCGATATCCCCCCGCGACCACTGAATTCCGCGAAGTAGGTTAAACCTCCCCCCTCCCCCTGACTGACGTATACGTACATGTATGTGTGTATATAACATCAATAAATACATATTCAATGCTATAAATGCTTATAATAACAAACATTCAAAAATAATGCATAAGATGTAAATAATATATATATATATTTGCATAATTGGCCTTGTTTTTGCAGCATTTTCTTTAACTTTTTCCCCCCCTATTCCTCCTTGATTTCCTTATTTTTTAATTCGATGAATTAAAAAAAAAAAAAAAAAGTGCAATGCACTGAACCCACATGAATTGAAGGTCGAAGTAGCAAGGGATCCCTGTAATACTCAATCCTCTGTTCACGTATACTAAAAAGTCCAATTTTTAACCAAAACTCTGCTTTACAGGTATGCATATAAACCTCCAGAAAAGCTTGCGGCAAAGCCCATTACGAATTAGACCGGTTCGAGGATGAAAAGAGCAAGCAGACAAACTCCGACAAATGATGTGCACGGCTGGTATTTGTTATTGCGTCTCAAACTGCTTATTACACTATTATTAAAAAAATCTGTGGACTGTGACATATGCAAAAAGCATGAATGTAGGAGTCCTCCAATTCTTTCTTGTATAAAGAGGGACGTCACAGAACACGCTCACGTGAGAAGAAACATTGTGCCTTAAATATTTGAAGTGTGAATCAAGAAAGGAAGAAAGTGTTGAAGAGTTCTATATCAGCCCAGCTTTGAAATGGAGGTTCATTAATAATACTGGGTAACTTTCAGCAAAGCTATATCCAATACTGGGATAAGAGAGAGAGTGCTGAAGGACTTTCACACCGCGACTCCCATGATGTAAGCCAGAACATTCTTGGAAGCAGAATTGGGTTAAAATTCGTAAATAATCCAATTACTTTTTATGATAATGACCTGAAAGGTCTGCTTCCCGAGAAGAATTCGTGTTCTTTTAATACATCCTAAAGTTGCTTACAAATGCAACAAGCAATACATGCGGGACAAAAATTAGGTTGTGAACCATTAATCATGCGGCTACACAAAGGGCAAGAAATAGTGGAAACAGCTATATAAAAAATAAATAAATAAATAAATAAATAAATAAATAAAAAAGCAACTCGTGCTCTAAAATGGCAGATTCTAAGAAAAGGAAATGGTTCCCCTCACTGAGCTGGTGAGATATTATTTACGCACTGCCACTTTTACAACCAAAGGTTTGTGGACACCTGAGGATGTCCCCTGTATGTGCTTGCTGAATAACCCTTCACAGAGAAAGTGCATCTTCTGGAGTGTGGATTTGGGCACATTTAGGCCTAAGAGCAGGGGTGCACACACTTTTACAGCATGCGAGCTACAGTACTTCCAAAATGACCAAGTCAAAGTGCTCTACCAATTATAAAATTGCAAAACATTTATTTATTCATAAATATATAGAGAATTCTTTATATGAACCATATATGTTAGTGTACCTTGCATAACTGCGTAAAGCCATATTCCTCTATACATTTTTTGTCGTTACCTTCCTCTGATGACGTGCACTGAATGGAATTTATTGTTCGTAATGATTGAGTGACTCACCCGGAACGAAGCTGTGGTGGCCGCCTTTGCTTTTGAAGTTAGCGAGGCAAACGCACTTTTCATGGGGGGGGGGGTGTGTGTCCATATGCAAGCCCCGCCCACTTATTTTTATACCCTTAAGTTTAGAAGACAAAAATTGGAGGCTAACTCACTAGCTTGCGCCGTTATGTGCACATGCGCAGTGACACTGGTGTCAGAAAAGATCAGACTCTTTCGACTGACAGTCTATCAAATGATAAATTTCATAGTGAACATATTGGACTGATGTCGAGGTTTCAATGCCATGCGATCCACCCACAATACCTTTGTGATCAACTGGTAGATCGCGATCGACGTATTGGGCACCCCTACCCAAGAGCATCAGTGAGGTCAGGCAGTGATTTGGTATGAATAGGTCTGGGATGTATTTGGCATTCTATATAACCCCAGAGATGTTCAGTAAGGTTGAGGTCAGAACTTAAGGTTCATGTGGTTACTCCACATCATCATGGACTTGCTGAGGAGACTTGCCATGGTTTCCACCCAGTTCTTTAGGTCGCACCCTGACTCTTACATACTCTGACGAGAGTGTTCAGAACTCTTACGGTGTGATGCTGGTTTACCCTCAAAAGGCTAAAAGAAAAACTTTAGGCTTTACAGATACAGACACCCACTAATAGTCACAGAAACTCAACTGATAGCTCACTGAAATTCATGAACAATTCACAGTTACAGGGATCCCAAGGGTTGAGTGCTGGTGGCTCCATATTACAGAGTTTATATTTTGCTGTTGAACTCCATAATGAATGGGGCAGTGGTGGCCTAGGGGTAAAAGGTGCTGGATCGCGGATCCTAAGGTTGGGGGTTCGAGTCTTACTCTCAACAGGTTGTCACTGCCCCCCCAGTGCAGCCAACTGGGATATCAAAGGCGGGTCATGTCTCCCACTGTCTATGGTGTGAGGTTCATGTAAAAGAACCATTGCTGCAAAGCCGTCAGCGTGTTTCTGCCCGTTGCTTAGGGTTGTGTCAGGAAGGGCATCCAACACAAAAACTTTTGCCAAATCAAACATGCGAATCATTAACACGACTTCCATGAAGATGGCGGCAAGGCAGATGATTCGCTGTGGCGACCCCTGAGAAAAAGGGAACAGCCAAAAGGAAAAGAAGAAGAACTCCATCGTGAATATCAAACACACTTAGTGCAACATGGTTAAAATGCCAATTTTGCTGAAGCTCCGACCCTGATCAGCCATAACTTTAAAAAGATTACGAGTACTGTTCATGTGTTGGAAGCAGGGAAAATAAGCAAACATAAGGATCTGAGTGACTTTGACGAGGGAAATTTGGATCCACTGATCTCCAGTAAGCTCTTGTATGGAGCGAAGCATCAATGATGTCTGGTCTGATCTAAGAGAAGAGCTGCTGTAACATACTGGCTACAATAGAAACGTGTCAGAACACAGTGCACTGCAGCTTGCTGTGTTCGACGCTACTTATCCACAGACCATGCAGGTGGTGTTAATGTTCTGGCTGACTGGTAATTGCTAGAAATGTTTTTTCTCCTTTTTCGATAATTCTTTTTTATATACATATAAACAAGCTTTATAATCTGAGTTGTAGTTAGACCTTTTATCATGCCAGTGAGACGATGAGTGGGTGAGTAAGAAAGAAATGAAATAATGATGTGATTATGAGAAGATGGAAAAATAGGCGAGAGTGCAACTGGTTGAAAGAGTGGAGTGGGAGTGGAGAAAATGTATGTTCTTGTGGAAGAGAGAATAAGAAAGAAAGATAGAGAGAGGAGGAGAGAGAGTAAGAAAGAAAGATGGAGAGGAGAGAGGGAGAGAGTAAGAGATTATCGTCTTCCCTGAAAATGTGATCGCGTGACTACACAATCAGCCACTCATCAAACACACAAATCTAAGGTGAAACAACAAACCTGACGACTTATTACCTGTAACCGAAAGCACATGTAAGCGCGCGCGCGCGCGCACACACACACACACACACACACACACACACACACACACACACACACACACACGTTCAGTGTTTAGGAAATAAATATTGCATATAAACCATATAGGTGGGCAGGTTTAACAATGAGCCACCCAGTGCACAGGAAACTTATACAGAGTATAAACAGGTAAGAGCAGCATAAAATATCCTGATCTACTGCCCCCCACACACACACACACACACACATTTTTCACAAAAAGCTTTAATCATGACAACAACAAATTATGACAACAGAGAAAGTTACTGCCCAATCAAATTTCTATGTCTGTAATAGAGGGGGCACAGAGGGAGGAGTGATTGAGTGTGCACATGAGAGAGAGAGAGAGACTGTGTGTGGTGTGTGTGTGTGGTGTGTGTGTGTGTGTGTGTGAGAGAGAGAGAGAGCAAGAGAGAGTGAGACTGTGTGTGTGTGTGTGTGTGTGTGTGTGTGTGAGTGTGTGTGAGAGAGAGAGAGAGAGAGACAGACAGAGAGGGACCATGTCTCCCAGGTGTTATTATGATGGTAATTACTGTCTATTTGCATATTCACCATGGCAAGCTAATGAAAGGGCAAAATAGGTGTGCATATGTGCGCACACACACACACACACACACACACACACACACACACACACACACACACAGCATGTTTATCACCACAACTCCACTACTCCCTCTTCCCAGTCATTCTACATAGACCCCTTGTCAGATGCCCCAGGTGCAATTAATGAAGTTGCAGAAGAAACCTGACAACATATAATTACACTGATGTGTGTTCTCTCAGACTGGAAGGGGATACAGACAGGGCAACACATGCTATAGCAAGATGACACTAGCTGAGAGGCAGCAAAATGACATCCTCATCACGCCCACCCTCAACACACCCCGCTGCTATCAGTACTTTTCCTGCTGATAGCATTTCTGGTGCTTATTGTGATTGCAATTATAATCTGTTCTTGCTGTTGGTCAACTGTTTTACAATAATCGGTCGGTCAGTCAGTCACATCAATAAAGCTCTTCCACTCAGCTGCACTCAACAGACATCAATGAGAAAGAGTGAGTGAGACCGAATGAGCAAATAGAGAGGAAGGAGAATTGGTAGAAAATCAGGGTAGGCAGACAGAAAAAGAGATGGAAGGAAAATCTGAGAACAAGATAGAATTTAAGAAATGAGACTGAAGAAGAAATCAAATGGAGAAAGAATGGGGATGAAAGAAAGAAGGCAATTGAGAGAGGAAGGATAGATGTGAAGAGGAGAAACAGAATTGAGAAATGACAAATAGGAGAAAACGAGAGAGAGAGAGAGAGAGAGAGACGAAGTGAGGTAATAAGGAAAGCGAAGGAGTAAAAGAAATAGAGAAAACATGAAGGAGGGGTTAAAATGGAGGAAAGGGAGAGAGAAGGAGGGAGAGTGAGTGGGAAAGAGGGAGGGAGAAGATGAGAGTGAGAGAGGAGGGAGGGAAGTAAAGAGAGAAGGAGGTAGGGAGGGGAGAAAGAAAGAAGGAAGTGAGAGGGTGAAGGAGAGAGGGAGGGGAGAGAAAGGGAAGAAGGGGGACAAGGAGGAATGGAGGGGAGAGAGGAAGAGAGAGCGAGAGAGAAGGAGGGGAGAAGGACAGAAAGAGGGAAGGGAGAGCGAGAGAAGGAGGGAGAAAGGGGAGTGTGTGTGTGAGAGAGAGAGAGAGAGAAGGAGGGAGGATAGGAAGAGAGAAGGAGAGGGAGCAATGGAAAGAGTGAGAGAAAAGGAGGGAGGGACGGGAGAGAGAAAGAAGGAAGGAAAGAGTGAGACAGAGAGAAGGAGGGAATAAGCAAGTGAGTGAGACAAAGGAGGGAGGGATGGGGAGAGAGAGAAAAAGTGTGAGAGTGAGAGAGAGAGATCTGCTTCTCTCTGCCTGAGCTGCAGTTAAAAATAGCCATGTCGTCTCTGCCATCTGATGTGTTATTACAATGGGAAACCGAGTTGAAGCGAAGGCCGAATGTGTTTCAGTCTGAAAGGCACAAAAGTTCCTCTTTATCTCATCTTACATTCGCTTCTTCTCTTCATAACGAGTGTGTTTCAGTTTGCCAACAGCAACAAAACTGCTTTTATTTAGGCTTATCATATCATTAAATTTATAAAGCAATGAAAAGCTCAAGCTCACTGACTCAACTCTACACTTTTCTACACCTCTGTTTCTCAGTATGAGGGAAACTGTGTCCAGTTATCTTCACAGCACTAATAAGCAGTTTTCTTTTCCTCTTTTACCCCCACCGTGTGTGTGTGTGTGTGTGTGTGTGTGTGTGTGTGTGTGTGTGTGTGGGAGAGACAGACAAGGAGACAGACAGGAAAGAGGGACATACTCAGAGGGAGTAATACAGTAATTGATTTGGCAGTGTGTGTGTGTGTGTGTGTGTGTGTGTGTGTGTGTGTGTGTGTGTGTGTGGGTGTGTTTGTGTGGGTGGGGGTGGGGGGGGTTGTGATGAACATCTAATACTTAATCAGCCCAGCTAACCTCAGTAAACTGTTCAAGACGAACTGACTGTTTATAAATGTTTGTGTAATAAAAGGAACATAATGTAGAATACAGTATATCTTCATTTCAATAACATACACAAGCCTACACAAAATCATTCATTACAGTAAAAATATTCTTTCATGCTGTTTATTCCAGATTGTGTGTGTGTGTGTGTGTGTGTGTGTCGCATACACACAAACATACAGTTGTGTTCAAAATAATAGCAGTGTGCATACAAAAGTGACAGAGATTTCCTTTCGGCCTTTTCCCTTTATCAGGCGTCGCCACAGCGAATGATTCACACATTTGATTCGTCATAGGTTTTTACGTCGGTGCCCTTCTGGACACAACCCTTTAACAAGGGGCAGAAACACGCTGACGGCTATGCAGCTACTCTTTACGAAAGTCAGCAATGGTTCTTTTACATGAACCTCTCACCATAGACAGTGAGAGACATGGCCCGCCTTTGATAACCCAGTTAGCTGCACTCTATACAAAAGTGAATAAATCCTTATAAAAGCTTTTCTTTCTATACACACAGATGCATTGGGCACACAACACATTCCATTCCAAATCAAAACATGAAGAAAAATATATCCAATTTGTGTTATTCCTTTAAAGAAATTGAACAGTGAATATTACACGCTTAATTTACCATCGCTCTTCTCCTCTCCTCTACCGCCGTCTCACTCCTCTCCCTCACTCAACACATATCTGCATTTCTTCTCTACAAATGAAAACATTCGCTGTATAAACTGAAAAATGGTTGAAAATTTTGTTTTCCTTTGAATCTCTGAACTAATATTTATTTGTATAATCACCGTTTCTGAGAACTGCTGCACATCATTGTTGTGAATTCGACCAACTTCTGGCCCCTGTGAGCAGGTTTTCCAGCCCAGGATGATTGAACCACATTCCACAGTTCTTCTGTATTTCTTGGTTTTGTCTCAGAAGCTGCAGTTTTGATGTCACCCCGCAAGTTTTCTATTGGTTTAAGGTTTGGAGATTGGGCCCCCATTTACTGGTGTTTGGGGTCATTGTCTTGTTGGAACAAAAATTTCAAGAACATTTCCTCTTCAGCGTAAGGCAGTATGACCTCTTCAAGTATTCTGATAGATTCAAACTGATCCATGATCCCTGGGATGAGATAAATAGGCCCCGACACCATAGTATGAGAAACATCCCCATATCATGGTGCTTGTGCCACCATGTTTCACTGTGGCTTTAATTCAGTGATAGCTTCCTGATAGCTCGGCTTCACATGGGCGTCTTCTAATTGTAACACGACTCTCGGGTAACTTTAGACCTTCTTTGATCTTCCTGGAGCTGATTGGTTGCTGAGTCCTTGACATTTTTGCTCTTCAATCCATTCAAATGATATTTTTTTCACTTTCTTCCATGTCTTTCAGGTTTCAGGTTGCCATTTCGGAACATTTGGGGTCATTTTAGCTGAGCAGCCTCTTTTTTCTGCAGTTCTTTGTTTTCCCCCTCTCCAATCAACTTTATAATCATGGAACACTGTTCTTCTGAACAATGCTAGAATGACCCGTTTTCTTCAGAATTTCAGAGACAAATTCACTCTAACCAGCATGTACAACATTTGCTGTCTTCCTTCCTTAAATAAGGACAATAATTGTCACCTATTTTTGAACGAATGAATGATGTCACTAATTGAACTTCATACTGGTATTTCAATTAGTGATTCAATTACACGGATTCAACAGCATGCATGCTACTATTTGATTCTATTACTCTACTACATCTGCTAGTAAATTATTTGCAAATTAAAAATAATTTCTACCAAAAACACTGACTGATCAGGTTAGTGATGTCTGATTGATATCATTTTGAACGCCACTACACACACACACACACACACACAGCATACAGGATAAACACAGAGTGCAGAATGTACAGCTTAGAAGTACTGTTAAGACATACAGATGGACAGTGGTAAGCACAGCTTCACTAGGACTGACATACACAAAATCACACCTTCTTCACTGGGATCGACAGGTACGGAGGACACGCCTCCTTTACTGGAACTGACTGGCACAGAAGAAACGCCTTCTTCCCCAAGACTGACTGCCAGACACCAAGGACACACCTCCATTCACTGGCACTGAAAGGTACCGAGGGCATGACTCCTTCAGTACGACTGAAAGGTTCAGGGGGTGTGCCTCCTTCAGTGGCATTGACAGGAATACGCGACATCGCCTTCATTAAGACTGACAGGTACAGAGGACATACCTCCTTTCCTGAAACTGACCGGTAGAAAGAACATGCCTCCTTTACAGGGATTGACAGGTATAGACGAAACCCTTTCTTCCAGGCACCAAATGCATGCCTCCTTTTCTAGGATTGACTGGCATAGGAAATGCACCCCTGGCTAGAGAACTAACATACACAGAGGACACACCACCTCTTCAGTAAGACTGACAAGCACAGAGGACACGCCTCTTTCAGTGAGAGTGCCAGGTATACAAGCCACACCTCCTACATTGGAGCTGACAGGTACAGAGGACCTGCCTCCTTCAATGGCACTGACAGTGGTACTGTCATTTCTCAGTTGGTGCCTCACAAGTCAGTATATAAAAATGTCCACCAAAAAAAATAAAAATTAAAAATTCAATTAAAATTTTGACAGCCATAATTTGGTTCATCTACTGTAAGTTGGATCTAATCACAGTTGAGCTTTGACTAGCAAAACGTAAATAACAAAAGCAGTGTTCATGTCTGGATTATTCATAATCAGATCCATAATAAAAAGTGCCAGTGATAAAGCAGTGAGGATTTACTCAACTGTTATTTATTATTCTGGGCTGCATGTGGTAAAGAATAAAACGATCTCCAGCACAACACATCTACTAATGCATTAATGCAAGAACTCATGAAAGCGATTAAATACGAACAGGCCTTGTGCTTCATATTAGCATACAAGCATGGAAATATTGATCTTGGCATCTTGCCTGCAATTTTCATATGATTTTAAATAATTCAAGAACAAAAAGTTCAATTATGGAAACATTTTCGAATCCAATTGTGGATCTTAACAGCGGTGGCCTTCCTTTTCTGGGTAAACAACACTGACAGGGAAAATGAGGGGTGTATACATGGTGTGCTAACGGCTCTAATGAGAACAGAATAATGAGATAAATAATCAGGAAAATTATTCAACATGCAGAGCTGAACGTGTAGAGCAAGACAGACGAAGGCGGTGCTCTGCGTCTGTGGTGAGAAGGAAAATAATTCCTCTTATTGAACATTCTGCAGTGCAGAGGAGAATAACCTGACTTTGGAGGCATAGTTTCTAAGGATTTTTTTAAACAATCAATTTGTACTCATTTACTGGGCCTGCATATCCAGGATTTTCATGGAGCTCTTTAAAAGCAATAAAACAAACCACAGCATTGGGTACCTCCATTTTTGAGACGCATATCTGCATGTATCAGCAAAACCCAACCATCACATTTAATTAAAACACAATGTAGCGTCTCCGGCAGTTTAATAAAATGCCTGCTCATATCTGTTGGGGTAAATAAGTATAAGAAAGCATGGATTGCATCCAGAAGAAATAAATATCTGTAACAGGGTTGTGTCTCCATCTCCTACACCATTCAAGGCTAATAGTGAAGCTCCTGAGCAGGGTCCCATAGTTATGTCACATGACTATTGATGGCTGTCCTGTGTCCGTGCGTGAATTGATACTGAGATTTTGTTAGGCATCACTGCTGGCAGACAGCAAGAATTTAAAAAAAAAAAAAAATCCGACTTTTTCCCGACTGGAGTTGGATTGAATGCTTGAGACTTGCCCCAGCATTAAAAAAAAATTTCAATCTCACTCAATTACATTTACATTTCTTGCATTTGGCAGACACTCTTCTCCAGAGCAACTTACAATTATCTTCTTTTAATACAACTGAGCAATTAAGGGTCTGGCTTCAACAGGTCCAACGGTGGTGATGGTAGGGATTGAACCGCTGACCTTTGGATTAGTAATCCATCGCATTAACCCCAAAGCCACCGCTGCCACACACTTAAATAGGTCAACAAACTTTCACTGAGCAGAACAACTTCAAACCTGAAACATGAGCAGGACCACTGAATATGAACTCGTACAGAAAATTTAACCGTCAAGTTCTGGGTGGAACTTGGGGTAGAGCTGCTGCTCCACCGTATCAACTATGGCCCGGCCAAAAAATGTAGTTCACACAAGTATTTTCAACCACCTATAGCTTGAATAACAGCGCATAATCACCATGGTAATAAGCTACGTCTACTTCCATGACAACAATTATATGCACCAGAGTTGGTTAGTTGGTTACTGACATGGTAAAATGAAAATAGGAAAATTGAACTTGGTCCATACCAGGTAACGAATAAGATAAAAGTCTTGATATAGGAAATATTATATCTATCAAATATTGATATCTACATACAGTACATAAGTAAGTCTTAAATCGTACAGTGTTATCAACAGTTTGATAAACAGTAGAAACTAAATGTACGGCAAAATGTAAATGCATAACAGTGCATGTTGTTGCTATATGGAGGAGTCGAACCATTTAATGGCCACAGACAGGAATGATTTCCTGTGTTGTACAGTGGTGCATTTAGGTGGTATCAGTCTTTCACTGGATGTGCTCCTGTGACTGATCAGCAAGTTGTGAAGTGGGTGGGAGGTATTGTTCAATATTGTCTTTATTATGGACAACAGTTGCCTCTCCAACACTACTGACAAAAAGTCCAACTCCATCCCCACAACGTTACTGGCTTTGCAGATCAGTTTGTTCAGTCTGCTCACATCTCCAGCCCTCAGCCTGGGTCCCAGCATGCAACAAGATAGCGCTGGCCACAGACTTAGAACATCTTAAGCAGTGTTAGGCAGAGGTTAAATAACTTTAGCTACCTCAAAAAATAGAGACGGCTCTGGCCATTCTTGTAAAGTTGAGATAGTGGTTTTAACCCAATCCAGTTTATTGTCAATATAAACTCCAAGGTATTCGTAATCCTCCACCATTTCAACATGGCTGCCCTGGAAGGAAAGAGGGGGTCTTTGTCACATGAAGCTGCAGATGATTCTGCTCACATTATATGATGAAAGAATCCACAGCAGCCTGATATTCTATCTCTTCCTTCCACTTATCTGATTGCAGCAGAGTCATCAAAAAAAACTTCTGAAGATGGCAGGTCTCTGTGCAGTATCTGAAGTCCGCTGTGTAGAGGATGATGAGGTATGGTCAGGAAGTTCACAATCCAGGACACAAGAGAGGCATCCACCTGCATTGCTGTCAGCTTCTCACCCAGGACGGTCGGCCTGATTGTGTTGAATGCACTTGAAAAGTCAAAGAGCATGACCCTTAAAGCACTGGCCGGCTGGTCTAGGTGGGTGTAGACCTGGTTAAGCAGGTAGATGATAGAGTCTTCAACTCCGAGACAAGGCTGGTATGCAAACAAAAGGACATACAGACGTGGTCCAAAAAATGTGTTGGAGTTGATCCAGTACGAGTTTCTCAAGTGACTTAATATCATGTGAAGTCAGTGCCACGGGTCTATAATCATAGGACGTGGGATCTTTGGTACAGGAACAAGACATGACATATTCCACTGTACTGGGGCTCTCTGCAGATGCAGGCTCATTGTGAAAATGTAATACAAGACTCAACAGAGATGGGGGACACAGGGTTTAAGGATATGGGGGCTTACACCATCTGGTCCCGCTGCCTTGCCGAAGTGAAGTCTTCTGAACTGTCTCTGGACCTGATTAAAGGTGAAGTTAAGAGGTGGGAAAGGAGTGTTAAGTCTATCACAAGAGGCAGAGATGTAGTCGGGAAAGGGATGGAGAAACGTCGGTGTGGCAGGGGGTTTCTGGCTTGCCCCTGAAAAGTTAGAAGGGCAGCATCTGGGGTGTTGAATCTGTAGAAAAATACATTCAGCTCATTGGCCCTCTTCCGACCAGTCTTAGCTCCTCTGTTAATGGAAGGCCTGAAACCAGTGATGATCTTCATACCACTCCAAACCTCCAAGATGTTGTTCTGCTGGAGTTTGCACTCCTGTCATCGTCCTTAGTCTCTTTGATCCTGACTCTTAGAAAACTCATCTCCTCTGTGTTGCCGGCCCCGAAAGCCCTCTTTTTGCCGTTAAGAAGGACTTGGATGTCTTTCGTCACCCACAGCTTGTTATTCGAGTAACAATCGCATGTCTGAGCTGGAACAAGGCAGTCTATGCAGTGTGTAGTGAGCCCACAAATGTCATCTCCATGGGGCTCACAGCATGCCGGCCAGTCTGATATCTCAAAGCAACCTTGAAGGTCCTCTAAGGCCTTCTCCGACCATCACCTAACAGCCCTTGTAGTCACAGGCTGTCACTTCACAACAGGCACATAGGATAGGAAAAGATAAATAAGGTTGTGGTGTCATCTTCCCAGAGATGGAGGGCGTATACATCCTTAGTAACGGCATACAGCAGGTATAACATTCTATCCCTTCTTGGTGGGACATTCCACATACTGCACAAAAGGTTGACCGCTCCTTCTGCAAACCAGCAACAGAAATAAGCTCTAAGATGGCTTGGAGCAATTCCATAGGCAAATAATATGATCCGAGTCCAATAGCACACAGTTCAATGTCCAGTCCACAAGTATTTGATAGTTATGTGGGTGAGGTTATACCACCGGTTAACAAGAACCGCAAATATCACTCCTTTCCACTCATTGTTCGCCATGCAGTCTCTGTTGGGCCGGCCAATGTGAAAACGTGATGGATGAGTTGTCATCGGGAAGATCCTGTGGCAGCCATGTTTCCATGAAGCACATGAGACTACACCCTCTATACTCTGACACCAGGCTAGTACTGCCAGCTCATCCATCTTATTCACCAGTGACCTCACGTTCCCCGTTAAAATAGACGGGAGACATGGCTTGTACATTCTCCTCCCTATCAGTCTCCACTGCCTCCTTCCTCCTTTTCCTCTTCTGTACTCCACCTCTGCATCCCCAGTCTGTTTTTCTCCAGATTTCAGCCAGTAACTCAGTGAGTCTAGTTACTACTACCACCGGCATCAGGGCAATCAACTGATCGTTGGTGTAAACAAAGCGCGGTATGTAGTTGCTGTACTGCGATCCCAACTCTCCATAAAAGCAAAAGTTCCGCAACAATAAAAACTCCAAAAACTCTTTTAACCCACATATTGAAAGGGTAGAAACTTGCAACAAAAAAGGTATTAATAACATGAAGTTAAAGTAAGTAAGGGAAAAAAGTAAAAATTATGGGAAGGGCAGAAGCAAGGGAAACAGGCTGGCCCCCGATTAATGCATGCACACTGAAAAATCAGCACATCATAAAACTTTCATTTGGGTTAAGATCAGGACTTTGTGGTGCATAAAAATGAATCCTCATGCTCCCTGAACCACTTTTTCACTATTTGAGTCCACGTTTTATATTTGTGCCATCAGGGAATAAAAAGTGCTTTGATGTGATAACCTGCTCATTTGTTACATTAAAACCATCTTCTGACTTCATGTTATTGAAGCATTAATGTTACTGAGCCTGAACCTGACCAACAGAGGCAATAGTGCCATGGAGGTAATGTGCTGTAATAGAGCTTAAAGGTGGTCCAACAAAATATTTGAGTGCATGTCTTTATTTTTGTACGGGTATGCAAACGCTTTTTGCTGAATAAGCAAATTTACACTGTAAAGAGTTTACATTAGTAAACGTAAAAGTAAATCAGGGTGAGACTTTCTTTTGGCTGAGCAGAGTATATGCCTCTCCAAAAATGCTGATAAATCAAATAGCAAATACAGAAACTGATAAGGTGGGTGTGGCACTAAATTTTGTCAGGCCATAACTTCTGAGTGAGTGACGTTATAAAACGAAACCTTAGCACTGTTCATTTGGCACCAAAGGGACTTTTTAAACCAAATCCGAGTCCTCAGGACAGCAACCTTCCTGGAATCTGCTTGATTAATCATGGAATGATCCATTCATCATCTAACTGTATGGTGGACTTGAACACACTATAATCTATGAGATTTCCTTTTGGCATTTCCCTTTTTCAGGGGTCGCCACAGCGAATGATTCACACGTTTGATTGGCATAGGTTTTTACGTCGGATGCCCTTCCTGACACAACCCTTTAACAAGGGACGGATACACGCTGATGGCTTTGCAGCTACTCTTTACAAAAGTCAGCAATGGTTCTTTTACATGCCTCTCACCATCGACAGTGAGAGACGTGGCCTGCCTTTGAGAACCCAGTCAGCTGCACTGGGGGAACACACCATACTCTATATTAAACAAATATTTACGATCTCCTTTTTATGACTTTATTTTAATTTATTTGAGATCCATTGATTCGTGAGTGTACTGATGCTTATGTTTACAAAAACCCCCAGCTCTTGCTGTATGTGTTTTCAGCAGGCAGTCAGATCTCTGCAAAAATACAGTGCAAACTCTGCTTTTTACTAAATGCGTGCATTCTAGAAAGAGCTGGCAGTGTGATGCTGGAGTGCACTGAGCCTTATTGTTACTGGCAGAATGGAAAAAGAGCTCAGGTGTGTGAACCTGCAGTTTCATCACTCTTCATGTAAATCAGAGGGCGACGAGGGGGAGACAAAGAAGGAGATACTGGAAAAAAGAGAGCGAAAGATAGAGATAAGTGGACAGATAGTATGCAAGAGAGGTGGAAAAAGAGGAAGAAAGGAGGGCTGAGAAAGAAAATGAGGGAAAAAGAGTTACTGTGCATGCATATGAGAGAGAGAGAGAGAGAGAGAGAGAGAATGAGAGACAGCGAGAGACTGTTTGGTGGTGAGAGAGAGAGAGAGAGACCTAGTTGTGCAGGTCCTTTGTTTCATGTTTTATTAACCTCCAAGGAAAAAAGAAGGAAGGAAGGAGAAAAAGAAAAATAAATACACACTGGCCAATGGCCGAGAGACACAGAAAGACAGGTAGTAAGCAAAGAGGAGGCGGGAGTGGGTAGAGAAATGGAGAGACACTTTATAAGGGGGATGGGAAAAGGAGAAGCGAAAGAGATAAAAGAAAAACAGACCCCAGGAATGTGTATTTTGCAGATGATCTTCTCTAAACCAAAATCAGAACTATTGTGAAACAAATCAAGCCCTGCTGGCTCATTAATTATGCACAGATTTCCCCACAAATCCTAGGTAAACAAATGTCTAATGTTATAATTTCATTACAGGATATGCAGATAGCTGAGTGAGAAATACTGCTGAATCTGACAGAGGAAAGCAAATACTGTAAGAGAAGTTAAAGCAGAAGAGGGATGAGGATCATAGGAGAGGAAGAGTGAGCAAATAAAATCGAAGGTGTTGGTACGATGTGTAGATTATTTTAAGTGCAAATGCACAGAAAGACATTAAAATGCTAATGTGGTAGAATGGGGCCATTTCCACACTGCCCATCTCCTGCCAATCACACTGTATAACTTAGACACTAATGTGATGTCTAACATGTGACTGCCTAGAACACAGCTGACAGACATCTCCACAGATGAGGAACATTATATTCCATGATGAAAATAGAAGAGAGTATGGGAAGTATATATATATATATATATATATATATATATATATATATATATATATTGTATATATATAAAAGAACAAGGAGTGTAATACAGTAAAATGGTTTGATAATTTGCACATTAGTGTTTAAAAATGCTTATCAGATGCCCACTAGAGAGAGGAGATAAGTCTGTTGGGTTTTTACACCCGAGCCTAGTGGCTTAGCCTCGTGGCTCATCAGGCCGGTACTTATCCCCGATTTCCGTAGCGTGAAGCGACCAGGAGTTCAACTCCCCCTGGAGGGGACGCTAGTCCATCGCAGGTTACCTTCCCAGTATATTTTTACTGGTACCCATTTATACTGCTGGGTGAACAGAGGCACACTTGTGGTTGAGACCTTGCCCAGGGGTCTTAGCACAGTGAGGGTCTCAGTGGGATTTGAACTCGCAACGTCCCGATCATGAGCGCAGCACCCGAACCACTACGCCACCGGCCCCACACTAGAGAGAGGTATTGCATTATTTATTGTTCTTTACATAAAGAACATAAACGTGTGAAGTAATGACGTAATGAGCTTTCAGCCGGACCCAGAATGCAGCGTGAGATGGCATAGGGGATTTATTATTCAAAGGGGAAGCACTTAAGCAGAGAGCTTTAAATACAATACTGATGATGAAGAAAAACACAAACAACATTAAACACTGGAATCAGAGAGAACACAGGGAAGCAGGAACATCATGTGAGACAATCTTGTGGCGTATCAGTGAGAGTGCGGTTTGTGTTTATAGGGAGTAGATGAGATGAGAGAATTCAGCTGTGAACTACATTCAGCCCGAGCGGCTCAGCCACGCCCCTCAGCCGGAGCGGGCAGAAAAAAAGAGTTAGAGGCATAGCCGCCAAAATAAAAGTCCCCCAAAAACACAGACCATAACAGAACATGAAGTGTAATAAATTGGATAAACAAAACAAAAGGATAAACATGCTACAGCACAGTACATAAAATCTCACACACAAACATTCTAAACATTAACTTAGGTACTGTACTGGAATAATAATTGAAAAAGACTGATACTACAGTACTTTACAACAGTTCAGATGATTATTCCTCTTCAGGCACTTCAAGAGGAAACTGTCGTTTCTTCAGGAGAAAGTGTTATTTCTTCAGAAGATACATCCAACGTCATTACCTTTTTCTGGCGCTTAGCTGGCGTTTGAGTGGCATCATAGCGCTTAACTGGTAATTAAAACACACTTTAAAAAAATGCTCATTGACTACTTGTGCGCGAATGAGGAAAAAGGGGTGTATACATCATCTCAACCAATCAGCAGGAGGGAGAACAGCCATTGGTTGAATTTGAATCACGTGACAGTTACTCGGCAATCCGGGAATATGCGGGGGCAAGAGTGCAAAACCGCAAATAGTCAAGGGCATACTGCACACACATTACATATACCAAATAATGTTTAGGATTAAAGTGACAAGTTTCTGAATATTTTATAAAAAATAATATTTAAATACTAAAATAAACACACATACGGATGTGACATTCTGTGCATAACACATCAAACCATCCCGGTTGTGCTCAGAACCCACTTGTTTAATAATAGAAATGATAACAGATAGCTATTTTGGCACAATGTGAGTGCGGTGTGACCATTTCAAACCTTAAATAGCAGCTGTGTAAGAACAAAGAGAACAACCCAACCAAATGATCATAATATCATAAAAAGAAAGTGTTTGGACTATCAACACGGTGATTGGAAGTTCGAGTCCATGTTGAATTCTAGTTAAGAGGTGTGTGGCAGCACTGCAGTTCATGGAGGTTAGGCATGCATGTGTTTACGCCCCTCCGTGGTTAGTGGTAGTCATGTGATAGGGAAGGCAATACTTGACGGGTGGGAATTGGATATGACTAAAAATAGGAAAGAAACTGTGTGGGGGGTGTTAATAAAAAAATTAAGAAAGAAAGAAAGACTTAACTCAAGAAGATGTCTAAAGACATTTTTGTGCTGGGATAGTTTATCATCAATTTACTGAAGTTGGAGATGACGGAGATCATATGGTTACATGGTGTACAAATTCACAGAAATACGAATTAAGAGGAACCCATGAATGAAATAAGTTTCAACATTCTTGAGTTGTAAACTCTGCTTTTTCATTTTGATTCAATAAAATACTGGTGCTATATTGCTTTTGTCTCTCTCTCTCTCTCTCTCTCTCTCTCTCTCACACACACACACACACACACACACACGTACTCTTACCGAGGCTGGTAGGTTTGATGAGCTCGTCGAGCACGTCGTAGAAGGGCAACCTCTGCAGTTTGACATCTGGGTGGACAGGGTGGAGCGAGGAGGGCAGGTGGGGCAGTGCCAGCTCGTGCTTGGGTCCCAGGAGCGATATAGGTAGCAGTGGGGAGGTGGGTGATGCATGTCCATCAAACGGTAGCTGGGTGAGACCGGTGGGCAGTGATACGGCGGGTGCATGCACCCCCTGCAGGGCCAGCTCGGCTGGCGAAAGCAGCTTAGTGGGGAAGCGACGCCTGTACAGCTCCTTGATCTTCATGTGTACGGCAGGACTGCAGCCAGCCTTCAACAGGTGTAGTGCTTTGGTCAGCAGCTCATGCTTTCGGCCATGTTTATTGCGTCCGGCGTAGCCCAAAAGAACCTGCAACTCCGACACCCGTAGGCTCATTACCATTTGCTGCAGGAGAGAAAAACATGTTTTGTTTAAGAAATAAAGTTATAATTAAGTACTTACCTACATACCCACTGAATCATCTCCACTCGTACCATCGATCCACACACCTACCTATCCACCCACCTGCCTACACATATACACTTCATTTATTCCTTAATTTTCTGAGCTGCTTAATCCTAATTGGGGTCATGGGGAGGCTGGCGCCCATCTCAGCCAACTCTGGGAGAGGGCGGGGTACACCGTGGACAGCTTGCCAGGCCATCACAGGGTCAACACTCACACAACTATTCATACTCACATTCACACCTAGGGGTGGTTTGGAACAGCCAATTAACCTACTGTGCATGTTTATGGACTGTGGGAGGAAACCGGAGTACCCGGAGCAAACTCACGCAAGCACGGGGAGAACATGCAAACTCCACACTGAAATGCCCAAGCTTGGAATCGCACCCAGGACACTCTTGCTGCAAGGCAGATGTGCTCACCACCACACCTCTGCCACCGTTCTGGCCTACACGTACACCCATCTGCGTAAAACCAAACACTTGACTATATTGTACTGTTATTAAAACTAGTACTGTGAGATTACCCCCACCATCACATCTCACAACCTGATCAAACTGTTGAATTACGTCCCTTTCAACACATCCCATTTTATTTTACTTCATGCACATCTTCCTGTGGTTCACTACAATTGAGTAAAGCTTCATCAAAATCCAACGAGCGGTTTAGGACGCGTTGCGCTTCCAAGGCAGATGGACAGACGGGTAGTCTGACTCCTATAACACACACATCCATGTCCACACCCCCTGTCTTTATGTGTATATAACAGTTAATAGTTTGAAAATATGTCAGAACGTCATCTACCGGATAAAATCATCCTGAACATTGAAAGGCCGATACAAGGTCAAACATTTGATACTTCCCTACAAAAATTATAAATGAATTTAAAGCCCCTTCCCCCATCTATGGTCTCGGAGTGAAAGTTTCCAAAATCTGCTTATTCTCAAACATATACAGAACCAGATTCTTAATTTATACCCCACCCTACAGCTCCGTTCTCAGCCCCTCCCTGCCTACTTTTCAACTTGTCTCTCTCTCCCTCTCTCTAAATTATGCAGTGGGTTATGAGTTAATGAGTTAGGCTCAGAGCTAGGGGTAAACTTACATTAGTAATTCATAGGATTAGGGCTGGGTAATAAGATATATCATCAATATTGTGCAAAATTTTGTCTGTGAGGATGTAAAAACAGTTTCATAGCAACAACGAGCTCTTGTTGGAAACAACTGATATTACAGCAAATGGGTATATCTTCTGCTTTTCAAAAATATATATTTTTTATATTCAGAATATTAAACACTCGTGAGGGTTCTGTCTTAAACTTTATCTAGCAAAGACCATACACACAAGCTGCAGAATATCACCAACACACTTCTGTAGTATGACTCACGATGATTGTTTACCCACCAAACACAGATCATACACCTCCTCCATCCAACACACACACACACACACACACACACACACACAGGAATGCACTAAGACACACAGAAATGGAACTGCTCAAACAGAGACATCCCTATATACAAACAGCCACTATAGATGAAATATAAACAAAAAAAATCCACAAATTATAAGCCCATCCTCAATCTAACACACACACACACACACACACACACACACACCAAGAGGAATGCAATCACTGCAATCTTATGAGCTGGACAATGAAATATGCATGAAGAGAACACACCACTGCAGAACGAACACACATGGGGGACAGAGACAGAGAGAGAGAGAGCGAGAGCGAGAGCGAGAGAGAGAGGGGATTCAAGAAAGCATCATTTTATATCCTAAGGCTGAACAAGAATAAAAACCAATAAATAGAGTAACGGGTTTGCATGCATTTTATCTTCTCAAATAACACACAAGCATGCCTGGAAAACATTAGATGCACTATTATTACTCGTTTAAAGGCCTATCATCCACGTGCATGTGCGCACACGCACGCACGCGGGTGCACACACACACACACACACACACAGCTCTGTGTGTGGTCACTTGTTTGACTCAGGCTCATCTGTGTTTAAAGTTAAGCTGCATTGTCACATTTTCGTTTGGGCAGAAATGGTGAACACCAGACAGAGATAACACACTAAGGTTTTCCTCAGCTGAAATACATTTGACCTTTTCATGCACCTCAACTACAGGTTTTAGTAGTTTCGAGGCTGTTTAGTCCTAGAAGTGAAATGAAAGAACAGTGCATTTAAAGATTTCATTTTCTCTGTGGTACAAGAGCATAAGAGACACTTGTGTATGAGATAACTGATTACAACCTGAACTGATCAATTTCACATCCATTTCAGCTCAGTAGGTAGTTAGGCAAGTTAAAAAAAAACCTATACATTAGGTTACAGGTCACAGAGGCAAAAACTGTATACAGGGATCCCTCGCTACTTTGCACTTCAATTCATGTGGCTTCAGTGTATCGCGTTTTGTTTTTTTTTTGTTTTTTAAATAGCCATCGAATTAAAAAAGAAGGAAATTAAGGAAGAATGGGGGAAAGGTTAAGGAAAATGCCATAAAACAAAGCCAATTGTGCAAAAAAAAAAAAAAAAAAAAAACCCAAAACAAACAAACAACCCCCCCCCCCAATCAAAACTATTTACATTTTTATGTGAGGTGCGCATCTGCGTCCGTGCCCATCTGTGTGTGTATATTTATATTTTATTTACATCTTATGCATTATTTTTGAGTATTTATATGTTATTATAAGCATTTATCACATTGAATATGTATTTATTGACATTGTTTCCCCATATCCATGTACGTATTTGTCAGTTGGGGGGTGGTGGGGGGGTTTGAGAGGGTTGATCCTACTTCGCAGAATTCGGTGGTCACGGAGGGATCTCGGTCCCAATTAACCGTGGAAAGTGAGGAATCCCTGTATTAGGTTTTTGGATATTTACTTGCGGCACACTGAAGCCTAGGCTTTCAAACAAAAACTACCTTGTTCCTCTTGAATCTGTTAGGAAGATAAAAATGAAGATAAAGCATCTTGATATCAAATCAAATCATTGACAGGATAATGTAATCAAATGGTGAAAGTAAAGACACACAGCCCTAATAGAAAGATACAAAACGGACAGACAGATAACTTTATTAATCTTCCCCGAAGAGAAGTGAAATCATCAGCTCCACATATCACAAAAATTAAAATGCCCGATTCAAAAATATTTTGATACAAGTATTTACAATATACAGGTCATCCATCCTGGTGCATGTGCCAAATCCCAACCAGGTTTTAAACATGGAAGAACACAGCCATAACTTATTTTTTTTTTAATTGTGATTTCAAGAATTCACAAACCGGATGATCTGCTCATGACAGGACCGCACACTTGACATGGGATTCTACTACAATTAGTCCACAGTGGTGATTCCAGGGACTGGGGACCCCAGTGAAACTCATGTGATCAATTTGAATTCAAAGCAAAACAAACATGGCTCGTGACCATAGTTGAGGGTTGAAACATCGATCCAATTGAGAAATTGAGAGCTTTGCCTTCCAGCTCAGCTCCCTCTTCACCACAATGGACCAATACAAGCCCCGCTTTACAGTAGAGGCTGCAGTGATCCGCCTGTTGATCTCCCGCTCCACCCTTCCCTCACTCATGAACAGGATCCTGAGATACTTAAACTCCTACACTTGGGGCAGGACCTCACTCCAGACCCGGAGGGGGCATTCCACCCTTTTCGGCTAAGAACCATGGCCTCGGACTTGAAGGTGCTGATTCTCATCCCAGACACTTTGAACTCGACTGCGGATCGCTCCAATGACAGCTGGAGGTCCTGGATTGATGAAGCCTACAGGACATCATCAAAAAAAAAAAGGCAAAATCCTGAAAAGACACCAAACCAGAACCCCTCAATGCCATGGCTGTGCCTAGAAATTCTGTACATAAAAATTATTAATAGAATTGGTAACAAATGACAGCCTTGGTGGACGCCAACCCTCACTGGAAACAAATTTGATCTGTTGTTATCAATGCAGACCAAGCTCGGGCTCCAGTGATACTGAGAGGCCTTCAGGCCACAGCTGTGGGCAGCCACCTCAATAATGGAGGCTTAAAACATGGCCCATTCGGATTTCATGTCAACCACCTCCTTTGGGAAGTGACTGTACCTCTGCCGGAGGTGGGCGTTAAAGGTCCTTCTGACAAAAGACTGCCAAACATTCCCAGGAGACACTAACTACATGCTTGTGGCTGCTAGGTCTGGAGAGCAGCCTTCCCCGCCATCGGAGTCAGCTCACCACCAGGTGGTGAACAGTTGACAGCTCAACTCCTCTCTTCAACCGAGTGTCCAGAACATGCGACCACAAATTGAGTGACATGGCTACAAAGTCGATCATCAAACTGCGGCCTAGAGTGTTCTGGTGCCACGTGCACTTATGGACAATCATATGTTCGAACATGGTGTTCATGATGGACAAACCATGACAAGCACAGTCATGACAAGTCCAACAACGAAACACCATTCGGGTTCAGACTGAAGAGGCCATACCTACTGATTACACCCTTCCAGGTTACACTGCCATTGCCCACATGGACGTTAAAGTCACCCAGGACACCCCTAAAGACTCCAAAAAGGGTGGATATTCTGAACAGTCCTTTGGTGCATAAGCACAAACAACGGAGACCAGCGCCCCCCCCTACCCTTTCGTCTACCGGGGAGGAGCCCCAACATCTGGACACCAACATGGATGGGTGATTGTGTGTGTGTGTGTGTGTGTGTGTGTGTGTGTGTGTGTGTGTGTGTGTGTGTGTAGGGGCAACAAAGATGCCCACACCAGCTCACCACCTCTCCCCATAAGCAACTCCAGAATGGAATAATAATTCCTCCGAGTTAACTCGGGCCTGGATGTTGTCATCATTTTGAGTTTTTAAAGATCCACCCAAAAATATCTTAATATTACAGCTATCAGGCTAAGCTTTTACACACAGTCAGATTTTAGGAAAGATGGCTTTTTTTTTTTTTTTTTTGGATTAACTTTCAACAAGTGTTGTCTTCTCCTTTAAGTGAAATATATTTATGACTCCGTAAAGTAGAAGATATACAGACATAAATTTTAAGCAAAAAACTTATCTTGGCAAAAAACTGTGTTTTGTCTTTTGCCGGTTTGCCAGAACTGAGCTACAGTCATATACTTATGAGTTTTCCCTGGTGACAACATATAAATATTTTAGATCACACTCCTCCAAGACTGATATCGGGCCATCTCAGAGGGAAAAAAGCATGCCTTTTATCTAATCCTGCAAAAAATGAAAAAGATTCAAATTGGGTTTGGAAATGGCTTTTTTTGTGTAAAAATGAAAATGGATACACAAAGATTTGACAACCAATTATTAAAGATTTTGGATTCATTTTAATTTGCTTTCTAACGTGCTGAGTGTTGTGCCAGTTGGCACGGTAAAGTAGTGCATAGCACATCCACCTCACATCAAGAAGGTTCCGGGTTCGTGTCCTGACCTCAGTGAAGGTATTTCTGTATGGAGTTTAAATGTTCTTCCTGTGCAAATGTAGGTTTCCTTCAGGTGCTCTGGTTTGATCCCACAAGTTGTTATTGGGCTGTTCCAAATTGCCCCTAGGTGTGAGAATAAGTGTAAATAGTTTTTCTGTGTGTGTGTGTGTGCGTGCGTGCGTGCGTGTGTTGTTGTTGTTGAGCTAACGAATAGCTAACAAGCTGTTCAGGGTGTATCCCACCTTTGATCTAGGTCGGCTGAGATAGGCTCCAGCTTCCCCATAACCTTAGTGGGATTAAAGGGTTCAGCAAATTCATGAAAGATGATTGTTGTGCCAAGGTTCTTGTTTTTTCAGTTTCAGTAAAATAATAATTGCAACGAACAATCATCTTTTGTTCATCATCATTGTGTGACACCACAAGAGAAACAGTGCAGTGTGAGCAGCCTTTCAGTCAAACTTGAGACATAAATACTGGAGGTGGACTGTGTGGAAAGGCTGGACGTTATATCCCAGCACAAAAATAGTGTAATGCTATGATTTCAGATCACACCTTTAATTTGCTTTACTTGCGCACAAAGTAAAATTGGCTTGTGCTGTTTAGTGAATGAGGCGTGCCATTCACAGGGTTAAAAATTAAATTCCAAAGAATGAAAAGAAACATTAAAATTAAATGACCAAATGTACACAGAATCCTACTGTCCTATTAAGAAACAGTTACCCTGGGTTTACACTGCAACCACAATGCCCATGATCTCCATGATTGAAAAAATGTGTGGAGCACCACGATTTATGACCACACATGAAGCATGATTAGAACAAGCTTATAAAATGAAGGCAGATTGCATCCAGGAAATGAAACTTGAAGGAATCATGTTGCCAAATTCATCAAAATCCCCTACAGTAGCGCAAGGTCTGTTGCACTCTGCTAAGAGTCCCACTTTCTATCACAATTGTCATCAATTTGTTTTGTTTTTTTTCCTTTTGGCTTTTTCCCTTTTTCAGGGGTCGCCACAGCAAACCATCTGATTCGCATGTTTGATTTGGCATAGGTTTTACGTTGGATGCCCTTCCTGACAACCCTTTAACAAGGGACGGAAACACGCTGATGGCTATACGTACTGTCCCGGCTATACTGTCCCACTGTCATCAAGTTGTAATACATCACAATAATTGTGGCAAAATTTTTGATCGTCAAAATCAAAAATTGCAATCATCACGAATCCACAAAGTTCCCTCAAGATCATCACAAATCCACCAAGTTCCCTCAAGACCACCACAATTCCACTAGGTTCTGTCATAATCATCACAAATCGACCAAGTTCCCTCAATATCATCATATACCCTCCAAATTCCTTCACGATCATCAAGAATCCACCAAGTTCCATCAAAATCATCATGAAGCCACCAAGTTCCCTCAAGATCATCACAAACCCACCAAGTTACTTCAAGCTCATTAAGAATCCCTGAAACATCAAAACTCTACCACCTTCTCTTAAGATCACCATGATTCCACTAGGTTTCATCAAGATCTTCATGATTTGATCCCACAACTCCTGTATTAATGTACAACAGTTTACAGTCATTATCTTTCCTCTTCACAATTCACTGTAATGTGTTCATTATTGTTTATCCACTGCTCGAAGAACATTGTCATTCTGTGATGAAGCAAGTCTTCAAATTAAAGTTCCAATGGCACAAGTACAATCTATGCGTAGACGATAAATTGAGAATGCTTGCTTGGATTTTGATGAAATGTGCTATGCATATTTGTCTTTTTGGTACCTCACCTGGGCTTGGTACATTGCAAATTCTGGGCAAAATTAAGGAGCCAGCATGACTCAAAGTATTTAACACAACAGTTTGGTTTCTAGACGATCACTTGAGAATCCGTACTCTGGTTTTGATGACATTTGGTATGCGAATTTGTCTTCCAGGGACCTCGCCTGGGATTGGTGCACACTAAAATCCGTGCATAATTAATGAGTCAGCTGGACTTAATTTGTTTAACCCAATAGTTTTGATTTTGGTTTAAGTAAGATATAGATCAACTTTAAACTACATATTCCGGGATGACAGAAGCTTTGGACTCCTGCGGTCGATTTTTCAAAGTGATTTAAATTTGAGAAAGACTGAGATAAAATGTAGACATTGAGAACATTAAACTTCTGCTGGTCCTGGTTTTCGAACTAGAAACCTTTAAATCATTGATCCAGAATAACCGCTATGCTATGAGCAGTCCCACAACCTTGCAGCCCGAATTCAGAGCGAACACGTGCTTACACTGAGCCACGGGGGATCTTTAATGCACAAACTGCTGTGGCTTTCCTTGAGAGTCACACTATGCTCCAAGTGACAGGATTAGAAAAAAAACTCTTGGCCAGTATAGATCTCAGTGATATGAAAACATATATCACAACAAGTATTGAATTAAAAATAGAAAGTAATAAAAATTAGAAAATAGTGATTTAAAACTCTGATGATACTTATTATTTATATACAATATGTGCTTAGCTGAGCTTCTCTATGTTGTTATTGGATGCTACACTTGACCAGCCACAATTGTTTTAGTACCCTGACTGGCTGAGAGAACCAAAAAGAGAGGGGGAGGGTGGGCGAGCGAGAGAGAGAGAGAGCGAGAGAGAGAGAGAGAGAAAGAGAGAGAGAGAGATTAAGATCGTATCAGCACTCAAAGGGACCAGACCATCTGTTCTCCAGCTGCAATGAAACTATTAACACTATCTAATTCACAGAAATAACTTTAATAAGATAAAATAAAAACTCATCGTCATCATGTTCCTCCACTTAATTCGAGCTCGGGTCGTGGGGGCAGCTGCCTGAACAATGAGGTCCAGACATCCCGCTAACCAGCCTCTTCCTCCAGCTCTTCCGGGTGGACACCGAAGCGTTCCCAGAACAGCCAAGAGATATAATCATTCCAGCATGTTCTGGGTCGACCGCTGGGTGATGCCCCAAACATCACATAAAAGGAGGTGCCCAGGACGCATTCTGACCAGATGCCCGAGCCACCTCAACTGGCACCTCTCAACGCGGAGGAGCAGCGGTTTTCTTCCAAGCTCCTCCTGGATGGCTGAGCTTCTCACTCTCGCTCTGATGGAGTGCCCCACCACTCTGCAAAGCAAGTTCATTTCAGCCACTTGTATCCGTGATCGTGTTCTATGGGTCACTACCCAAAGTTTGTGACCACAGGTGAGGATTAGAACGTAGATCAACTGGTAGATTGAGAGCTTTGCCTTGCGGCTCAGCTCCCTCTTCACCACAACGGACAGATACAGGCTCCGCTTTACAGCAGAGGCTGCAGCAATCTCCCATGGCGATTGCCCACCCCATTCTTCCCTCACTTGTGAACAAGACCCCAAGATACTTAAACTCCTCCACTTGCGGCAGGACCTCATTCCAGCTTCAAAGGGTACATTCCACCATTTTCTGACTGAGAACCATGGCCTTGAACCATAGTGGCTCATCAGGCCGGTGCTTATCCCCGGTTTCTGTAGCGTGAAGCAACTTGGAGTTCAACTCCTCCTGGATGGGACGCCAGTCCATCGCAGGTTACCTTCCCAGTATACTTTTACTGATACCCATTTATACTGCTGGGTGAACAGCGGCACACTTGTGGTTAAGACCTTGCCCAGGGGTCTTAGCACAGTGGGGGTCTAACTGGGATTTGAACTCACAACCTCCCGATCGTGAGTCCAGCGCTCTAACCACTACGCCACCGGCCCCACTATGTGGCCTTGGACTAGGAGGTGCGGATTCTCATCCCGGCTGCTTTGCACTCAGATGTGAATTACTGCAGTGAGAGCTGGGAGTCCCGGATTGATGTAGCCAAAAGAACATCATCATCTGCAAAAAGTAGCAACGGGATCCGATGGCGACCAAACCAGAATCCTTCAATGCCACGGCTACACCTAGGAATTCTGTATAGAAAAATTATGACTGGAATCGGTGACAAAGGACAGCTTTGGCGCACTCCAACTCTCACCAAAAACAAATTCGACCTGTTGTTCCTAATGCG
The DNA here is from genome assembly GCA_024760905.1 of Plotosus lineatus. Classification (NCBI taxonomy): domain Eukaryota; kingdom Metazoa; phylum Chordata; class Actinopteri; order Siluriformes; family Plotosidae; genus Plotosus; species Plotosus lineatus. The sequence continues at coordinate 13,962,783 of CM045748.1, forward strand.
AATTAAACTCTCTCCGTTGATACAGAGACCAAATGGCCAATAGCAACAGGTCCGGTGTACCAAACTACCAGAGCACACCCCACAAGATAGCCCAAGGGACACAGTCAAAAGCCTTCTCTAAATCCACAAAACACATGTTCACAGATTGGGCAAACTCCCATGTCCCCTCCAGGATCCTATTGAGCAGGGGCCACCAACATGGTGCCTACGGGCACCAGGTCGCCCGCAAGAACATCATCAGTCGCCCGCAGGCCTGTTCACTGCTATTTTTTAAAACGGACCCGTGGCTCCATAGTGCCACTCTCCATTGAGCTGCATCTAATTATTTTTTAATCAAATCAATATCTTCACATAAATGAATATCATTAATTATGAATAATAACAATATATAACTCAAGGTAAATTGAGCAAATTTGTTATTTCAGAAGTGTTTATTGACCTGGTTGCCCTTTGCAGTAATTGGTACCAAAGCAGTAGCTCTCGGGTTCAAAAGGTTGGAGAATCCTGCTATAGAGTGTATAGAATTGCTCAAGAGCGCCAAGGCCAGGACAAAAATCACATTGCTTCTCCTGAATCCGAGGTTCAACCATCAGTCAGCTCCTCCTCTCCAGTACCCCTGCATATATTGTCCTGCTTAGGCTGTGGAGTGTGACTCCACGATAATTGGAACATACCCTACAATCCCGCTTTTAAAAAGGGGGACTCACACCCCGGTTTGCCAATCCAGAGGTACGGCCTCATACAATGTTGCAGAGACGTGTCAACCAAGACAGTCCTACAACATTTGGTGCCTCGAGATCTCATCCACCTTGGAGCCTGACCACAAAGGAACTTTTTGACTACCTCGGTGACTTCTGCCCCAGTGATAAGCGCAAACAGCCAGGACCTGTCCCCCACCCAAAGGTGGAGGGAAGATACATTTTCATCAACTGGTGAGAACCCCGATGTGTGGGCACCAATATGAGTGGTAACAATTTATTAAATTGATTTATTTATTGTATTATTATTATCATCATTATCATCATTTTATGTTTACTTTTATTTATTTTATAGCAGTTTGTGTGTTGTTGATTTGAGCCTTCTTTTCTGTTTGTAACTTGACTCCTTGAACAACCTAGGTGGGGCTGCTCGTCGGCGATGCACGTCATAATAAAATGACATAACCAAACTTTCCTCCAGGATAATAAAGTATTATCTTATCTTTTCTGAACAAGGATGCCCATGAGTAGCTCCAGAAAGGAATAAGGTCCAGACCCTCTCAAAATGGATGATTCCAGAACCCAAGCTATGCATTGAGGGGAGTCCGACTATATCTAGTCAGTATCACTTAACCTCACACACCACCTCAGGCTCTTTCCCCGCCAGAGAGGTGGCATTCCATTTCCCAAGAGCCACAGTCAGGATCAGAGAATTGGTCCAACAGAACCCATGCCTTTGGCTGCTACCCAACTTACATTGCACCCGACCACTATAGCCTCTCGAACTGTTTGTGGGTCCATGGGTGGGTGGACCCATATCTCATTTTCGGGCTGGGCTCCATGGGCAGAAGCCCAACTACCAGGCGCTCATCTTCAAGCCCCTCCCCCAGGCCTGGCTCCAGGAGGGGAACCCAGATGACCCACATCCAGGCAATGGAAATTGTGACTATAAATGTTTCTTCATATCTGTCTTTTAAATCGCACTTCATCTGGACCTTCATCTTGGACCTGCTTGCCTTGGGTGACGCTTACAGGGGCATAATGCCCCCGACAACAAAGCTCCTAGGATCATTAGTACATGCATTCCACTCCTTGAATCGCCACCTCATTGTGGTGGAGGGGTTTGGGTGTCCTAATGATCCTAGGAGCTTTGTTGTGATGGGCTCATGATCAAGAGGTTGTGGGTTCAAATCCCTATTTGATCCCCATTGTTTTAAAACCCTTAGGTAAAGTTTTGACCCTATGTGTGCCTCTGTCCACAAAACAGTGTAAATGGGTACCAGTAAAAATACTGGGAAGATAACCTGCGATGGACCAGCATCCCATTCAGGAGGAGTTGAACTCCTAGTTACTTCAAGCTACAGCAACTGGGAGGTCTGACTCTGATTAGCAACTGGGCTCGGGTATAAAAAATAAACCCAAACAGATTTAAATTTGCTGAAATCCTCTCAAATTCATACAGTACACTCAAATCCAGTAGATAATAAATAATTTAGGCCATAAAGAGGAGCGAATAATTCACAGCAGTTCCACAAAACAAGAGGAAAGAATCAGAAGGAGAGGATTATACAGAGAGTAAAAGAGAAAGAGAGGGGGAGAGAAGGAGGGTGAGGGAGAGACACAGTGAGAGGGAGGGAGAGGGAGGGGGAATATGGCTTAATAAAAATGGACAGAAAGAGCGTACACAAGAGAGCAGATGAAAGCAGGAACAGAGAAATTAGACAGAAGGGAAAAACCCTGTGAGAAAGAATGATAGAGGGAAAGAGAAGAGATGAAGGTGAGGGTGCAGAGCAAAAATGAGAGAGAGAGAGAGAGAGAGAGAGAGAGAGAGAGAAGATGAAAAAGAGAGACAGTGAGCAGGCAAGAGCGGAAATGACATGTGAGGGACAGTTAGAGACAAGAGAGAAAGATGGAAGAAAGAGAGGTAAGAAGTAGAATGAGAGTAAGAGATGTGAAAAAGAGAGCTGTGTGTGTGTGTGTGTGTGTGTGTGTGTATGAGAGAGAGAGAGAGAGAGAGAGAGAGAGAGAAGAAAAATGTGATGGATGCATGAGGGGGAAGAGAAAGAAAAAGAGATGGATGTGGGGGAGGGACAGAGAGTGAGAAACAAGCGCCATCGTGATGGGGGAGGGGTTGAGATATGAGTTGCTGGGCTTCCAAAACAAATGAAAATTCACAGACAGACACACACACACACACACACACACAGGTAACCAATCCAGTAAAACACACTAGTCAACATGGAAAGAGCAAGAGAAGGATATAAAGAAAAATAGTGAGAGAGAAAGAGCGTGAAAAGGTGAGAGATGGAGAGAGAAAGGGAGCAGAGTAGTGAAATCACAGCGGGCATGATAGTCTGAGAGTGTCTGTCTGAGATCCGAACCTGTCAGTTGTCAATCTTTACTCGAGCATCCTCATCTGACACCCCCCCCCCCCCCCCCCCACACACACACACACAAATATTGAGTGCATGTGAAATGATGCAGCTTGTAGCTGGGAAGGAGAAAGACCAAGTGAAAGAATAATGATGAAAACGTGGAGGTGATATAAGCTCAGCGGGCATGATCTAAACCAGAAGTCTGTGGTCCAACACAAGTTGCATCTCCTTTTTGAAATAAATTAATAAAGAATAAAAATTTAAAACTGAGGACACAGCATGGCAGTACGCGGCATGCTTTTTATCCATCTCACGTCACATTTACTCATGTGGAATGTATGTAAAACAAGTTCACTAGACAATTTCAAAAATCATGTCGATTTCTTCTTTTTAATATCAAAAGGATTCGTCTATTTCTTTCCAATAAGGCCACTTAGATACTAGTTCAATCTCATCATGTCAAGACTAGATTACTGCAACTCACTCTTGGCAGGTCAACTTTTGAGCGCTATTCAACTTCTGCAAATGATCCAGAATGCAGCTGCACGGCTTGTTGTCAACCTTCCTTAATTTTCCCACACCAAACCACTGCTATGATGTCTCCACTGGCTTCCTGTAGCTGCTCGCATTCAATTTAAAACACTAACGCTTGCCTACAAAGCCAAAAATGGACCAGCACCTTCCTACCTCAAAGCACTTACCACACCTCGCACTGCACCACATTCTCTCAGATCCTCTAGCATTGCTAGACTGATCCCTCCCTCTACAAAGGAACAAGGGAAAATGCATCCAAACTCATCTCTGTACTAGCTCCAAGGTGGTGGAATGAACTTCCTCTGTACATCCGGACAGCTCTGTCACTGGGTATCTTCAAACAACGACTGAAAATTTACCTCTTTCAGCAGTACTAAGCTGTATACAAACACACACTACCACCCCCACCCAAAAAACCTCCCAAGGCCCATGTTCTAACAAACCAGCATAAGAATATATTCACTAATGGGGACTTTAAAGCACTTCTGTAAGTCGCACTAGATAAGAGCATCTGTTAAATGCTGTAAATATTAAAGGAGGAAATTTATTTAAAAAAACAAAAACAAAAAAAGAGTCCCAAATGCTCGAATGCACAAGTGTGCACAGACGCTCCCCGACTTATGTTATGTTTGGTAAGTTGAAACTGAACGCAAGTTGTTACTGTATGTTACAGTGACGTATGACGTTCATACTGTACTACTTGTATACATCCATAAATACCATTACCGTATCTCATAAAACACCCCTAAATCAATTATTATGAACATAACTTTGTAAAATAATATCAAATATATCAAATCATATTAACATTAATTTCAAATAAATTAAATTCAAGCAAAATAATTTCAAATAGATAAATTTTAATCAAATTCGCTCATCAAATACAGTATCAAATATAGCCTTTAACATTCTCTATGATGCGATCTTTCTGCTTATAAATGGTTCCGATGGTCGATGGGTGGTCACTTTACATGAAGCTGAGCCGAGTCACATTACATGAAGCTGAGCTGACTCAAGTTTACATGAAGCTTAAAACAGCCAATCAACGCTTACAATATGTGAGGCGCTCAACACCGAAAATAGTTTACTTGCTGTGCTTCAGACAAAGCGCGGGTTATACAGACTTCCGGTCTTTTAAGTGAGCAAGGGCACCGTTGAACTCGTTTAGTACTCAGCCTGCACTGATGTAAATCACCAGCAGAGCGGAGAGTTCTCTTTCTTTTCTGGATTTGGGTTTTTATTCATTTTACAAATTTCTTTCTTCCTTTCGGCTTTTTCCCTTTTCTCGGGAGTCACCACAGCGAATCATCTGATTCGCACATTTGATTTGGCAGAGGTTTTTACGTCGGATGCCCTTCCTGTCACAACCCTTTTAGCAAGACACGCTGACGGCTTTGCAGCTACTCTTTACGAAAGTCAGCAATGGTTCTTTTACATGCCTCTCACCATAGACAGTGAGAGACATGGCCCACCTTTGATAACCCAGTTAGCCGCATTTACAACTCTCTTTGCTTAATTGAGTATGCATGGTAGATCACGCAGATCCGAGCAGATAGTTAATTCATCTCTGTGTATGAGACTTGCACCCATGCTAGTAGGCTTACGCTTCTGACCAACCATATTTGCTTCGGGTTACAAAAGTCCGCAAAACACAAAGATCATAGAGACATCTTAACATAAGCGTAACACACTCTATATATATATATATATATATATATATATATATATATATATATATAAAAACTGAACTGGGAAGAAGGAGGGGCACATTCCGTCTGTCGTTTGTAAACAATGGATACAGCGTCATTGTGTCATTACATCAGCACTCAAAATTTGACTTTTTTTGAGAATAAAAAAAGTAAAATTGAAAAAATGTAAAACGGAGAGCGTCTGTACATGCTTTTATAATAGGGCACATGGCTGCCATCAGAATGAACCAATAACATTTAACCACTTATTCAAAGTCTCTTTAGTTCAAATTCATTGTAATGTACCAGTCAATAATGAACCCCATATAAAAACCCGTCGGATTTTCTTGCTCTCAAATTGATTTTATCTGACTGCTGAAAGCAGCGGTGCTCTGAGGACCACTCAGACCACAAAAAGCATTTGAAAAACTCCGAATACTGAAAGGTGTCAATTAGGGCAGGGGTACAAAAGGATATCCAAAATATCAGAGGTTCCATGCAACACCATGAAAACCATCAACAAGTGAAGACAATGGACAACCAGTGACATAAAAGGCAACAGGATGTCCTTGAAGGATAAGAAAAAGAAGGTACCGAAAGATCCATGGCAACATTAAAGAAGCCAGAAGATTATCTAGAAAACACAGTCCACTCTGTGCATGTGACAACAATCCCATCTCAACTCATACTCTTCACAAGTCTAGTTTACAGGATTTGACAGCTAGACAGAAGCACTTCGTCATGGGCAAAAAACCCTTAAAAGTCCAACCATTTTCTACACCGCTTGATCCTTATTAGGGTCACAGGGAGGCTGGCACCTATCTCAGACGACTCAGGGTGAAGGCCGGATACACCCTGAACAGATCGCCAGGCTATTGTGGGGCCAACACACATAATTGTTCTCATTCATTTTCATACCCAGTGGCAATTTGGAACTGCCAATCAGCCTACTGCCTACAGCCTGCGTGTTTTGGACTGTTGGAGGAACCCGATGAAAGCATAGGAAGAACGTGAAATCTGTACACAAAAATACCCGAGCCCAGAAATCAAACCTGGGACCTTCTTGCTGTGAGGTGGACGTGCTAACTGCTGCACCACTAAGTACAAATAAATCCCCCTAAATCATGTAGTACAATGTTTTACAGTCTAAAGAGACTAAGGGCTTGGGGAGGGAAGTGTTTTGTGCATCTCCTGAGCCTGGACTGGGACTCTAATCAAGATAAAGAGTTTATTTGAGTATCTCCAAACACCAACTCTATTTTGTCATTCAAGCTACAGCGCAACTGCAAATCAATGAAAGAATGGCTTCAAAAGATGGCCAAATGTTTAGAAACAGTCATGCAGAATGATTAAGAGGATTGTGCACAGGAGATGCCTTCATAATAAGATCTGACGCACTGAAGTAAAGAAGAGTGGATTATAACTGCCAAATCATGGCTCATAGCTTTATTACAAGCAAAAGGTACCCAGGACAGTATGCATACATTTGCTGATCCAGGTTATTCCGTCTTATTTTTTGTTGTTATTTGTTTGCTATTAAATCTCACAATATTTCTAATTGCTCTTTATTCATTTGCAATCAAAGGTGAAACGTTTCTGATATTATCGACAGTATCTTTGCCCCCCCCCCCCCCCACACACACACACACACACAAGTCGCTGCTATGATTATACATACTATTATACAGCGCTGTGTAGATATTTTATATCTGTAAACATGTGGCTTACCTTTCAGGTGGTACCTTTATTACAGCATCCATTACAGAACATTAAACAGTACCTTCTGCCACTGCAATCATACAAGCAACTATTGAAAGCAGTTCTTTATGCTTGTGTTGTGTTCGATTCTAACACTCAATGCAGTGCTTACATCACATGTTGATCTGAAATATCTGCAGGTAGTTTGGGTTAGCGTGTGGATCCCAGTAAGGTAGATAACAACATGCATTATTTCACTTTTTATAGTGGTGCGCCAAAGCCATGAGCTCCATTTTGTTGTGGAGTCCGTGCTCGCGTACCCACAAAGGCAACCCAATTCACACACGCCTCCGCAACCATGCACTTGCTCTTATTTGGTCAGTTGGTTTTCTTCTTGAGCAGAAAACGGTTTTTGAAAACCATTGAAAAGACAGTACATTATTATATGGCTGTTTTCCAAAGAGGTGCACACAACTTCAAATATTAAATATCTTTGGGTGCGAGAATAAAATGTAGTTATAGATACAAGAAACTCTCATTAAATATGCTTACTTACTAGGCAGCAGGCACACGGTGCAATAAAGTAAAAAAATTTAACGAGAGTGCAGTTTCCTGCATAATTCTCTAATATGGTTGTTTCTTGACTGAAAATAAATGTAAACATTTTCAGAGCTACGTTTTTAGGCAGCTTCTAAATATTTATATTATTCTGAATTAAGATAATAAAGCAGAATAAATTTACCCAAATTAAAAATCCTACTTCTTCTGAGCAGATGGTACCTGGAGAGGACAAAGTGGAGTTTTTAGCAGTGGAGGCTAATATAAAGATTTTGGCACTGCCTAAAAGCAGAGTTCCCATAAGACTTCCCTTACCTGACGTGCTTTTTGTACTATCAAAACCCATACAGGTATCCTACATATATCAAGATTTACTCCTTTTAATAACTTGTTTGTAATGAAGAAACCAAACATGAAAATCAACATGCAAATAACCATTTAGAAACATTAGCTTCATTTAAATAACACAACAATATCATTTGTTTATTTGTGAATTTCTTACAGTGTAAAAAAAAAAAAAAATGTATGGTTTGCTGACAGAACCAATGAAAATTAGCTCCAAGATATCCAAGAAATCATTCATCGTAGTAAGACTGAGTGAGTATCCATAGGATATGAGCTTCGTTATCACCACAGGGTAGCAAGACGCTAGTCTGCTGAATACATTCACTTCCGTAAGCACATTGTACGAGCCAGAAATGGCTTCAATGTGATTGGGTTCAAAGCCTTTCTATTCAAAATAGAGTAATGCATGCGTAGCAGTAATTGTTTATTTTCCCAGCAAAAAAAAAAAAAAAAAAAAAAAAAAAAAAAAATTAAGACACCTACTGCATAGGACACAAAGAATTTTGTTTACACTGTTATAAAAAAGTGTATTTTATTTTTTTAATAAAATGTATTTTATTTTTAGGCTTGAAACAAGTTATAGTTTGGAGGGGAAGATCAAGTAGAAGTTACCATCACTCACACATTCATTCCTATTACATTAGTTATATACTGGTAAGTGAGATACAGTACAGGCTTCCCTCACTTTCCGCGATTAATTGGGACCAAGATCCCCATGCGACCATCGAAATCCGCTATGTAGGATCACCTCCCCCAACCGACTGACGTATACGTGCAGGTATATGTATATAAAGAAAAGATATTATATATCAGTAAATACATATTCAATGCTATAAATGCTTATAATGACGATTAAATATGAAAAATTATTACTAAGATGTAAATAAAACAAATACACACATACAGATGGTATTGCATGAGAAGACGACGACACATACATACACGCGTGCGCAGATGCACACACAGATGCAACAATGTACAGTAACTAATTTGATGGGAGATTTCGGGTTGTTTTTTGTTTAAGGTTTTTTTTTCTCTTTTTTTGCATAGTTGACCTTGTTTTTGTGGCATTTTCCGAAACTTTTCCCCCCAATTCTTCCTTAATTTCCTTATTTTTTAATTCGATGAATATTTATTTAGTTATTTGTTAAATATACGTGTCTATAATATCAATAAATACACATTCATCGCTATGAATGCATATAATAACAAAATTTAAAATACAAAAAACAAAATTTAAAATAAAGAGCATTTGCTGTACCATATAAAAACAAAATAAAAATCACAAAAAAATTATATTATGCATATTTATGCATTATTTTTAAGATGTAAATAAAATATAAATACACACACATATACAGATGCGCGTGCACACACTCAGATGGCACCTCACAACAATGTCACTTGTTTTGATGGAAGATTTTGGGTTGTTTTTTGTGGTTTAGGGTTTTTGTTTGTTGGGGTTTTTTGCATAATTGGCCTTGTTTTTGTGGTATTTCTCTTAACTTTTTCCCCTTTTCTTCCTTATTTTATAATTCGATGAATATTTTAAAAAAAAAACCTCGATGCAAACCCGCATGAACTGAAGCGCGAAGTAGCGAGGGATCCCTGTATCACCACATGGCTTGCATGTGTACAAGTACACCAGAGGGACAAATTGACGGACCCCTATTAACAATTTAAAAAAAAAAAACAAAATACAAACAAACGAACAAGAAATCCTTTATACCTTATCAATGGGACTCCACGCTACGATAACCTGTCCATGTACATAACTTTCCTTTTAACACATTAAACAGTGAACCTTGAATAGGAACTCAAAATACTTTTCTCTCGAAACAGAATATTAAATCTAAAATAACTCATGTTATCATCTACCTTACTGAGAGCCACACTCTAACCCAAACTAACAGAGCTTTTGGGAGAGAGAATATATTCGAATATATTAAACTTGTTTGAATCTTTATCAATTTAACTCCAGAACCTAGAGAGGAAGCTTTATATGCATTTTATTATGAAAACCATGAAAATAAGTCATCAGAAAATTGCGATACAAACCACAACAACTGCTCTACAAATATTATTAACATAATATAAGAATACGAACCTAACAGCGCCTGAATTTCATTCTCATTTATCATCTTATGACCTCATATCTTCTAATTCCACTTGCATTTCAGCTGCACTTGACGACAGGCTGTAACTCAGTGGTGAGCTTTACGTGGTTATTCCTTCACGGTGAAAACACTCCCGCTATTTCAGAACTATGTGAGATTCACACCTGCAACCTCATGAGACTGACGTGCTGCATGGTCTCAGAGCTGCAGGGTGATACAAACCCACTGTTTCATGATGGTAGCGTGTCAGTGCTCTGGGTGACATGCAAGGTGACGTTTCTCTTCAGGAATTACAGTTTGACCTCCTTTAGTCCCCTGAAACAAAAATTAGAGTGCACTGCTGTTCTCAAAATCATGTCCTTTTCTGACCAGGCCGAATCCGTTCTCCTGAACTGGGACAAGTGGTCAAGCGAGAGAGAAAAAAAAATCACCTAGATTCCAAAGAAAGCTTCAACAAATCACATCAACAAACTTAAGGCTCTGAAGCAGACCTTTACTTTCACATGTGATGCTTTAAACACGAGATTCCTCGAGATTTCTATTAGGTTTGATGCACATTTGTTGCATGTGAGGCATTTTAAAACCACTACTATGCCTGTTGACCACTTAAAGCTAGCGACTGCTAGCACAGCTGACAGAAACCCTAGCACGCAAGTTCTTTTTCAGTAATCAATAAATATCATCTGGTCGGCAGGAACTTTGTTTGTGTGTGTGTGTGTGTGTGTGTGTGTGTGTGTGTTTTAGCAATCAATAAATGAACAATGGGAGGGGTATGTGAACTGGTAGCCAACCAAAATAAATCAAGCCAGATGTTAGTAACAGTTACTAGGCAGCAGGGTATCAAGTTGATGAAATAAATGTGTGATGAGGATGGACGAGATTAGAAATGAGTATATTAGGACAGCTCACGTTGAAAGATTATGCATGTGCAGAAGGGAAACAGTGAGTGTACTAGGAGAAGGATTCAGAAGATGAAGCTGACAGGCAAGAGGAAAACAAGGTCATCGAGGAGGATGTGGTGAGTGTGGTGAATGAGGACATTGCAGGTGGTTGGTGTGACCGACAACAAAAAGTAATGAGAACAGATGATCTGCTGTGGCAACCCCCACCAGGGGCAGTCGAAATATGATGACGTAAGATCAATATTATTCCCAAAAAAAAAAAAAATTCATATGATATTTCAGGTCCAACGATGTAGTGGAACACAAACAAGTGCATGTAGAGCAGTTAGAACTCACTGTCACTCATCTGCCAAACCACTGAATCCTATTAGGGTCACAAGGAGGTTGATGCCTATCTCAGCTAATTCTGGCAGACTGGTGAGTACACCCTAAACAGCTCACCAGACCATTACAGTGCAACACAAACAACCCGTTACACTTAAACACACAACTCTAGAGGCAAACTGAAACAGTCAATTAGCAGAACAGGCTTTTCTTCGAATTGTGGGAGGAAACTGGAGTACCCGAGGAAACCCACGCAAACATGGGGACCTGTACACAGAAACACTTGTGCCTGGGACTCAAACCCAGAACCCTCTTGCTGTGAGACCATATTTTGTCATTAACATCATTATGCTCATCACACATATCTTTAAATCTACAGGACTTTCTGTTCAGCAATTCTTTTTTTTTTTTTTTTTTCATTTTTTGATTTTGATATACTGGATTAAACCAATAAGGGAAATAATTTCCTTTGCATGTAACCCATCCAAAGTGAACACACACACACACACACACACACACACACACACACACACACACACACCTGGTGCCCAGAAAGCAGTTGGGGGGGTTCGGTGCCTTGCTCAAGGGCACTTTAGCCATATATAGTCATTCATACCATGCCACTTCGCGATTTGAGCATCACGGTCTTGGTACATCGCGGTATTTTAATAAAAAAATAAAATAAAATAAAAATATTCATAAAATTTTCAAAATTCGTGCTGAAACTCACATGTAAGCAAGCGGAAGTAGCAGGGACCCAATGCAGGCTGCGGCCATTGTTTCCAAACGACAGACTGAAGTGCCCCTCCTCCCCAGTTCAGGCAGGGACCACCCACTCAACTCAATCTCGCAAGCTGATTGGCTTAGACATGTGACGCTGTTGCCTCCCGCCCACTCAACTCAATCTCGCAAGCTGATTGGCTTAGACACGTGACGCTGTTGCCTCGAACATTCCCACGGGATTTTTTGTGATTTTACTGTAGTGTTTGTGAACGTCTTGCACCGCGGAGAAGAATTATTGTCAGAGGTGAGTACAGTACTTAAAGTATTTATACATAAATTCTATTTAAATATTAATACATTACAGTATTTACATATGCACCTAACTGTGTAACGTTTAATATACACTTCTTGATATTGTATAGATGCAAAAACATACAGAAATGGGGGGGGGGGGGTCCTACTTCGCAGTTTTTCAAATATCGCGGCCAGGTGTGGTCTACATTATCCGCGATATTCAAGGGATGACTGTACGTAGAGGAAGGGAAGGGGCTGTTCACTCCCCCACCACCACACATTTCTGTTGCTGGATTCGGGAATCAAACTAGCAACCTTTCAGGCACAAAGTCGCTTCTCTAACCATTAGGCTTCAGCTTCCCTCAAAATCATTCTGGGGATGCCAGCAAGCAAAGCACAAGGGCACCAAGTGTTTTTTTTTAACTACTTTTGTGATTGCTCAGAGTATTTCCTTATTATCAACAGTTAGGACCAGAATATTCTAACTACTTACAGAATCCCAGAAGGACTCCCCACACCATACAGGAGCAAACCAATGAGAAGGCTCCAAACAGACATGACTCGGTATAAACAGAACTCATCTGTTGCAAGCAAGATCGGAAGATCAAGCTAATTGTTCGTCAGCCGGGTTCATTAAGTGTATTGATGCTGCATTTCCTGATTAGTGACATGTGTCAGTCAATTCTCATGCCATAATCATGTCTCATATCGATGCATATATTTTAACGATGTGTGCCGGAACTGTGTAGCAGTAGACACGTAGAGATGTCTAGCATACGTCACAGAGAATGAAATCCACATCCCATGACTAATTGATGTCAAAAATGCGTGTTGCAGTGACGCTGTAATCTATATGTGTGTAATCTGGATCAGCTTCTGAAATATAATCTCACATGATGAGGGTCAGGAGATACAATACAGGATCAAGAAACCGGAACCATGGCTCCAGATTCCCCATCATCACTTCAGCATAAAAACATACACAATGAGACCGAGTCTGAGAGCAAACCGTCTCCTGGCTTCCTCTTTACAGGATGCATTTTACTGCAGCTGAAGCATGTGTGCACACAAACACATGAGAACCTTCATACACAAACGTGCAAGTGCATGTACGCACGCACAGGCACACACACACACACACACACACACACACACACACACACACACACACACACACACCCCTCCCCCACTTGCACGAGAACACAGCCTTACTTTAACCCCCCCCCATGTGTAGCCACAAGCCCAGACTGTGCTTATTGAGCAAGCACCACCTTCATATCTCCCTCCCTCTCTCTCTCTCTCTTTCTCCCCCCACTTATATTTCTCTTTCTCCTGTGCACTCTCTCACTTTTCTCCTGCTCACTCTCCCATTTCTCTCTGTTGTGCACTTACACTTACTCAGTCTCTCTCTCTCTCTCTCTCTCATACACACATACAGATTGCTTTTCCTCACATGCACTATGCTCTCCCCATACCCCCCTCCCCTAACACTCTCTCTCTCTCTCTCTCTCTCTCTCTCTCTCGCCCTTCCCCCACTCTCCTGCAGCTCACTGGCTATGGATCAAAACTCACATACCTCGGTGCATTGTGTGCACTCTCTCTCACTCTGCCTCTCACACGCGTACACACACACACACACACACACACACACACACACTGGTAGAGTCCAAAATCAGAATCCAGCATATAAAACAAAACCAGTCCCATAAACACAACACGGGCTAACCTACTCATGCAAGCACAAAAAAAGTAACAGGGACACAACACATGCACGCACGGGACACTATCAGCCACATCACGTGCTTCATCAGAGTGACTGATTTGCAATCATTTACATTTATTCATTTGTCCAACATTTTCCTCAGAACTAATTTATGAACACAGAAAAAAATAAACCTTCTCTCCTCAAACTTAACATTGAACATGTATACGAACATGAAAAACATTATGTCCCAAAGGCTTCAGTGGCAGCTCTATAAAACCTGAAACGCCCGCAAACCAGGGCAAATCTGATATACTCATGAAATCATTGTAAGTTTTGTTGAAAATTCTAAGTAGTGAAATTAATTCAGACTGGAGCATTTACACAAGGCCATCACTATCTACACAGGAACGTGACTGCAGGGCAGAAGAACTGTCCAGACGGTGCTGGTACAGAGGATCAAATATTATTACAATGATATCTTTTTATTATAAAAATCACTGTAACCATTTACATTTCCATCCCCACCCTGTCTGCTTACAGCACGGTTGTCATGGTAACCTGTTTCTCATTGATCATGCTGGCTTCCTAGTTTTTTTTTTTCTTCCCACCTCACTCTCATCCTCGTCCCTTGCACATTTCAAAAAAGCCCAAAATCAAAAACAATTTACGAGCCTTGACCTTCTAAATGTGGCTTAAAAATGCAGAAACCTTTTGTTTCACACAACTTCTCATTAATAAGTTATTCACACAGTCACTGAACTGCTTAATTCTACTAGGGTCCCAAAGAGGTTGGTGTCTACCTCAGCTGACACGCTATACACAGGGTGAACACCTCAACAGATTATTGAAGGGCAACACACAGCCACAACCTTTTACGCTTACATCCACACCTCGGGTTAATTTGAAACAGCCAGTTAGCCTCCTGTACATGTCTTTGGACTATGGGAGAAAACTGGAGTACCCACAAGAAACCCACACTAACACGGGTAGACATTGTAAACTCCTCACAATAATGGCCAAGTACAAGGCTTGAACCCAGGACCTTCAATTCAAGTAATTAAAAGCAATTATTCAGTAATTAAATACCACCTCCAGGAAGTCTATGCAATTACTTTGAGTATAATCCTTCATTTCATGAAAATAGAACATAAATAAAAAAAAATAATAATCATAAGGCAGGGTTCATATCGGGGCAGCCTTCATGATATTTTCCACCACTATTGTTCGTGGTGCAAAAAAAAAAAAAAAAAAAGACAGAGAGAGAGAGAGAGAGAGTTCGGTTCAGACACACGGCACCGAATAGCAAAACGTCTGATATGAAATGCCACGTGTGAAAAGAGACCACCTTGTACTGAACAATTATAATCAGAACCTGAAACAATACAGAAGGCCCTTTTGATATACAACAGGCAGCACTGGCAGAACAGAAAGCACAAGCAGAGAAAAAATAACCTGAGTGTTAAAAACAAGTTTTTAACTAATTGTGTAACGTTGGTGTTTCAAGTTGCCACCAGAGCATGATGTGTTTGAGAAAAGCCACAAGAAAAGGGTTAATCCTGGATGTGTACGCATCCACAGGTCTCTCTAGGTGGGTTTCTTTTGCCATGTGGTTACTTTTAAGGTTAAACCTGGGTTCCTTGGGGTTACATACTATATTAGGCTTTTCATTTTTATGAATTACCCAGCAGTCAGCAATGAATATACAGAAGTGAATGAACCTAATGAGTTATTACTTGTAAAGAAATTCCATAATCAGTGAGGTATGTGCTCGGTGTTGAACAGCAGTACCGATACTTAATGAATTCTGTTACAGCGATGTAGCCTTGACGACACGCTCTTTCATTTGTTCTCACTTAAACCTCTGCTCCTGGTTTTTCTTGTGAATCAAATTGTACAATGTGAGAAAGGTTAGCTCTGCTGTACCTATTTAGCACTGACACTGGAAACTAAGACTCATCAGGGAAAGTGAGACAGCAGCATATTAAGTATCTTGTTTCTAAGATATAACTTATGAATACACAACAAATACTACGGCACAGCATGAAATGCAACACAATTCATTGGTGTCAATCTTACAGCTTCAGAAACCACATTGCCCAAGCATTTCACTCATTAAATCACATTGACTGTAGAAAACATGGACCGCACACCTTTGTAGGAAATGCAGCTCGGCCAATCGGACCGAGCGATTACCTTTACTTTTACACTTATTACATTTTGCTGACCATCAGTATCGGTGTTTTAAAAATCACCGGTGTTAAGTAATTACCAATGCCTCCGCTGACATCTCTGGAGAGACAATGGAGTGGAACACATCTATCTCATATCTCATTTACAAGAAGAACATGGGCACATGCCAATCGTGCAGTAATAATTAAACTTATCCAATATTTATTATGAGTAAATCAGCTCGCAGAAGAACACTATGAATTAGCTGATGGAGTTCAACCAATCAGAAAACAGAAAATATTTTGAATGAAAAATAATTTCAGTTTTTCCGTTACATAGTTCAGTTATTTATTCAGTATTAGTTATCCGTTAGTGTCCTCAGAAAGCTAATTTTATTTATTCATTTTATTATTTAAATTTAATTTATTTAAATAAAAGATTTCATCATTAAAAGGCATTTAAACAATGTTTGTAAAATTATTGTATGTTGTATTTTTTGTTGTTGTTCTTGTTAAATAAGACCGATCGACCCTGAATAGAAATGAAGCTAGGACATTCAACTTTGCTGTCTGATTTAAAATCAATGTCAGCACAGTAGACATTTTCCGCACATATGCTGTACAGAGATGTTCCACCAACTTTCTTAGTAGGTTCAACCACAACGTTCATCACAGATTTTCTTAAGTTCTTCTTCTTCTTCTTTTACTTTCGGCTGCTCCCTTCAGGGGTCGCCACAGCAAATCATCCGCCTCCACCGCACCCTGTCCTCCGCATCTTCTTTTCTGACTTTTCTCACAGATTTTCTTTAGTATGGAAATTAAACTTCCATCTGAATAAACAACTACTGTACTTTAGAAATAGTTTCAGTTGGAGATACTTCATTAATATGGACATGCATTGGAAGGACACCTCTCACATTGATCAAGTCATTGCTTAAGAAGAGTGCGTGGCAAACCAGTAACTATCAGCAGTGGTGCACAGTGAGTCAAAACTCACATAATTATATAGGATGTCTACTTATAACAGGCTATCCAAGCAATCGGGCCAAGCCATGTCAAATCAACCAGATACTCCCAGATGAGCATCTCCATTTTATCTGTAATTTTTTTTTCAAGTGCCTGCCATGGTTCCCATACATTGGGCCAAATGTAATTCATAGACTTTTCAAGGAACACATTTTCACTTTCAAATCCCATTTAAAGGAGTAAAATACAACAAGAAACACTGTTTCTGACTTTCAAAAAGTGAAATGCAATAATTTTAATAATTTTAATACACTGTAAAATAATATATGTAAGAATACAAACATTCTTAAAATGTCAACTACTACATTTTCAATGTAATAACTAAAAAGTAATTTAAATAATTTATCATTCTGCTGGAAAATAAACAATAATTTTAATAAACTGGAACAAGAAGACCACATATACTTTCTTAAATGTATATGGAAATATAAATGTATATGTAAACACTTTCTTCACCTTTGGCTTCAGGTCAACATCTGTACTGATTGCGAATCCACTAGGCATAGTCATGGTAATGCTGACATTAGTGCCCCTGGCAGTTTTTCTGACTGCATTTCCTTTGAGATTGTCTGTTATCAGAGTACAGTGGTACCATCATTTAGGAATTGAATTCGTTCCGAGGGCAAGCTCGAAAATGAAAATTTTTGTTAGCAAAAACAAAAATTCCCATAGGAAATAATAGTAAACCAATTAATCCATTCCAACCCCCTACCAAACTCATATAGCCTAACACAAATACGTATATTTCATCTAATATATTGCAGATAAACATGTAAGAACAATAAATATTTCATAATAATAATAATACATGTACATTAACATTAATAATAATACCGTATTCGACGTAACAAGCGCCCTGCTCCAATAACCCCCTTTTTTTTTTTTTTTTTTTTTTTTACTTACGTCTAATAACCGCCCATGTGTACTGGAAGCAAAATCG
Source organism: Plotosus lineatus (assembly GCA_024760905.1). Taxonomy (NCBI): domain Eukaryota; kingdom Metazoa; phylum Chordata; class Actinopteri; order Siluriformes; family Plotosidae; genus Plotosus; species Plotosus lineatus. Next base: position 13,980,878 of record CM045748.1, read on the forward strand.
TAGATCAAACTTACCAATTTTTTTCGATCAGTCTCTGTAACCGTAAAATGAGGCGTTCACTGCCTGTAAAAGTGAGTTTACAAGGTATTTCAAGACCCCCTGTCACTGGGGAATGTGAATAATGTCCATCAGTAACAACACATTTGATTGTTCTGACATGCTTTAAAAAACAGAAAATATTTTGCTGTATTCTCTTGGTAAATGTCCAACAACCGAAGAACCATTACAAACTGCTACAACAAAACTATCAGACACTCTGAATGAATAGAGCGATGAACCAAATATGGACCTATCAGAAAGGGATGAGTATTTTTCACCCAATTCTCCTGCTCACTTACTTCATAAATTTGAGGACGTTCCTGGCCATGTGCTTTTGTTTATGTTCGTGTTGATTGGTTCAACGTGGCATGTGCTAAAGCTGACATTCGTGTTGATTGGCTCGATTTTACTTCCGAAAAAATGTTTCAGAGAACAGCCGAAAGGAGAAGACCGGGTGGGGAAAAGTAAGGAAAAGTAAGGGGTATTTTGTTTTTTTTAATTATGCTGTTTTCTGTTTATTTTCAGTTTTCATGTAAGTAGTTTGGTTGATACCACAAAATGAATAACACAAATACCAGTAAAACTATTTTATTGTTCTGTTATTATTCATGTTTTCCACCTCAATGGTAATAAGCACTTACCGTTCCACTCCGCTGATAAGCATAGTAATAAGCACCCACCTACTTCAATTTTTAAAGCGCCCTGGGTGCTTATTATGTCAAATACGGTAAATAATAATAAATCAAGAATAAACAATAAGTCAACTAACCCTTCCGATCATCAACTGTGGCAAAGGTGTCATGTGGGCTTGAAGATGTCACGTGGGCAGGCATGAGGTGGTGCATAACAGAGAAGGAGGAGGAGAATTTTGTGCATGTGCATGCTACAAATGGCAATGAGGAAAGGCTCGTGGTGAGCTCCCACAACGCTAGTGTTTCTCAAATAGTGGGGCGCACGGTGTAATGCCGGGGGGGAGGGGTGCGTATGACCCTGGGGAACATGCTTTTATTCCATACTGTACTAGAATTAAGTGTAATTGTGCATCCTCTATAGTAAGTGGTAGTGGCAATCTCACCGTGTTCCCTGTGGTGTGGGAAACACAGTGAGAGCGCCACCTACTGTAGAGAATGTGCAATTACACTAGGTCACTAGGCGGCAGTGGCACTCTCACCGAGTTCCCTGTGGTATAGGGAAAAGCACTGAGCAAATGATATGAAGTGCAGCAAACACTATTTATAGTCGGCGCGGGGCACCTTGTTCAGTGCGTTCTCGAAGCATGGAGGAACACGCGGAAGAATACAAGGCTAATTGGCCCGGAAAACCCATTCACCCAGCACAGCTCGTCAGTCACAATTTTGCTGGATGGGGCAGATTTTTGGTGGGATCGAAGCTCATATCATGGAAAATCCGTTATAAAAGACACTCGTAAGGCAAAGTACCACTGTACCCTCATGTTCCTTGGTTCTTTAAAGTCTTTGCATGTTATTTGAATGGGTGACATTTGATTTTGTGTGATTTTAATGCATCTCCCCCAGAGCACCAACTGCAATGTTTTTTCGCATGCCTTGCAAAACGCATGATGCCGACTTTTGCCGACGTCAATCAAGTCACTGTAGTCTTTGTTCTCCTGCCATTCTACTTTAAATACACACTGACCTCCCGGAATTGTAGCTGTTGGTACAATGCAGTCCTCTGAAACTTTTTTAAAAATATTTATTCACTCGCGACAAGCGCAAAGGTCACCTGCGACGCCATAACCAAACTGCCTTGCTCTGTGTGTGACACATTCTGTATGGGTATTATAAAATAAAAATACTTGTACTTGTAAAGGAAGCCTCTATGTCATAAAATTAACTACTGTATACTCATACTCGGTGTTCGTCAACATAGAAGGGATAAACAACAACAACTACAACAGTGGAACTTCCAGGAAGATGTGTTAGCAGACAATGCTTGACAAACATCAATTTTCTGTGACTTTATTGTCGAAAAGATACAAAAATCAGAAGTTTTTAATAAAATGTTACACATTTATTGCATAGATAGACCCAAAGCTAACAATCAAGTACTATTCAATGACGGAGTTTTAAAGCCATTGGTTTTCAAGGGGTGGCCTGGCAATTCCAGGGCCTTTGAAAGGAATTTATTTTTTCCAAGTACTTTTCAAACATTCAAGAACCCGTACGAACCATGACCTGCACATGTCTTACGAACACATGCAAAATAGTTCAGATTAAATTCTTAATAGTTTCACAGAAATACATTTTTGAACTAGTCTATCCTCAACCCCAATTTTATACCCTCAAGCAAAATTTTAACTTATTTTACATTTTCAAAAGGCAATATCTTGGAAAGAAATACATGTAGGGATCTGAAATTTGGTACGGTCAATATTTGGAAATGCTACTGAGATAAAATAATTCCAACAATGATATAATTTGCATATTTTTCATTTTTATACCAACGCAAAAATCATTGATTCCTAAGTACTATCCCCCATTTGTCACAAGAGAAGTACATGAACTTCTACATTCTACGACTGTTAATGCTGTAAGAGAGTCAGTCGGTGAATTGTTTGTGGGGTTTTTTTTTTTGTTTTTTTGTGGGTAGGGTGTATTGTTCTTGACCAGTGCATCACACTAAATATAACAATCTTCCCAAATGAAGGAAAATATAAATGTCAAGTGCTGCACTACCAAAAGGGCAAAAGAAAAAGAAAATGTTTTGAGTTTTGGTTTTTAAAAGCCGACTCGTGTAGCTAAAGCACATCAGAGTGAAGAGCAAGGTTTCAGTTTGGTTTCCCATAACAGTAAGGGGATCTCCGTCTGGGCCAGTGTTTACACACATCGACTTCTATCTGTCATACAACACTTTTCAATCAAGTGGAAACACTGACAAGTTCACTGATGGCTTTTGCAAACAAGAACAGATGAGCAAGTGCACAGAGAGCTGAAGTGGCTCTGCCCACCCAAACAAAGCACTCTTTCCGAGTCTCAGAAGAAATTCTTGAGAAGAACGTAATGATTTATACTCCTAGGAAAGACGTAATTATTTATACAAAGATGTCTGGAGCAAGAAGGATAATTTTTTTCTGTATTTAGAAAGATGTATTATTTACACAATGAAAAATGAAAAACAAATCATTATGACAATTTTGATTTGTTTCAGTGGTTTTGAGATGACTAAACTACCCCAGTCAACATGTAATAAACACTACACATGCTTGCAATTACAGTTTTCTTTCATTTGCTATGCAAAGTAACGAAGCAGGTCTAAGTGCTGCTGGACTGCAGTCTGCATTTTGAAGTACACAAAGCATTTGTTTTCCTGATATTTAATTTTTAAAATCCTTCATCTCAATATTAATTGCCATTTCCCACACTTAATAATTCTCAAATACTGATCAGAATACAACGGCCGATTAAAAATACCTACCAAAACTATACTGTGTCAAACAAAAACAGAAATACATTTATTCATTCATTTTGTGAACCGCGAAATCTTAATTAGGGTCGCGGGGAGGCTGGGGCCCATCTCAGCCGACTCTGTGTGAGGGTACACCCTGGACACCCAGGTCACTGCAGTAAATTAAGGTTTGTATTGTTTATTTATTTATTTTTTTTACATACTTTAACCATTAGAGAGGCGTGTCTGGTGACTTCAGCAGAGCGCTGTGCAGCTAATGGTGCGTTTTTAAAGATATTCAGAGTTTTAGTATATACTACACAGAAACACAAGAAAAGCAAAACAAGATTTTTATTAAGTGCTGAATTAAAAAATTGTATTTCAATTCTACTTTTTAATATATAGGGCTGGTTTTCTATATTTTTCATAGCTCAAAAGCCAATATATTAAAAGTTAAAACTAAATAAATAAACACATATACAATATCAAACTCAAAGGGGGATGATCCTAGGATTGGGGGTTTGAGTCTCACTCTCCACAAGGTTGTCACTGTCACCCCCATTGCAGCTAACTGGGTTATCAAAGGCCGGCCCTGTCTCTCACGGTCGATGGTGAGAGGCATCTAAAAGAACTATTGCTGACTTCATAAAGAGTAGCTGCATAGCTGTTAGCGTGTTTCTGCCCCTTGCTAACGGTTGTGTCAGGAAGGGCATCCGATGTAAAATCCTATGCCAAATCAAACATGAAAATCATTAATATGACTTCCATGAGGATGGAGGCAGATGATTCACTGTGGCGACCCCTGAAAGGGAACAGCCGGAAGGAAAAGAAGACAATATCAAACACACTCCGTACCTTCATAAATTCACTTCTCTTCAAATTTTCAAAATCAAACTTTAAAGGTTTTTCAGATTTCTGACCGTAAAGTAGTAAATTCCCACCAGTAAAGTGTCTATCATTACTTATATATGCACAAGCCATTGCAGGTTCAACCTAAATATGAAAATTACTGCATTCTGTACAAGAAAACGTTCGGGTTAATGGAACAAATGAACTAAGCTGCACATAACAGGGCGTGCGTCGGTGACTAATTAACAGGGAGAGACACCTGGTGTCCACAGAATCTCAGTGAAGAGTATCATTATGCTATGAGATGCACAAACTACTTATAACTGAACAGGAATTTAAAACTGGAGTGTAGAGCGGCACGTGAGTGTAATAATAGCTACTAGCCAATCCTGAGAAAGAACAATTGTAGCACTCGAGGCAAAATTTGACAAAATAATAAGAGCACTGGAGAAAACAAATTTCAGTCAATCATTCTGAGAAACGTCCTCTTGTAGATCAAAACAAACCTATCAGTCTTCTGTTGCACTTATCTGCCTCGAGGTTTGACATGTTACATGTTCTGAGATGCTTTACTGTCACCACTGCTGTAAAGAGTAGTTATTGGTGGGGGGTTGTTTTTTTGTATTCTTCCTGTTAGTCCTTTCAGTCTGGTCATTTTCCTCTCAATATTGCATTCCACTGAGAGACCTGTGACTCACTGGATGGTTTTATGTTTTACGTCTGTAATTATGTGTAAACACTAGAACCTCAAAAAAGCAGCCAATCAACCAGCAACAACGTCTCAGCAACAGTTAAAATCACCCCGACTTTCTAAAGTTTGATGTAAAACATTAAATGAAATTCTTGACCTGCATCTGTATGATATTACACATTACACTACAGCTACAGGACTTGTGCTACGAATAAAATAGGCTGGAATGCACATTTTCAATACTATTACTTACATAATTTGAAATTAATGTCATCCCAGAGACTAAAAATAAATAAATAAAATTAAACTTCTTGCTTGATACCATGGGAAAAAAAAAAAAAAAAAAACTTCCGCAACAGCTGCACAACATCTGTTTCACCAGGGGCCAGACTGTCAAAGCTCACTGTAGTTTATGACTGATGGAGGTGGTAAATGGTTTAATATCAGTGTACAGCTAGTGATGACTGCTGCAGGAGAAATACTATGTTTTTAATGGTTTATTAAGTGTTTTAATTATGAGATCCTGTCCGCAGCACAATTCAAATCTGTACATTCAAAAATACAACGTCCTACACTCACAAAAACTGGAACACACCAAGATTACCAACAGATCACTCTTACAGTCTGTACTGCAAGTTACAATAATACTGTATTTAGAGGAATTAACATCACCATACAAAATCAAGGTGTGACATTTACCTTCCAGTGCAGATACTTTTGTTACATCATAAATAAATAGATATTCGACTTGGCCAAATTTGATCAGAGGTTCCCAATTTATTAACAAACAAGCCTAACAAAAGCCAAGCTACATGTTTTTAAATTTCAGATTGGAGATATTATATGGGTACATGTCTGTTGTTTGTGACCTTCAAAGTCATATTCAATTTCAACAAATGATATAAGATGAATAAATAACGACAGGCGTGTTGTTAAAGGGAAACAATAGCTATATGGTTGCAATAATTGGAATGGCAGAGTCAAAACATGCCAGTCATGTTTTTCAAGGCAAACTGCAAAATATTTCTAAATTTTACTTGCACTGATTTGTTCGTTGCTATTGTGGCATTTCTATATGAATGAGGACCGGCAGAATAGTGTTTTGGGTTGTTATGGTGATATGTCCTTTCTTCGTAATAGTATGATAATATAGTACAGGGATCCCTCGCTACTTCATGCTTCAATTCATGCGGCTTCAGTGCATCACGGGATTTTGTTTTTTTTTTAATATTCATTGAATTAAAAATTAAGGAAGAATAGATTTAGGAAAATGCCACAAAAACAAGGCCAATTATGCAAAAAAAAAAAAAAAAAAAAAAACAACCTCAAAACAATCACAAAACAAAAAAATAACCCAAAACCTCCCATCAAAACTACTTACATTTTTGTGAAGTGCGCATCTGAGTGCGTGCACGAGTATCTGCATGCGTGCACGCATCTGTCTGTGTGTGTATTTATATTTTATTTATATCTTATGCATTATTTTTTTTTAATGTTTAATTGTTATTATAAGTATTTATAGCATTGAATATCTATTTATTGGTATTATATACACATTGCTGACTTTCGTAAAGAGGAGGCTGCAAAGTCGTCAGCGTGTTTCTGTCCCTTGCTAAAAAGGGTTGTGACAGGAAGGGCATCCGACATAAAAACCTCTGCCAAATCAAACGTGCGAATCAGATGATTCACTGTGGCGACTCCCGAGTAAAAGGGAAAAAGCCGAAAGGAAGACAGACAGACATACAAGTACGTATACGGCAGTCGGGGGATCCTACTTTGCAAATTCGGTGGTCGTGGGGGATCTCAGTCCCAATTAACTGAGGAAAGTGAGGGATCCCTGTATACTAATACTAATTTGTAATACAGGTGAATAAAATAGCAAAGGAGATTCCATGTTTATGAAATAAAGCAAACCTCACACTGAGAATCCCTGCATTATCCAAGTTGGAGGGGTTTAATTAACGCTTACACACTGAAGGAGAAGTAGTTGTTGCTTAATCAAAGCTGAGTCCACATAATTCCGTGACATCCAGTGAGCCGCAGGCCGAAATAGCTTTGAAATACTACACAGGAACATGAGCAAGATTCTTACTGTTTAGTTCTTCGATATTTTAAAATCATGATGGATGCGGATAAGCTTTATGCAATTGCATACGCAGGTGTAAAACTGTGTAACAGCATCTCTTTAGTTCACTTTAAGAATTGAAGTAAACACTACATGGACTCAAAGAAAAGCAAACTAAAGCAACATTTCTATAGTTCCTGTTTAGAGTTTAACCATTACAGAAGCAGACCAGGTGAGGTCTGTGCTTCAAGCGAAGCTAAATGCAGTGTGTATAATGGCATCTGTTCAGCCTTCTCATTTAGAGTTCAGTACACAGCACATGTTCCTTAAAGGTGTTTTATTATCCTTCACAGAAACGCAAGAAAAACAATTTTAAATCCTTTTTATGGGTTTTTTCCCCACTTGTAGCGTGATAATGAGGACGCCGTGAAAGACTAGGAGTCCACTAATTTGATTCAGGCATTATCAACCAGATTAAATGTATTTTAATCAGGAAAGTGTAGATCAATCAGATTGTGCCGTTTATGCATAGTATATACTAATATTTTCTAAAGATGTACACTGTGACTTATTAAAAAGTAACAAATGCTTTAGCTGAGCAATAGATTATTTTTGTTTAAATTAATACTGCACATTGTAGGATTACTATCTTGTGAGCCTTGAGGTTATCCCATCATGATATGGAACCGTTAGGATTACTGCCAGGCAATCAGTATACTTTTCAAAAGTTTTGCTGGTTAAGGTTTTAGTTTTCAAACCCTGCCAAAGGCCATGGAAGTAGAGCATTAAAGCTTATTTTTGGACCTCCATTTCCTGAAATTTAATCTTAAAATAAAGGGCACCTGCAGTTTTTTTTTTCACAATGTCAATAATTTTATAAATTTTTCTCTTTCACGCTCTTATACAGAATGCATTGATTCTTATTGTTTATGATTCAAAAAATTTTTGTTAGGTCATTTTTTCTGCATACAATTTTTGGACAAACTATTGATTACAGGAGCATATTGGCTGTTTTCGCAATCAGCAAATACTGCATCAGTTCAAAAGAGCTTAAAAATAAAACATTAGTTGTATATAATATTAACTGCTGTAACAATCATTGCGGTTTTCCGGAGAAGACATTTTTGACGTATGTGCTTATCAAGACAATTTGCAAGTCTGTACAGAAAGTATTTCACACCCAATCCCAATTATACTTTCCATGAAGATATACAGTCCTATGTTGCTTTTGAAATAGAAATATAATATCTGAAGAAAAAAAAAGCACTTCTGTCCGCCATATGTCTGCTTTTTTTTAATAGCCACTTAGATTATAAACAGAGCTTACAAGCAGCAGAACATTTTTCTGGACTGTATGAAAATACACCTCTCAGAAGTAAAAGTTAGTAATTAGGAGCGCAATTCTGAATTTGATCGGGTAAAAGCTACTTTTTTTTTTTTTTTTTTACAGTGGAGAGAATTGAATTCTGTACTTAGTTAAAATCTGAGCAATATTTTCCTCTGATAACACTATTTATCTGAACTGAGAAAAGATTTCACTAATGTAGCTGGGACTACTCTTTCTCTACACAACAATAAACAAGAGACAGTCATTAAGTGTGCAAGTGCCTACTTAATGGGGTTTCTTGTATAATTTTAAAAAGACAACTCTGAGCATGAAACAGCCCGGATAACATTATAAATAGTAACAATGATCTTTAACAGAGATAACAACACAGACAAGTTGGTGAGTCAAAACTGTAAAACTTTACACTGAGACACTGGTTGAAATTGTTAACAGTCAAATGCAGCAAAAAGTCTGAAAAAATAACCTTTGGCACAAAAACATCACAAATTCCTTCTTGATTTCATTTCAGAAAGTAAAAACCTTCCTGATGGGAAAATGCCTGTTTTTATTATTATTATTATGAACATACACAATCGTATCTTGTGAGAACAGCTTAAAAAGACATGATTTCCTCTGCTGTTTCCCTGCAATCAGTTCCAACAACTTGTTCCGTGTTGCCATATTAAGCATAAATCCCCGGTGATGAGCTATTTTTAATCACCTTGAGCTGAAAAAATGGCCTTGGGCCTGAAATTGCAATTTATCAGAGGTAGATTTCAGATCTAATTTACGGTGAATGTTGTGATGATGTCAACAGTCCATTCTTATACAGCATGAAACATAAACATGTCCTTACTCCAGTGCAGTTTATTTTATTTAACAATTTAATTTCTAATGAAATTGTAATAACAGTATGCATCCTAACAAAAATATTTCTTAAAATTATAGATTCAGTTTCCAGAAATCATAGCGTTTACCTTGCCATTGTTTCCCGTAAAAAGAGACGAGCCTTGAATTGGACAACAACAAAGGCATAAAAAAAGTTACGAACATAAAAAGAAACTGTGGCACAGGTGAGGCTAGTATCTTATTATATTACCTATTAGGCTGGAGAAATGACGTAAAAAAGACTAGATTGAGGTATTTGTGGCGATTTTTTGGTGTGGTGGTTGATTTATCGTCTCACTGGGTCCCAAATCTAGTTTAATACATTTTTTAATTCATGCATTTGAATTAGAGGTTGTGAAATGTTGCTATTACAGAGCCTCTATATTCCAAAAGGTGGCACTCCATAAACAATTTGCAAAATAACAATTAGCAAACTTTATTTTACATGTATCAAGGCTTTAAAATTGTAATAAGTGGGGTGGGAGAAAAAAATTAACATCAAGATATTTATGCAATCACAATCTACAGAATCACAAACCAAGTCGAATCAGCACCAAGGTATGATTATAATATCATATCAGGTGACTCCTGTTCCTATGTTGTGCTTTTAAAGGTAAAATAAAAAGCTAAATATTGAGGCGGCCCAAATCAACACCACTCCTTCTACTCTATAACGTATAATTTTCCAATTATATTTTATTTCTTTGATACATCTGCAAGTATACCAAACCTCTTACACCAAGAATATAAAGAACAAAATTAACAGGTTTTATCCGTACATCGTTACTTTTCATGCTAATAAACAAGTCAGTTTCCCTTCTCACTTACATGGGTTATAGTGTAGCTCTGAACCAGAAGTCAGGAACCTATGGCTCGCAAGCCAGACGCGGCTCTTTTGATGACTGCATCTGGCTCTCAGATAAATCAGGTGGCCTTTCTTAACAGAATAACTAATGCATAATTTCACTGTCCCTTAAATAAAAATACAGAAAAAAAGCCACCAAATAAAACAAAAACATAAATAAATCTCACACATTTCAACCTATATATCTATTTTCAATGCCACTTGTCACTGTGGCGCGCAGCAGAGAGCCAATTCTTTCTGTACTCCAGTGTGTGGGCGGGGCCGATACCTTGAAACTCTAATTTTATTGGATTATATGCAACAGCCTGTGTGAGTTGTTTTTGGGTCTGTCTGTCTTCCTTTCAGCTTTTTCCCTTTTACTCAGGAGTCGCCACGGCGAATCATCTGATTCGCACGGTTGATTTGGCAGAGGTTTTTACGTTGGATGCCCTTCCTGTCACAACCCTTTTAGCAAGGGACAGAAACATGCTGACGGCTTTTGCAGCCTACTCTTTACAACAGTCAGCAATGGTTCTTTAACATGCCACACACCATAGACAGTGAGAGACATGGCCCGCCTTTGATAACCCAGTTAGCTGCATTGGGGGGGACAGTGACAACCTTGCGGAGAGTGGGACTCAAACCCCCAACCTTCGGATCCACGATCCAGCGCCCTATACCACTAGACCACCACTGCCCTTGAGTTGTTTTTGAGTAAAGAGGTAAATTCCTCTCGTTTTGATCAGCTCATGTGCAAAAAGCCAAGCAGAGCTGGCAAGCAAAACACAAATGGACAGAATGAAAAAACTTCAACCCGCATACCAGCTGATTGCCAACACTTGGGACATGCTTCCTGTCACATAAACACTGCAGTGTGAGTCCTGCCGTATTGACCATGTTTGGTTCCACATGCGCATGCGAGCGGTCCTTCTCACACCTGAAAAGCATCAAGACCAACCTGCGGTTATGTGTAATAGATGGAAGCCTAAACGCCTGCATGAAGCTGAACCTCAGCACGTATCAACCAGACACAAAGCCATCAGCAACACCAGGCAGCACCAGAAGTCTTTAATAGTAAGGAGTACTTTTGTTATTAATAAATAACTTCGTTATAACAATGTTGTTAAAATAAATTCAGCATCTTCTTATACTTTCAAATTGTTGGTCTCAGTATTTAAAAATTTATTTGGCTCTCAGAGAATTAGATTTTAAATTGGTTTTTTTGGCTCTCTTAGTCAAAAAGGTTCCTGACCCCTGCTCTAAACCGTCATTCTAACTCCAGCATTTATTTATTCTCTCTTTATAGTACAGTAAAACCTCCGCTGACGAATGCTTAAGCTCACGAACTTTTCGCCTCAAGAACATTAAATTCGCGAGCATATAGTCTCTGCTGACGAACTAGTTTTCGGGGGAAGAACCAAACCACGCGGTCGAACAGCGCCACGGTGGCGGCCATGAGAAGCTGACGCACGCTCATAGCGTCACAGTTCGTCACCCCCTTTCTTTGAGTGCGGAAGTGGTTTGATAGACATTTTGGACCATATTGAGTGTACTTTTGCTATTATGGGACCGAAAAAGACCCCACCACAGGCGGAGATCATTGAAAAACACGAACGAGATGTGCGTTTGTGTGACTTAGCGTCCCAGTACCAGTACGCTAAGTCTACCATTGCGACCATCCTTAATAACAAGGAAGCTATTAAGGGTGCGTGTGTGGCTAAGGGTGTTTCCAAACAGTAGGCGTTTCCAAACACTCTTTCCAAACACTCCTTCCAAACAGTAACTCCCTCCCTCCCTCCCTCCTCCTCCCACTCCATTCCATCAAGCCATCAACTACCATCACAAAGGCTTTATTATACAGTACAGTTTATTTCTTTAATTACAATACAATAGCACATTTATTATGCATAAAATAAGGTATATTTTTGTGTAGTTTTAAGGCTTATTTAGTAGAAAATTATGTTTTATGGGGACCCGGGAACGGATTATTCTCATTTTAATGGTTTCTTATGGGAAATAAATGTTCGGAAGACGAACTTTTCGCCTTACACACACTTTCTGGGAACCAATTATGTTCGTGAGCTGAGGTATTACTGTATCTTGTTGTACTGATAAACTTCAAAACAAATGTTCTCTACCCGCCTGTCACAAAACAGTGACACTTAAGAGTCCTTTCATTAACCCTAAATAAACATCTCCTTACAGAAAGCGTCACCTTCCGGTAGCCTGTGGATATGGATATGATATGGGTGTCATCTTCATAGCCTCCCGTGAATTAGCTGCTACGCTGTAACTATAGAATTAATATACATCTGGGACTTGCCCTGCAGCTATTGTCACGACTGCTGCAAAGGTAAATTAATCAACAGCTTCTGAGAAAACAAAATCAAGAATTCAGCAGCGCTAAACTGCGTCAAAGCGAATTTACAGTACTCATCCTGACTGACGACAGCCTAAAGGTTTGTACTGTCAGGGTATCATTTATATTACATTCTCTTACACCTTGATGAAAAACTGTGATGGGATTCTATTTTAGGCACAATGTTCAGTCAGCACAAAGAGAAAAGGTGAAGGAACGTTATTTACGTCATCTGGCGTGAATCTATCAAATACCAACTTATAAAAAAAACCTCAACACAAAACCACATAATCGCACTTCCTGTTATGATACCAAGTTGAGAAATTAAGATGACTCAGATCCACTGTATATTATGTAAAAGAAAAGGAGGCTGCACAGCAGATTGTTCTGTTTACGTTGCTGTAATGATAAGACTGATCTGAGAGTGTTTGCTAGGTCTAATATGTCTGGAGTTTGTAATTGAATAAAGCCAGCAGTCTAAGAAAAAGGCAGATTAAAAAAAAAAAAAAAAGATTATTTTACACATAAAAGAAAAAGAAAGAGGGAGAGAAAAACTCAAGAAGAAACGCACAAAGAAGAAAAATCAAGACATTTCTAAAGACATCATTAGCAGCAGCTATCAGTGTCGGCGCTCTTGGTGCTCTGAAAAGATCAGGATTGTATGATTACACTGGAAAAGCAGAAGAGTTCAGAATAGAATCCTTTTAGTGTTCAATTAATAATCGAGTGAATTGAAGATTTCGTCAGAGGTATCAGAAAGAGTAGGAGGAAGATATTAAAGTCATTTTTTTTTATCTCCCTTAAAAATCAGCATGAGAGATAAACCCAGCAAATTAATTCAGAAACCACTGCCAGGTAGAAGGACATCTGGTGAGAAGAGACACACACACACTCCTCCAGAGAGAGAGAGAGAGAGAGAGAGAGAGAGAGAGAGAGAGAGAGAGCGTAAATGAGAGAAAGAAAATGCATGAGTGACTGAGAGGGGTAGAGAGGGAAAGCTATGGGAGGGATGGGGGAGTAAGAGTGAGAGATAAAACGGGGAGAGGAGGAAGGAGGAAATGAGAGTGGGGAGGGCTGTGAATGAGAAAGAGGGAGAGAGAGAGAGAGAGAGAGAGAGAGGGTGGGAAATAAAGAGAATATGTGTAAGCGAGAGAAAGAGAGTGACTGAGATGGACATAGAGAGGGAGAAGGATAGAGAACGAGAGGGGTGAGCGATGGGGAGGAGTGAGAGACAGAAAATAGGAGCAGAGAAAGAGAAGGAGGGAAAGTGAGTCAGTGGAAAGGGGGGACATGACAAGGAGTAGGAGGGGAGAGAGATTAGGAGGAGGAGAAAGTGACAGTGACCAAGAGAGAGAGAGAGAGAGAGAGAGAGAGAGAGAGAGAGAGAGAGAGAGAGAGAGTGGGGGACAGAGAAAAACAGGGAGATAAATTGGGTGTGTGTGAGAGAGAGAGAGAGAGAGAGAGGTGAGAGACAGAGGGAAGGGGAAAGAGAGTGGAAGGAAGAGAGGGAGGGAGGGAGGGAGGGAGAAATAGAAACGAAGTAATAGTGAAGAGAAGAGGGAGGAGAAAGTGACAGGGAGAGGGAGAGAAAGAGAGAGAGAAGACAGTGAGGGGGCAGAAACACAGAGCGAGAGAAAGAGAGAAAGACACACTAAGACCAAACAGGGGGGGGAGGGAGACACACACACAGGGAGTGAGAGAGAGTGAGCGAGATGCAGAGAGTTTCAGGGAGGGAAGGAGAGCTGCAGAGAGTTTCTGGGAGGGAGGGAGAGCTGCAGAGAGAGAGAGAGAGAGAGAGAGAGAGAGAGAGAGAGAGAGCGAGAGAGAGAGCAAGCGTCTGATGTGTTTTATATGGAACTCGTTTTGAGGTTCAGAACCAAAAATAAATCCTGTAGAGTAAATAACATGCTTTAAAGCAGCGGCTGCACTAACGTGCGCTCGATGAGTTCAGGTGCAGCTTTAGAGTTTCATCCTCGGCCCTCGGGATGAAACGAACCGCAGAACACGCTCGTATGTGGACAGAGTTCGACGTTGAATCATTTCCGTTTTCTGACAAATATCAGGTGAATCAACCACAGAGAGATCCAGCTCTTTAAACTTTCCCCTTCGGCTGTTGCTCCTGATCCGAGTGGGCAGACGGAGCCCTGACACTCACCTCAGCGCGGAGCTCGGACGGACGCCATGTTTCCATATTATGCTTTGAGATCATGATGTTTATTTAACCTCTTCTCCTGGTTTATGAACACAAGATTGGGTTGAAAGATAAAGGGCTTTTCTTTCTACGTTCAGAGCCGGACTAATGATAAATTCATTAGCTAGCCAAGCAGGAAATTAAACTCTTCTGCTTTAAAAAAAAAAGATTCAGTTAAAATACGGAGGTGAAAAAATAATGGAGTAACTTAATATAACAACTAATGTAATAACACTACAGTCTGCTGGATGAGTGCATTCACTCTGAGTGAGGAAAACATACAAATATTTGTTTATCTCGCTCTAATGTAGCATTCTGTTTCTCTGCTTATCATTTCAGATAAAAGCTGCAGCGTTCAGCCAGCCAGACTGGCTCGTATTTTAATATTCTCTTGACATGTTTTACAGCACAGCGATTGTAGTTTACTACCCATACCAAGACGGTTATAGTTTACCCATGAATTAGGTATTTGTTTGTTAGCAGGATTATGCAAAAGGTACTGAGCGAATATAATGAGATTTCTACCAGGCGGGGCTTCGACCATAGAAGTCTAGACCATTAAGGTTTGGCGATGATCCAGATCAAATTCTGGATCCAGGAATTGTTTAACTGTTTCTTTAACATTGTGGCACTTATACTTTTAAAATAATTTCTGACATTTTATATTATATAGAATGGATTGCTGAACTTAAAGATGGTTTGTACTCTTAATGTATTCTTGTTTCACCTGGTTTTGTTTTTTCGAAGACCTGCATGTTCTGATGTGCACTGGATGATGTATGGAGTTCAGCGGGTTTAAAATTTTACTTGATCAAAAGAAAGAAAGAAAAGTATGGGTGTTTTTTTCCCCTTTTCCCGGTGTTTAATCCATTTAAAGTGAAATCAAACCCCACCTTAAAGATCACACCAAAAATGGGGAATCAATCAGCCCAATGAGATTTTCTTTCAACTTTTCCGTTTCTCAGGGATCGCCACAGCGAACGATTCGCACGTTTGATTTGGCATAGGTTTTTACGTCAGATGCCCTTCCTGACACAACCCTTTAGCAAGGAGAAGAAATACGCTGATGGCTTTGCAGCTACTCTTCACGAAAGTCTGCAATGGTCCCTTTACATGAACCTCTCACCATCGACAGTGAGAGACATGGCCGGCCTTTGATAACCAAGTTAGCTGCACTGGGGGGGGACAATGACAACCTTGTGGGGAGTGGGACTCGAACCCCAAACCTTTGGATCAGCGATCCAGCACCCTTTACCACCAGGCCAACACTGCCTTAAATGCCGAAAATAATAAAAAGTAGTCCTCAAAATGCCAGTAATACCAGTACACCTTCTTACATTTCTACCCAGCCTCAAGCAGCCTGTCTTTCTGTGCACCACATATATTTTTACATTTCTGTTAAACTAATTTACTACAGATATGCTGCAGATCAGCAATGAAAACCTGCAAGAACGTCTACCGACTTCAAATAAATTTAAAATCAACAAAATATCTTCGTAGAATATTTTGTGCTTGATGGAGAAATTCACCCATAAGCCCCGGATTTTAACCATGATACAAAAATTTGAAAAATCAGATACACATCACGTCTGCCTTTCACATCTTCCTTATTAGTTCATTATAATAATATTGTGCTTTCAGTTTTCAAGTTTCATTCTTTCCATCAGAGAAGTTGCGCTTGGCCTAAATACTTCAAATTCCTTTTTGTTCACTAATGAAATATCGATTCCAAGACAGGTTGCGCCGTATCCCTTCCACAGAGTCACACATTCTTCATGTTGTCGTGAAGTTATCTCACAGAGGATATTGGAAGGAGGACTCCATTGGAATAACAAACAGGAATCAAGTCCTGGAACTTCACAGAAATAAAGGGAAGGGTTTGTTTACTCTATATCTGACCAGAGGTTGTTCGAGAGATTCGAGCTGAGGACAAAAGCGCACAGGTATTAACCTCATTCCTCCTGAGAACAAAAAGTCGAGAAGAGAGGAACAATGTGAGAAGCTCCGGAGACCAAACTTTTTCCAGAGTGAATACCAGCAGGTCCTGCCTGATCTCTTGATTGCCCACATACCATTTCAAGTACAATGTTCTCTTAACATGAGCTACTTCTGATGGCCATGTCTGTGACGATCCAACTAAAATCAGAATGTTTCGATGATGTATTGGGGATAAAAGTGAGTATATACCTCATGAGAACGGTATAATCTGATTGGTTTCCTATTTCGGAACAATGCTTGAATCATAATTGTGGACAAAAACAACAATATGCTGTTCAAAAAAATATGAAAAAAGATCAACGTTCCATCTCAGGAACTACTTATCCATATTCCCTTTGGCTTTGGGGAATAACTGTTCATTAGTGCATTGATACTACACTGGAACTGCACCATCTGATTGGTTTGCCATCTTGAATTAATAGACGTTATTATCCATTCTCTTCTCTGATTGGTGGAAAAAGCATCAAGTAACCCATGGTATTCTTCTACAAGCCATTAATGGCATCCGCTGAGTCAAATAAGTTAAACAGAATTTACTATGTACTGTACACTGAAACTTTGAATGAGTTTCAGATATTGTCATAATAGGTTGACGAGTGTGACAGACTGCGAGATAGAGTGCCCTGCCACGCTTTACAAAGCTAAAATAAAGCATGATCCACCTCAATTTGATGCCTCAGGGTCTATTAAGAAACAACCTCCTTCACTTGAATAATTTGTATACAGTGGTACCTCACCTTACAAAAGTCTCACCTAACGAAAAATTCAGGTTACGAAAAGCATTTTCCTAACATTTTTGTCTCAGGATACGAAACAAGTTCACGTTACGAAAGCGCCATTTTAAAAATTCAAACGTGCCATTCAAAAATTAAAACGCACCATTCAAACACTCAAACAATGCATGAGCTGCTCTCCCATCAATGACGTTCAAATATCCCACCCCGCTGGCCTCCCATTGGCTAACAACTGAGCTGTCGTTCATGTCGCCTTCACTCGAGCGCCATCTTGGACAGGTCCACCTGACGCCATCTTGGACAGGTCCACCTGACGCCATCTTGGACAGGGATCCCAATGCCTAGGAGGAATGACGCATCTACGTCCCATTGCCTATTATGGAGCTGAATCCACCATGATGCTTTTCATGTAAAAGACAGAGTTGCAGTTGTTTTATGCTTCATTTCTTGACTCAGGCTTTTAACCTTCCATAAACATTTGTAAGATTATAACTCTGCTAAGAAGACATGGTCAACACGCGCACACACAGACACACGCAGTGAGAAGAAGAAACAGGCTCGAGTGATAGAAAGGAATATGGCCAAACCCGTCGACCATGGGTACGATATTGAAGCAGAAGGAGGTCTTAAAGGTATACTTTTATAATTTTTAAAGGGTTTAGGGGGTAGTATTGGGAGCCTTGGAACGAATCACACGTTTTACATGTAAAATGCGGTTCAACTTATGAAAAATGCAGGTTACGAAAAAAGCTCGGGAACGGATTAATTTCGTAAGGTGAGGTACCACTATATTTCTTCATTCAAACAAGTGATTTCAAAATTTGTCACTGTATATGATACTATTATTAAAATCAGTGCATCTTCAATGATATTACCAGCGCTGATTATTAGCCCATTCCCCACACTCACATACTCACTGCATCAGCTCTCCGCACACTTCATACCCAGCACAAGATCCATGTCGGGTTCATAAACAGTGGATCAAATCAGAAAATATTTTAAATTCAATTCAACTGCTTTCACTGTGTCACCCTCTAAGTTTTACTAGAACAGTTCAACAGGACGGAATATATCCAGTGAAGCCGTTTGTGTGTACAATTCTATAGCACTCACAGTACCGGAAATAACTGTTTATATAATTTATAACCGAGCTCCTGAGTGGCAGTGGTGGCCCGGTGATCCTGAGGTCAGGGATTCGAGGTTATCAAAAGACCGGCCATGTCTCTCACAGTCTGCGGTGAGAGGCACGTAAAAGAATTCATTGCTGACAGTCGTAAGGAGTAGTCTGCATAGCCATTAGCGACTGTGTACTGTGCCCTCGCCCACAGTCGGCTGAGATGGGTGCCAGCTTCCCCGTAACTTTAATTAGGATTAAGCGGATCAGAAAATAAATGAATTGTTGTCCCGTGTCCACATGTGCCCACCACAGGAAAACCAACAAGGCTGCCACGTCACTAAGTGAACAATGATTGGCTACAATGCGTCGCCAACATGAATGACAGCAGGCAGCAATAAAAAAATATATATATACTTTTTTTTTTTTTTAAATACAATGGTGGGGAGCCAAAGTTGATGTTAACTCCAAGGTTAATCCCCTTTTTTTGGTCAGCAGTGAGGAAGCAAAATGCAGAGACCACTTGATGCAGAGGATCTGCAGGATTTATTAATATGCGACCTGTAACTTTACATTTACTAATTCACCACCACCTTCTTTATCATTGCTTTACACGCCATACAGGCCCGAGCCCTCTCATACTTAACCACACACTCTCCACGTACGTGCAAAAATCACAAGCTGTTAAAATTCAGCCCTTAAAGGAGCCAAGCTCGTCCGATAACACCAGTCGCAGACACATACCAAGAGCTCTGGTTTTAAGAAATCCTAAATCTATATTAAAATCACATATCGATACAAGTTACACATATTAACTGGAGTTTGATTTTTGTTTTGTTTTTTTTAATACGAGAAAAGCTTCACCAAGTCGGTTTCCTTAAAGTCGAGCACAACAAGTGTTTCGACAAACAATTTCATTTCTAGTACAGTACTTTACCGTGCTCAGACCCAAACTAATGTCATGTGACTCCTACTAATAATTTCTCTTTCCTGTTTCTGCTTGATTACACATGGAAACTAGTGAATTTAAGCAGTGTCTCCGAAAGGGAAGTTTGCCAACAGACGATTCTTCAACGGCCCTCCAGAGGGTCTTGTAAAGCTACATACATAATGCAGTGGAGAGAAAAAGTGATGCCTTCGAATGAGGACGCTGGGGTCTCATGAGAAATACAGATTAATATACAGTCTAATCAAGGGCTTGAAAATAACAAAAATACAGATCAGATTTTTCTTTTGTCAGAAAAGCGACAAACACCTTAAATTTCACCAGAACAGCATGACGTCACTAAACTACAGTAATCGTTCATTTATTTTCCAAAACACTTAACCCCACCACAGTGGAGCGGAAGCTGAAGCCTGTCTCACCCAACTCTGGGAAAAGGCTGGGTACACCTTATACAGTTCACCAGTTCAGCCAACTCAGTGCCAACACACACACACACACACACACACACACACACACACACCCCTAGGAACAATTTGAAACAGCTTATTAGTCTGACGTGAATGTCTATGGACTGTTGAAAGAAACCGGAATACCTGGAGTAACACCATTGCAAGCGCTTGTGAGAATCTGTGAACGACACACAGAAATGCCCGCGCTGAACCCTGGACCTTCTTGCTGTGAGGTGGCTGTGTTAAGCACTAATAATTTATCATACCAAATGATCAGTGAACCTCTGTAGGTAATTTGGTGCTGAAATCTTTGCCCTGTGGTGCACAGATCTGTGAACAAAAAGCAAACACTTCAACAAAATTGCTTCAACTCATGTATCACCCGTGTCCCAAGATTAATGAAACATTGATGCTCTGAACCATCCTCTACTACCGCTACAGTAAACACTTAGATATGCACAGGTATAATTGTTAGAATTCCTTCTGTAACTCATTCTGGATGTGATCATCTGCCACACGCCGGAAATGTAATTTAGAAGAAGAGATTTTTGGTCATGCCTGGAAATCGCTGCAGATTAAAACTGATTCCATTCGTTCACCGAGTACAAAATTTATAAAGTTTACATCACTCTGTCCTCTCGCTAATCTCTGATCTCTCCATATGGCTCTGCTTGTTATAGATACAAGCCTAAATGAAAAGCAAGGACAAACAGTACGAGGTCAGTGTGAAGGACATGGACGATTACACAACACACACAAACACACACACACACACACACACTCAGTGTGACTTGGTTTGGGGGGGGAAATGCATAGCTTGACTAAACATTATAGAGAAATTTATTCCACAAGCATGCAGATGAAAGCTCCGAGCAATGCATGACAGTGACGACACACATATGCAGTCACACATGCATATCCCCTCACACACAAACCGACTCATACCAACCACCCACACCCACACACACCAAATGCTTTATGTAGATGATCTGAAACAGTGCATCAGATCTTCCAGCTCCCATCTGCACACTTCTAATGAACAGGTTTTCTTAACCACCTGTTCAGGACTGAAGGAGGTCACCAGACCGAGTGTGGGGAGGAAAAAAAAAAAGAAAAAGGAAAACCCTCATGAATTAACTGATGATCTTCTGTTTATCTTCATGGTTTTTAAAACATAATTTAACATTAGTTATCAATAACATGTATCCAGAGTAGTGGCACCAGGTGAGACGCTCTACTTCGGATAATTAACATGAAGCTGTAATGAAAATATCAACTGGCATGAAGGAAGCATAGGGCAGTGGTTCACGCGACCACCTCACAAGCAAGAAGATCCTGGTTTCATTACTCGGGTTCGGCCTGTCTGGTGTTGTGTGAAGTTTCCTGTTCGCTTCATGCTGGGTTTCCTCCGGGAACTCCGGTTTCCTCCCACAGCCCAAATACATACACATTAGGCTAACTTGCAGCTCTGAAATGCCCCGAGGTGTAAGTATGAATGGTTGTGTGAGTGCTGAACCTGCAATGGACTGGTGATGCCCCCCACCCCCACCTTGGCCCAGTGTCGGCTGAGATAGGCTCCAGCATTCTAGTCGGAGTAAGGCTTGGCAAATAAATAAGTGTATGAATGAAATGAATGAAGATGATGACTCTGATTGGATGAGACTAATTTTCAGCTCTAATCACATTCCTTACACTTTTGCCTCACTTGTCCCCATCACAGTGCGCACGCGCGCGCACGCACACACACACACACACACACACACACAGTATGAGGTTCAACGCAATAGAAAAATAAAAGTGGGGATTGTTTTTTTTTTTGTTTTGTACACAACACAATAATATAATATATATATATATATATATATATATATATATATATATATATATATATATATGATATGATGCTACTTCTAAGATGGAGCCCTCTAGCAGGCAGTAATGTTATGTTTATGTTAGCCGACCAGCTAAGCTGGTGCCGTCTATTACATCCCACTTAGTAAAAAAATACACTTCATAAAAACATGGAAATTATTCTGTCGGGAATGAGAACAGATTGTCCTGCCGTTCGGGATCATTTACGACATTAAAAACCGTTGAAACTTTAATAAACGAGGCATAAAAAACTTGGCAGTTGTACACCGAGGAAAGCGGTTATCTGTGTGTGTGTGTGTGTCTCGACATCAACACCTGGCTGAATCCCAAATCCCCCTCTTCACCCCTACAATAGTCCACTACATAGGAGGTGAAGTAACGACATGGCCGCGCACTATATGTCCAACACAACGCCATTTGGGATTCGACCAATAACATGGTAAAGCGAGGAGCTTCTGGATCCCCAGTAAAAAAAAAAAAAAAAAAAAAAAAAACTGACGAGCGCACAAGTCTTCAATATTAACTTCTACCACATTCGGAAAACCAAGACAGCTCAAAGTCAAGCACACAAACTACAAATAAGCATCAGGTATACTCATACAGGCACAACACACCTTCACATCTGTCAATTTATACACAAACAGAGCGCAGCGTTTTACCTTCAGTTCCGCACTCTCCGCCATCTTGTAGTTCCCTGGCGCAGGCCATGACGTAGCCGGTCACGTGGGAGCCACGCGCGGCTCGAGGGCGTCGCAGCGCACGTTTCTCCAATTGACGCAAATCAATTAACCCACAATTCATCTGTAATTTTGTGGAATAACAGCAAGCGATGATACGATGAGAACTGAAGCTGAACTGTTTCGCCGGTGCCTGTTAATCGAAATGCATGCCGGGGGAAATGGATTCCTTCATGTTTTTATTCCCATGCAGACCACAGAGTGCGAGGAAAACCTCATAAAACATGAACCCATCATTGCACATCCCTTGATCCCTTAATAAACAACTAACATTTGGGGATTTTTTTTTTTTTTTATTATTAGTACAATTTTGGGGGCAGTGGTGGCCTGGTAATAAAGGTGCTGGATCACTGATCCCAAGGTTGGGGGTCCGAGCCCCACTCTCCACAGGTTGTAACTGCAAAAATGCAGCTAACTGGGTCTTCAAGGCCGGCCATGTCTCTCGCTGTCTGTGGTGTGATATTCCTGTAAAAGAACCATTGCTGACTTTCGACAAGAGTAGCTTCATAGCTGTCAGCATGTTTCTGCACTGTGGTGACCTGGTGAGCTGTCCAGGATGTACTCTGGCCTCGTCCAGAGTCGGCTGGAATGAGCACCAGCCTCCTCGCGACCTTAATTAGGAGTAATCGGTTTTCAGAAAATGAATTATGAATGAACATTTTTTTTTTAACATCATACAGCCTCAACCGGTCCGAGTCCTTGGTCCTGGTTTCTGGGTGCACTTTGCACGGCCTTCCAGTGCTCGCCTGGGTTTCCTCTGGGTATTCTGGGTTCCTACATTCCAAAACTAACTGTTCTAGCTTGCCTCTGTGTAAATTGCAATTTCTAAGAGCTTTAGTCTGTCAAGGTGCTGCAGTGTGTAGCAAGTGCTCCGTACATGAAGAAAGCCCGGATTTGAATCCGTGCTCGGCCGTTTCTGGGTGGAGTTTGCATGTTCTTCCTGTGCTTGTGTGTGTGAGTTTCCTCCAGGTACTCTGGTTTCCTCCACGGTCCAAAAACATGCAGAGTACTCTAACTGGCTGCTCCAAATAGCCCCTAGGTGTGAATGTTAGTGTAAATGGTTGTGCGTGTGTTGGCCCTGTGACGGTCGGAAGAGATCCAAAATCATTTCTCTGGTATTTAGTTAGCCTTTAGGAAAATAAAAACAAAATCAATCAGTCAGTATTGAGGCATAATGGTTAGCATGTGTGCGTCACAGCAAGAAGGTCCTGGGTTTGATTCCCATCTCGGCCGTTTCCGCGAGAATTTGCATGTTCGTCCTGTGTTTGTAAAGTTTCCTCCTTTTCGGATTTTTGACATTACACTTGCTGAGATTGTTTGCTTGATGCTTATCACGAGTTGAAGTAAGTGGAAAAACATAATAGCGTCACTGTTTCTCAACCCTGTAGTTACCGCCTGTCTTTCAGTGACCTTGAAGGTCTTAGCTCAACGCCATTTCATTGAGCTTCCACAGCCAAGAACATTGTGGTGCCATCAAGCAATCCTTGTACAGAGTGGAATGGAAGAACCTTTTCGTGACCTTCAGTGAATAAAGTCCTCATACAATAGTCACATAAAGCATCCCATAATTAAATAGTGCAGTCAATCATTCAAATGGTCTTCCATAGGTATAATCATCAACACTTGAAATATATATTTCCTGAGAGACTTCATCGGACAGTTCTCCATTTCTGGATTACAACTGTCTTTAAATAAAGGAAATATCATCACTCATACGAATGCTACTACAATATCTGTATTCATATTCATCTTTCTGTTATTGATCAATAATTAATTTCAGTACATGATCGGGAATTCCGTCAATTTGCATTACATTTATGGAGGAAGACATAACATTTCAAACCAGAAGGCGATAGGCCTTCTCCAGTTCATGGGTCCAAAACAAACAGCACCCCCAGTGGCACTTGACACCCCTGATTTTTTAATTCCACATTTCAAATAAGCGGGTGCAGTGCAGTGGTGGCCTAATGGAAAAGGTGCTGGATCACTGATCCGAAGGTTGAGGGTGCAAGTCCGACTCGCCACAGGTTGACCCCCCCCCCCCCCAGTGCAGCTAACTGGGTTATCAAAGGCTGGCCACGTCTCTCACTGTCTATGGTGAGAGGTTCATGTAAAAAAACCATTGCTGACTTTCGACAAGCGTACGCTCCAAAGCCGTAAGCGTGTTTCAGCCCTGCTATGGCCTGGCGGGTACTCGGGTGTACTCTGCCCTCACCCGAAGTCGGCTGGTATGGGCGCCAGCCTTCGGTTCCAGAACAGTTGCTCACAGGACAATTGCGCCCAGGACAAATGCTCATAATCTTAATGAAAAAACAGACATTTGCTCACAACATAAAAAATTTTGTTCAATTTTAAGCCGAACCCTCAACCGAAACCCAAAACCATAAACCCAAACCCTAAACCCAAACCCTAACCCTAACCCCAAACCCAAACCCAAACCCGAAACCCAAACCCTAAACCAAAACCCTAACCCTAAACCCTAAACCTAACCCTAAACCCAAACTCTAAACCCAAACCCAAACCCTAACCCCAAACCCAAACCCTAACCCTAACCCTAACCCCAAACCCTAAAACAAAACCTAACCCTAAACCTTAAACCCAAACCCTAAACCAAAACCCTAACCCTAAACCCTAAACCTAACCCTAACCCTAAACCCAAACTCTAAACTAAAACCCTAAACCCAAGCCCTAACCCTAACCCCTAAACCCAAACCCGAACACCAAACTCAAATCCTAACCCTAAACCCTAACCCTAAACCCTAACCCTAAACCTAACCCTAACCCCAAACTCTAAACCTAACCCTAAACCTAACCCTAAACCCTAATGTATAATGAGTTGATTTAGTATTATGTATTTATAAGAATAAAGAATTTTTATAACACATTGTGATCTTTTTGTATTATGCATTTATTAGAACTAAGAAAAAAAATTGTTGTGAGCAAATGTCCGTTTTTTTCATAAACGTTGTGAGCATTTGTCATCATCATAATCATCATCTGTGACCGCTTCATCCCAATTAGGGTCGCGGGGAGGCTGGCGCCCATCCCAGCCAACTTCGGGCGAGGGCAGAGTACACCCTGGACAGCTCGCCAGGCCATCGCAGGGCGGAAACACGCTGACGACTTTGCAGCCTACTCATTACGAATGTCAGCAATGGTTCTTTTACATGCCTCTCACCATAGACAGTGAGAGACATGGCCGGCCTTTGATAACCCAGTTAGCTGCACTGGGGGGGACAGTGACAACCTTGTGGAGAGTGGGACTCGAACCCCCAACCTTTGGATCAGCAATCCAGGACCCTATACCACGAGACCACCACTGCCCCGTGAGCATTTGTCCTGTGAGCAAATGTCCGCGCACCCCAGCCTCCGCGTGACCCTAATTAGGATTAAGCGGTTACAGAAAATGAAGTGAGTATAAATAGATGAATTTATCCCTTCATCCTCGATACAGGTGAAACAGCAGCAAATCCCAGATCAGATCAGGTGAAAGGCGGGGTACCCTGAACAGGTGCGTTATTGTGGTCAGGCTCTTGGTGAATGCAAAAATCAAATCCTATCTAATTCTTTTAAATTAACAGCACCGAGACACAAAACACATCTTTGCTTTTCTCTGAATAAATTTCTTCATTACGTTCAACGGAGCAGCATTAATTCTTCAGTGAAATGAAAGAAAATGACACTCGGAGCGTAAACTTGCGAGGATTTTGTCCAAATACAGCTGAGTGAAATAAAACAGTGATAGTGTTTTAAAATTAATTCCAATGGTCTATATGTACAACAATAGCACATGATCACTTATCAGCCATCACATGACTGGGTAATGTCACATGACTCTGTGTTCTGACACTTTTCTCCTACAGTCAGCATTCAGAGTTTCAGTAATTTGTGCTGCAGCGGCTCTTCTGAGGGCTCAGACCAGACACACTAGCCTTGACATGACCTTGACATGACACCCTTCCCAGTTGACGGGGTATCCTTCCTCACACCACGCTTGGTATCTACTTACCAGGAACAATCCACAAGACCGGCCAGGAGACAAATGAACAGATCCAGTTTTTTTTAGCCATCACAACATGGCCCTGGTGAAAGTAACTCAGATTCTTATACTTTCTCATTTTTCCTGCTTCATAAATCAATAAAAACTTTGAGGCGGCGCGATGTCATCGTGGTTAGCATGTCTGCCTCACAGCAGGAAGGTCTTGGGTTTGATTCCCAGCTCAGACGTTTCTGTGTGGTTTGCATGTTCTTCCCGTGCTTGTGTGGGTTTCATTTTCTAATTAGGGTCACGGAGAGGCTGGTGCCCATCCCAGCCGACTCCGGGCGAGGGCAGAGTACACCCTGGACGGCTCGCCAGGCCATCGCAGGGCGGAAACACGCCGACGGCTTTACAGCTACTCTTGGCGAAAGTCAGCAATGGTTCTTTTACATGAATCTCTCACCATAGACAGTGACAGACATGCCCGACCTTGGATAACCCAGTTAGCTGCACTGGGCGGGGGACAGTGACAACTTGTGGTAAGTAGGGCTTGAACCCACAACCTTCGGATCAGTGATCCAGCACCTATACCACTAGGCCACCACTGCCCTTCCAAAAAGATGTCTAGGAGGTTAATTGGCTGGTCCAAATCACCCCGAGGTGTGAGTGTGAGTATCAATGGTTGTGTGAGTGTTTTCTCTGTGATGGCCTCGCGAGCTGTCCAGGGTGTATCCCGCCCTTGCCCAGAGATGCCAGAGATGGGTGCCAGCCTCACCGTGACCATAATTAGGATGAAGCGGTTCAGAAATTGGATAGGACGGAAAAATGCATCCCACCGCTTCCTAAGGATCATTGTCATTCATTTTTCCTTTCAGAGCTTGAAGTGCATGTCTTTGGACCGTAAGAGGGAACCAGAGAAGTCCCACACAAGCACAGGGACAACATGCCAGCTCCACACAGAAGCTCCCGCAGCATGCCCAGGATTTGAACCCCGGTGGACAGTGGTTAAATATCTGGCTTACTGATCCAAAGGAACAGGATTCATGCTCTAGTTCCACCAGGCAGCCATTGTTGGGCCCTTGATTAAGGCCCTTAACCTTTAATTGCACACCTGTGTAAAAATGTATGTTGCTCAGGATGAGGCCAGAGATGTCTAATGCCATCGATGTAAATGTAAATGTACCCAGATGAAACAGATGTGCAAATCACTCCGCCATGTGCCACCCATTTCTATCATTAGCATATAAAATGTATGATCCTAAACATGCCATACTCTGAATTAACAATGAATAATAATAATAATAATAATAATAATAATAATAATAATAATAAAACAAAAGCAGGAAATGCTGAACACACTCCATTAACACTACTACACATAACAGCTGATGGGAAGGAATTATTTGTAAGATTTTTTTGGTTTTTATTTCTAATAGATCTTAAAGATCTCTGTGAATTAAGAGGTTGTTGATCCTGATGATTCTTCATGACAGAGAGTCTGAAGATTGCAGACGGAAATGTCGCTAATTTGACTACAAAACTTGATTTAACAAAATTTTGTGTGTTGTACGTCACCATATATCCACTAGATGGCAGCACTGTATTTATTATGAGCAACAGACAGTGAACATTGTCATTCAGAGAAAACAGAATTATAAATAAAAACATAAAATGACACTAGATAGATAGATAGATAGATCGATAGATAGATAGATAGATAGATGCTTAAGTCAGAAATTGTGCTGCTAATCCATTGTTGCCTGTCATTTCTGAGACGTCTGTAGGTCTGCATGTAACTGAAGTTCTACATTTGTTAAAATTAATGTTATAAATGTGAGCCTTAGTAATTTTAGGAGGAAAGCAGCACAGCAAGAAGGTCTTGGATGGAGTCTCTGAATGTTGTCAGGTCCTTTGGTTTCCTTTGATAGTTCAAAAACCTGCACATTATCCCTACTGGCTGTTCCAAATTGCCCCTAGGTGTGAGTGTGAGTGCGAATCGTTGTGCATGTTGGTCCTGTGATAGTCTGGTGAGCTGTTCAGGTTGTATCTCATCTCAATCCAGAATCAGCTGAAATAGGCCGGAGCCTCCCTGCGACCCTAATACTAATAAAGTGGTTAATCAAATGAACGAATGAAATCATGTTTGAAGTCTCCTATACTGAATCAACATAAAACAAACAGAAGTTGTGAATGAGTTTTAATATTTTATTTTCATGACTACCAGGAATGTTGTCTCTCACTTTTTCAGATATGCCGAGGGTAGGATTATGCTCACTTCAAGGAAGGGCGCATGAGGCATTCCAGTGCACTGGGATAAAGTTATTCATTCATTGTTTCAGTCGCCAGACTGTTTAGTCCCAGGGTTTGTGAGGCCTATCTCAACACACAGGCACAAAGGGCCAATCTGGACCAGCCAGTAGGTCTAATGTGCATGTCTTTGTCTAGTGGACGAAAGCAGAGTACCTGGAGGAAGCCGACCCAAGCATGGAGAAAGCATGTGAACTCCAGCCAGAAATGCCCCAGTCTGGAACCCAGAGCCACATGCAAATCCCTACGCCACTGTGCGGCCCATGAACTCTTTTAAATTCCACAAACAGGATGTGTGATGTCATTTTTCCTGAGTAGATAAATTAAGGTACACAGAGTTACTTCATACTTGACTGATTACTGATCTATAAAGTGAGTTTTGATCTGGGGTGGCCTGCTGGTAAAGGGCGCTGGATCGCTGATCCTAAGGCTGGGGGTTCGAGTCCCACTCTCCACAAGGTTGTCGCTGTAGCCCCGCCCCCCCCACCCCCCCACCCATTAGTGCAGCTAACTGGGTTATCAAAGGCGGGCCATGTCTATCCCGATCTATGGTGAGAGGTTGATGTAAAAGAACCATTGCTGACTTTCGTGAAGCTGCAAAGCCGTCAGCGTGTTTCTCAAATAGCTATGACTCGGTTAGAGCCACCAGCTGAAGTAATGTGCATGTGATTGGACTGTAGGAGGAAAC
>CM045748.1:14017859-14020359 GCA_024760905.1 Plotosus lineatus
ACTTTCATATAAACAGGTGAATGTTCGTCCTTCAGGTGACAGGCTGCGCTCACATCATATGTTGGAGTGTCGTTACTTTTTGTCGCTCTGTCTCTCGGCCTGTCTTCATCCGGGTCCTCGTGTCTGTCCTCCTCCTCCTCCTCATCCTCCTCCTCATCCTCCTCGTCTTCCTCCTCTTCCTCTCTGCATTCCCTCATTTCTTCTCCGTGTCCCATCCGGGACCCGATCTGCCTCACCGGACTCTGTCGGTCCTCCACGGACAGCTGAACGGACTCATCGTCATCGTCGTGCGTCTCGCGGTTGGACTCCACGTCCACTTCCGGTTCTCCTCCGCTGTCGACTTCCGGTGAGGCAGACCGGTAACTGGACGTCTCGCTGACGAAGTCCGGGGACAGGTGGCCCGTGGACGGCCCTGTGTACGCGTCTCGGTTGCCGTAGAGCTTGGCGATGCTCTCGGCGTCCTTAACGACGGGTCTGAAGGCGGAGACATAGTTGGACTTTCGCGGCGGAGATGTCGCGTGACCCTCGGCCGACCTCAGCTCGTCGGCGGATTTGTCCTCGAGCGACTGAGAGCTCGAGCAGCGCTCGCTGTCTCTTGGCGTGTTGCTTCTTGGGCGCTCGTGCTCGGGGACATCTGTCTCAGTCTGGCGGCTTCCGGTGAGCTCGTGCGGCTTTTGTTGCGTGTGCTGATAGGGCGGCAGGGGCAGCGCGCCTGTGGTGGGCCAGAACATGGGGAAGGACGGATACAGGCTGTCTTTCGTGCCGGCCCAAAACACACTCGGGACGCCGGTCTTGTTCTGCTCGGTCGTGCCGTCGTCTTTCTTCTGACACAGTCCGAACGGGGGGAAGCTGTAGGGGTGCGGGAACAGGGGCGGGGGCATCTTCTGCAGCATGCCGAAGCTCTTGCTGGGCACCGGGATGACCGGGTAGTTGCGCGCTCCGTTGGCGAGGCTCAGTCCGGCGCGTTCGTCGTCGCAGCGCAGGCTTTTGTGCGGGATGTCTGGAGAAGCCGCCCGCCTCACGTGACTCGGGCCTTGCGCTTTGAGAGGCGACATGTCGCACCCACTTCCGGGCATGGTTCTTTTCCGACTGCCCCCGTTGAACATGGCCTTGACGTCCTCCCACGCGTGACAGATCTCGTCGGGCATGTGCTTGTCCGCGAGCTTCAGGTGGCGCCTCCACGAGTTAAAATTGGCCGCGTCTGGCTGTGTGTATTTGGACTCGGGTGTGCGGTGGGAGTGGAAAATAAACTTGTTCGGAGAGAAGTACATGCTGCAGTACGCGCACTTGATGCACTTGGCGCGCGAGCTGTTGTACCTGGCCGGGATGAAGTTGCCTCTGCATCCCCACGCGCATTCGTGCGAGACGTCAAACGCGAAGTTCTCGGGGAGCTTTGGCGGCGTGTGCGCGCCCAGGAATGACTTGCAGAGCCTTTCCGCCTCGCGTTTGGTGATCATCCCGCAGCGGCGCGAGGAGATGGGCATGGCACCCGCGCGCCTCAGGATCTCCAGCTGCACCGGCGTGCACTGCACGCACGTGATACCGAGAGCCACGCGCCGGTTGTGGATTTCGTTGTAGCTGTAGCTTTTCAGCAGGGTGTTGGAGATCTGCGCCAGGCACAGCCGCTCCTGGCCGTCGATGACCAGAGACACGATGGGGACACCGTACAGAGACGTCTCGCTCACTTGGTTGGGTTTCAGAGACGCGCCAGAGAAAGGAGACGCGGCCCGTTTCGAGTGCGGCGGAGAACTGGAATCCGGTCCCGAGACCAGGGGCGCGCTGATCGGTTCCATTCCCTGGAAATCTGCAGAAATGCATCGAAATTTAACATCTTAAAAAAAAAAACCCCGCAAATATTACAAAACAAACATCAGTTTCTTAAAAAAAAATATATATATATTTAATAATAATAATAATAATAATAATAATAATAATAATATATAACACTGTGCGCATTAATTCACTACAAGTCAAACTTTTTTACACAATTTTCGTTGATAATAATGTTCAATTATTATTATTATTATTATTATTATTATTATTATTATCAATTTTAGTAGTAATAATAATAATAATAATACAGGAAAATAGCACCAATATTAAAATTACTATACTATTATTAATATAATATCAGTTTAATTTGCATTATACGAACTATATTGTTATAATATTGGAATGTAATTATTAATAAACTCCATTTTTGTTGTTTTTTTATTCACCTTTGGTTGTGTTGTTATTTATTTGTTATTTTTGAACAGTAAAAACACGGTTCTATTTTGTTTCCCGTTTGTTGTTATTGATGTTTATCTGCGATATAATGACATATATAATCCTCTGTGTTTTGGTCCTGAATGATTTTCTTTCTTGGTACCAGATCCCAACCCAATTCCTCCACAAATATCACCCGTTCAGAACCGCAGATTATTGTGTAATCCGCCTTTTCTTGGTAATTTCGTACAGATTTCGGATGGTCTGTCTGATGATTATAAAGTGTGAGAAG
>CM045748.1:14030359-14032859 GCA_024760905.1 Plotosus lineatus
CTGTGGCCTGAAATAATTATTTAATTATTTTTTTTAAAAAACCTCATACCTTTTAAATAGATATCCAAATTATTAAAGGTATGTAATTTCTATACTTATTAAAAATATGATGCACTGAACAATGCCAAAAAGTCCGATTTAAAGTTAGCAGTGCTTTATAATTTAAGCCTAAAGTATTGGTGGTGGGTGATATTATTTTCCCAAGAATGAAGTAATACCAACACATTTCAGGTAATAGAGAAAAGGAAGCATCACATTATTTTTCACTATAACGACCAGGCCCGGGTTGTTTGTGCACCTACAAAATGGATTTAGACGAATAAATACGCAGTTAAAAAAACATAAGGGACACTTTTGGATTTCTTCACAGAAAGCATTTTCTACTCTACGCATTAAAATGGCCCTTTAATGGTTTGAAGAGCAGTGCTTTATATTAAGAGAATGAAGTGTTCAGAGGAAAGCATCAAGAGTGCAACATCATTCGGAATGTTTCGTTTACTTCGGAAATGTCGAAGGTGTGCAAACTTCCACAGCAATGTGAAATGAGGCTCATGTGCCAGCGGTGAACTACACATCATCTTAAAAACAGAGACGGGAGATAAAGATGTAACAGTGCATGGTGGATTTAAAAAAAAAAAAAAAAAAAAAAAAAAAAAAAAAAGTCAAAAGCTAGACAAACATTATAAACAAACGATCATTTGATGACAATTTGGCATTAACAAAGTAAACCGTTCAAGTATTCTACTTACTCTTTGGATAGCATTCTAGATTTCTTATCAGAAATGAACGGTTGCAAATCCTTTCGCGTCCAAGTGGTGCAAGATGGAAGAAAAACATGTGCCTGCAGCACTGCTTCCTTTCCCATGTAACACTGTATAACAACACAGCAGTACAATAAGTGCATTAAGGCATAAACTGTCTTTAAGTGGCCCGTGGAGTATTGTAGTAGCAGGCAGATGTGGTGGGTCGATGCAGCTGTAACATATGAGGCATGTTAGTCAGCAGCTGTCAGTGGTTAATAGAATAGTGCGCAAAAATTATTTACTTCCTGCTGTGGAATGATTACATGCTGTAGTGGAGAGGGAGGATGATGCTGATTTGAATTAAATATATCTAATAGATAAGTAGGGTCAGTCGAGTTAAATGATCAGATTTAAGACCTATATTTATGTGAACAGGGGGTTAAACAAGTGCCCGGAATAATGATTTTTCACGAGACTGACTGCGAGAAGACTATGATTGAATGCACAGAAGGTTGCGGTGATCTGTTATTGCGGTTTACGTGTTACACAAGCCTTCTGACATGAGTCTCAATGAAACCTGGAGCACTAGAGTGTTAAATAATTTGCAGTATGGGCTGCGTATTAAAGCGCTCAAGGTTAACATGGCTTCAATTATGCATAATTGTACTTGGAGGAATTCTGACCAATCAGGACCGCTCTTGCAGTCAGTTTGGTTTGTGCATCGCTACAATGCAGAAATTTTTATCAGAACGATTTCCCGCAAATATAAACCAAAAGAGTCATTTAAACCAGACCAGAAGAAAACATTTACAACAGACAAAAACGTGCCATCAAGGATCATCACTGTTGGGTGAGGACAGAGTGAGGGGGAAAAAAAAAAAAAAAAAAAATCCCTCTTGCTCATTTGCTGCTGTGTGTATCCAAAGCAACGTACAAACAAAACAGGATACAGCAGAGAAGATGATGCTTAAGATCTCAGTGAAGGACCCAGTGAGTGGCGTTGTCGGGATTTTACCTCTGAACCTTTTGATCATTAGCTCTTAACCTTTCTCACAAGGAAAATGCAAAAGGTTTCCTCTGTGGAGTTAATCCTGGAACAACTCTATTAAAAAGCGCTTACAAAAGCTCCTGGTCCATCTGCTGTGGAAAATGATGAGAGTCATAATACAGATATATTTATACTGCCATTTGTACAAGCATTTAAAAATACACACACACACACACACACACACACACAGACATATATATATATATATATATATATATATATATATATATATATATATATATATATACATATATATACATATACATATACATATATATATATATATATATATACATATATATATACACACACACATATATATACACACACACACACACACACACACACACACACACATATATATATATATATATATATATATATATATATATGTATATATATATGTATATATATATATATATATGTATATATATATATATATATATATATAGATATATATATATATATATATATATATATAGATATATATATAAAAACTCAACAAAAAAAGAAAAAACAGAAATACAGATCGAGAGTTCTGGGATCTGCCAATAAAAATAAAAGCGAAAGGTCCATGGGTACTCGGGAGTCTGTTTACGAAAGGTCCTTGAAGTAAGTCCAGCCATTAAAACTCCGTCCACTTTACAGTAGTGGCACTTTATACAAAGACAGAAAAAGGGGTCCTTGCGTGTGCTCCTCACATTAACCC
>CM045748.1:14037859-14040359 GCA_024760905.1 Plotosus lineatus
GAGGTTCATGTAAAAGAACCATTGCTGACTTTCGTAACGAGTAGGCTGCAAAGTCTTCAGCGTGTTTCTGTCCCTTGCCAAAAAAAAAAAAAAAAAAAAAAAAAGGGTTGTGACAGGAAGGGCATCCGACGTAAACACCTCTGCCAAATCAAACGTGCGAATCAGATGATTCGCTGTGGCGACTCCCGAGTAAAAGGGAAAAAGCCGAAAGGAAGACAGACAGACAAAGATAAAATCTAGTGTACGAAAAAGCAACCATTATTTTTTTTTTTCACCACATGGTCAAAATTTTCAATGTTTTTTTTCTGCAAAAGAAAAGCATTCAACCAACCAAGGCATTGCTTCTTGGAACATCACACCTGCACTTGACAGACGGCGGCAGAGACTCTGATTGACTTAGTGTCTCAATCTCTAGCATTATTTCAAAAGAGCAACAAATAGAATTAAGACAAATCTTTAAAAAAATTGAACAATGGACATCCTAATACAGGACTGAAAGTGGCTGGGATAGGAGTTTCAACCCCTGGACTGACAACACAGTGAAGCTCATTCACGATCTCATATTGTTCTCAGAACAACAGTCACACATAATATTCTCATTTAGTTGTTTAACAAAAAAAGAAAGTACCAGCTTATTATTGA
This sequence comes from Plotosus lineatus, assembly GCA_024760905.1. Taxonomy (NCBI): domain Eukaryota; kingdom Metazoa; phylum Chordata; class Actinopteri; order Siluriformes; family Plotosidae; genus Plotosus; species Plotosus lineatus. The sequence goes on from CM045748.1 coordinate 14,038,502, forward strand.
ATGATTAGTTTTCTGGGATCCTCAGATGATTGTGGTTAAACATGAAAAATAATCTTGCAAATTTTTCATATTGTACTGTACATGAAAGGGCCTTTATTCTTATGGAAGTATATCCCGAGCAAGAATTACTGCTAATATGTAGCATAGAGATTAGAATGAACTATAAAGGTATTACAGTCATCCCTTGAATATCGCGGATAATGTCGACCACACCTGGCCGTGATATTCGAAAAACCGCGAAGTAGGAACGCCCCCCCCCCATTTCTACCATGTTGTCTCAATTTTATATTTTTTCGCGTCTATACAATATCAAGAAGTGTATATTAAAAGTTACACAGTTATATGCATATGAAAATACTGTAATGTATTAATATTTAAATAGAATTTATATATGAATACTTTAAGTACTGTACTCAACTCTGACAATAGCTCTTCTCCACGGTGCAGGACGTTCACAAACACTATACAGTAAGATCATAAAATCACAAAAAATCCCACGGGAATGTGCGAGGCATCAGCGTCACGCGTCTAAGCCAATCAGCTTGTGAGATTGAGTTGAGTGGGTGGGAGACAATATCGTCACGCGCCTAAGCCTATCAGCTTGCGAGATTGAGTTGAGTGGGGCGGTCCCTGCCTGAACTGGGGAGGAGGTGCACTTCAGTCTGTCGTTTGGAAACAATGAACGCAGCCTGCCTTGGGTCCCTGCCTTCCGCTTGCTTACATGTGAGTTTCAGCACGAATTTTGAATTTTTTATGAACATTTAAAAAAAAAAATTTTTTTTTTGTTAAAATACCGCGATGTACCAAGGCCGCGATGCTCAAATGGCGAAGTGGAAAGGGATGACTGTACTAAAAATAATTAAAAATATTGGATATAATTCTCCTCTTGTACAAACCGAATTCCAAAAAAAAGTTGGGACACTCTACAAATTGTGAATAAAAACTGAATTCAGTGATGTGGAAGTGCCAACTTTCAATATTTTATTTCGAACGGACCGTAGATGATGGGTCAAAAGTTAAAACTGAGAAAATGTATAATTTTAAGAAAAATATATGTTGATTTTAAATTTCATGGTGTCAACAAATCTAAAAAAAGTTGGCACAGGTAGAAATAAGAGGCTGAAAAAGTCAATAGCACTTAAAACTCACAGCTGGAAGACCAAATGCTACTAATGAGGTCCACTGGCAACATGACTGAGTATAAAAAAAGAGCTTCTCAGAGTGGCAGTGTCTCTCAGAAGTGAAGATGGGTAGAGGATCACCAATTCCCCGAATGCTACACAGAAAGATAGTGGAGCAATATCAGAAATGTGTTTTTCCAATTTTGTGAAGAGTTTGAAGTTATCATCATCATCTACAGAGCATGACATCATCCAAAGATTCAGAGAATCTGGAACAATTTCTGTGCGCAAGGGTCAAGGCCGAAAAACCATAATGGATGACCGGGATATGGATGACCGTGATCTTTGGGCCCTTAAATGGCACGGCACCACAAACAGGAATGCTACTGTAAGGGAAAAATCACAGAATGGGAACATCAATACTTCCAGAAACCATTGTCGGTGAACACAATCCACCGTACCATCCGCCGTTGCCAGCTGAAACTCTACAGTACAAAGAAGAAGCCATTTCTAAACAGGACCCAGAAGCACAGGCGTTTTCTCTGGGCCAGGGGTCATTTAAAATGGAATGTGTCAAAGTGGAAAACTGTTCTGTGGTCAGACGAATCACGATTCAAAGTTCTTTATGGAAAACTGGGACGCCATGTCATCCGGACTAAAGAGGACAAGGACAACCAGTTGTTATCAGTGCTCAGTTCTGAAGCCTGCATCTGTGATGGTATGGGGTTGCATGAGTG
>CM045748.1:14045359-14060359 GCA_024760905.1 Plotosus lineatus
CCATCCCTTCCTCCTATCAGAGCTCAGCCAAAAAGCTCCCATGGACTCCCGCCACAGAGACAGCAGTGGCATTAAACTGGATTTGAACTTGTGACCTCCAGGTTAATAGTCACGCATCTTGTCTTTTGACTTGGGAGCCCGCCTCTACTGATTCCTATTGTGATTCTAGGTACACCTGCGATGGATCTCTGAGGTCCATGCACCATTGACTGATGGCATACCTTTGGTATTCACTCACTCATCTAAATAATTCCAATAACCTCTATGGCCACAGGTGTATAGATTCAAATAATTAAGCATGCAGACTGCTTCTACAAACATTTGTGAAAAAAATGGGTCACTGTCAGGATCTTAGTGAATTCCAGTGTGGTACCGTGATAGGATACCACCTGGGCAACCAGTCCAATCATGAAAGTTCCTCGCTTCTAAATATTTCCCAGTCAACTGTCACTAGTTTTATAACAAGGTAGACGTGAATGGGAATGACAGAAACTCAGTCAGGAAGTGGGAGGCATGTAAAATGACACAGTGGTGTTAGAAGATGCTTCGGTGAATAGTCTGCAGAAGTTGCGTGGCTCGGATGCATTTGCTCAGTCATGGAAACTCATTCTCTGCACTGTTCTTCAGTTAATCTGAAGGCCACATGAAGTTTGGGGGTCTGTAGTAATTGGAGCAAATGCATCCGAACCACACACCAATTGCGATGCAAAGCATCGGATGCATTGATGCAAAGCAAGCCACCACTGAACTCTAAGAGCAGTGGAGATAGATTCATGCTCTGTAGTGACGAATCACACTTTTCTATCTGGAAATCTGATGGATGAGTCTTGGTTTGGTGGTTGCCAGGAGAACAGTACTTGTCTGACCGCACTGTGCTAAGTGTAAAGTTTGGTGGTGGTGGTGGCGGTGGTGGGGTTGGATTTTAGGAGCTTAGCTTTTTTTTTAGTTCCAATGAAAGGACCTCTGAATGCTTCAGCATACAATGAGATTTTGGACAATTTCATGCTCCCACCTTTGAGGGAAAAGTTTACGAATGGCCGCACTAATGCACAAAGCAAGGTTTATAAAGACATGGATGAGAGCGAGTTTGGTGTAGAAGAACTTGGCCTGCACAGAATCCTGACATCAATCTGGTAGAACTCCTTTGGGATGAGTTAGAGTGGAGACTGCGAGTTAGGCTTTCTCATCCAATGTTAGAGTCTGATCTCACAATCGTGCTTCTGGAAGAACAGTCAAAAATCCCTGTCAACACACTCCTAAACCTTGCGGAAACCTTGCCTAGAAACGTTTAAGCTCTTAGAGCTGCAAAGGATGAGATGATGTCATATTAATCCTTATATATAAAGAATGGGATGTCACTTAAATTTATCTGCGTGTGAAGACAGATGAGTGGATACTTTTGTCAACATAGAGTGTGTTTTTTTTTTTTTTTAAATCAATCAATTACGGTTTGATTTTTACCGCCGTGGATGCAGACTTGTGGGCCCACAGAGAACAGTCTAACCATAACGACACGCACACTACCACTCACATACGCTACATTTGCACCTGGTTCTCGGCGGATCCGGTTGCTGTCCATAGTGCTGAAATGCTCATGTTCACAGCCTTTAAATGCATCCAGTGCCAATGGCTGCAACCTCGTATGCCAAATCGTGATCAGGGATTTCCATCAACATACATAAAGGAAAAGACTTCTAACTTGTGAATGCAACAAAGAGCATAATTTCCATCTGAAAGGCTTGTGCTTGAGAAAGTTAACAATGCCAAAGAATACAAAGAGAGCAAAAGAAGGGACACTCGTATTCCACTTAAGAAGTAGGAAATAAATATGACAACTTGAAAGTTCCCAAAGATGGACAGATGATATAAAAGTGGCTGGAGGCAGGTAGAAAGACAAACAGTGGCCATACAAACTATTAAAGCATTCATTGGAAAATATCCAGGACGGGCAGTGGTGGTCTAGTGGTATAAGGCGCCGGATTGCTGATCCAAAGGTTGGGGGTTCGAGTCCCACTCTCCACAAGGTTGTCCCCCCCCCCCCAGTGCAGCTAACTGGGTTATCAAAGGCCGGCCATGTCTCCCACTGTCTATGGTGTGAGGCATGTAAAAGAACCATTGCTGACTTTCGTAAAAAGAGTAGGCTGCAAAGCCGTCAGCGTGTTTCCGCCCTGCGATGGCCTGGCGAGCTGTCCAGGGTGTACTCTGCCCTTGCCCTGAGTTGGCTGGGATGGGCACCAGCCTCCCCGTGACCCTAATTAGGATGAAGCGGTTACAGAAAATGAACTGATGAACTGAACATCCAGGACTGGAGCTGCAAATATTTATATCTGTATCTTATACTGTAAATACATCAAACACAAATTTATAATTTTAATTTTCACTCAGCTGTGCATTTTGACTCTAGTTTAATACAAATACACACTGTCACTATGTTCATATTTGTCATCCACTGAAGCATAATATGGAGCAAGTAGGAAACGAGACATACAGACAATGAGGCATAATCGATCATTACAGCACGAAAATTAACTGAGTTACATCACTTTGAATGTTGCTAATCAGGAAATGCTACTTCTGATAAAATAGTAATTTCAGTCACAGAACTAGTTTCTGAATGTTCCTCCCTAATATCCATAAAGTCAACAAATTCGGCTTTCGACCAATCAGTGCGACTGCACGAGCAGCTTCATAGCAACAGATGAGTTCTATTTACACAATGTCATGTCCATTTTGAGGCTTCTCTTTGGTTTACTGTTATCTGATTGGGGGAATCCTTCTGGGGTTCTGTAAGTAGGTGGAGTATTCTGGCAGGGAATATGGATAATGAGCAATCACAATAGCGCACTGAAGAATCACAGAAAAAGGATGTTTCCATTGTTTGACAACTTTGGAACCTTTTATTAAACAAGTAGCAGATCGATTGTGTTTATTTACTTGTGCTTTGAGGGACGTATCTCAGATACTCCATTTTCAACTTACTTTGGCTTTTACTCAAAACGCTACCTTCAGACTTAATCAGTTTTATACTGGAGTGAGACACATTTTTGAATTGTTAAAAAAAAAAAAAACCTAACGATTGTTGCAACAAGTAAGAATTTTAATTAAGTTTAACAAGACATTTTAGGTTAGAAGTCAGTGTGATGTTCAAATCATTTTATATGAGAGACAGAAAAAAAAAAAAAGAAAATAAAATGAAACTACTGCAATGCTTTTATGAATAAAGACTGTAAACTAGTCCATCTTTTATAATATCACATGATCATTGCTGTTTATTTAATATAAACTATAATTTTTTTAAAAATGTTGGAACCACCACACTGGAATGTTTATGCAGCATTTTCAATGAATATTCAGATAATACAGTGGTACCTTGACTTACAAGTGTCTTTTATAATGAATTTTCCATGATATGAGCTTTGATCAAACCAAAAATCTGCCCCATCCAACCAGCAAAATTTTGATTTATGAGCTCTGCTGGGTAAATGGCTTTTCTGGGCCGATTAGCCTTGTATTCTTCACTCCGAGAACACCGTGTACAGTACTTCTCAATTATTTTCTGTGATGACCCCTATAGGAAGAAAAACAAATATCATGCCCCCCAGCACTCCACGTCCGGCTATAAATAGTGTTTACTGTACTTTATATCATTTGCTCGGTGATTTTCCCCTACACCATAGGGAACACAGTGAGAGCGCCACTGCCACCTATTGTAGAGGATGTGCAATTACACTTAATTCTAGTACAGTATGGCAAAAAAAGGATGTTCCCCAGGGTCATTCCCCCCCCACCCCAGCATCACACCTTTCCCTCCCAAGGGGGGGCACGTCCAACTATTTGAGAAGCACTGGCCTTGTGGGAGCTCACCATGAGCCTTTCCTCGCTGGCATTTGGAGCATGCACATGCACAAAATTCTCCTCCTCCTCCTTCTCTGTTACGCACCACCTCATGCCTGCCCACGTGACATCTTCGCGGCAGTCGATGATCGGAAAGGGCTAGTTGACTTATTGCTTATTCCTGTTTTATTATTTATTATTATTAATGTTAATGTACATGTCTTATTATGATGAAATATATATTGTTTTTACATGTTTATCTTTAATATATTAGGTCAGCTATACGTGTTTGTGTCAGGTTATACGAGTTTGGGAGGGGGTTGGAACGGATTAATTGGTTTTCTATTATTTCCTTTGGGAATTTTTGTTTCATCTAATGAACATTTTGACTTATGAGCTTGCCCTTGGAATGAATTAATTTTGTAAATCAAGGTACCACTGTAAATAAAAAATATTTATCTAAGATTTGTTTATTCCAAAAAGTAAAAACAAACAAAACAACAGGTGAATAGGTATTTTGCTCTTAAAACAACACATTTTATTCTTCTTATCTATACTGGCCAATGCCCCAATCATGTAAATATCCTAAATATGTGTTATGAGTAAGTAAAGCAAATTGTTTTTTGCTTACATTTCCCATTAGGATACTGTTCATTCTAAAGCAAACTCTTTTACTAATTACAGTTAAAGTTTTTAAACCAGTTAGTTTGTTTTTGGTTTAAAACTTGGCTCAATTACTTTGTTTACAGAAAAAGCAAAAATAATATGCAAGTGAATTAGGAAATTTTCAATCTGATGTTATTGTACAGGAGAGACATTCAGCCTTATCCACAAAACACTAAGTCGTGAGTGCAGATTTTCCTTCAAACCAAGCAGGAGCCACAAGTGTAAGAGTTCATCCTAATTGAAACTCAAATTATTTAAACCGGTGGAAGCTGAGATTCCTGCCGGGTTCGAATGAAAAACCTGCAACCACAGTGGCTCTTTGTTGATAAGGTTCACTATCTCTCTGGTGCATAGAAATCATACATCAGTGATAACTAGTAGATCTTTGCAATATTCCAAGTTGAAAAAAGTGACCAAAGTCCTCAGGCCTGACATCTACTACTGCTAAATCGATTCCAATCACACCACGAAATCTAAACTCACTGGCTACTTTCCACTCAAAATATTTACTTAAGACTTGATTTCAAACCATCAGTTAAAAGGCTTCCACTTAATAAATCAAATTTTACACAAGGCTGCAATCCTAATGACTTTAGGTATTAATATATTAAAAGGAGACGCACTCACCATGAGGTTATTGGGGGCAGGCCGTTCCTTCGGTTGTTTTTTCATGCTGTGGACACAGTATGCAAATAAATATGCAAATGCATGAAAGCCACATGAGGGAAAGTGGAAACTATTTATGAAAGATGCAAACTTCACCCAGGGACATGCAAATACTTATTAATTACATTTTTTTATTACTTCTATTAAAACTTGAGGAATATTTAAAAAGATCACCTTTGATACTGGAAAACACTGTTTTCAAACCATGCAATCAGTTCTTATGTGCCAATCTTGGCAGCTTTTTTAATGGCAGTAACGAAGAAACAACTAGCATAAAATGTTCTATAAATAAATGCAATCTATGGTCCATCATTTGAAAATATTTTACTCTGGAGACTCTCACCAGTAAAATAGTGATGTGTATATGTACATGGCGGCACAGTGAAGTGGTTCGCACGTCCGCCTCACAGCAAGAGGGCCTGGGTTCGATTCCCGGCCTGGGCGTTTCTGTGTGGAGTTTGCATGTTCTCCCCGTGCTTGCGTGGGTTTCCTCCGGGTGCTCCGATTTCCTCCCACAATCCAAAGACATGCACAGTAGGTTAATTGGCCGTTCTAAATTGTCCGTAGGTTCGCATCATGCAATCATGGCAAGCCACTGCACTAATCCTGCCAAGAAAACCTCCATGAAGATGATAACCAGGGTGTTATCCTTCATGGCGGGTCGCCAATGGTCGTCCTACGACTCAGGCACTAGATAGATAGATATGTGCATATAAGCTCTGTGATGGCCCGGCGAGCTGTCCAAGGTGTATCCCGCCCTCGCCCAGAGTTAGCTGAGATGGGCGCCAGCCTCTCCACGACCTTAATTGGGATTAAGTGGTTCAGAGAATTAATGAATGAATGTGTACATAATAAGCATTATTATCGGGTGACACCATTGTAGCAATGTAAGTATATTTAAAAAAAAAAAAAAAAAAGCAAGTTCACTGAGGCAAAGAAGAATAAAGGAGACAAACTGCAGCAGCAAACTCAGAAAGCTCTTTCAAGCATTTTGATACCTACATTTCCACTTAAGGTAAAATTGGAGCATCTCTATTAGCAAAGATGGGTAAAATAAGTTCAGAACCCGCTCTCCTTGGCACAGATCTAGCAATAGCCTGGGTAAATCACTCAGCCTGACCCATATACAAGATAACAAGGATTACAGGTGTATAGAGGCTGTTTGGGCCATGATGAATGAAGCATCCTTAAGAACAGCCTAATAATAACAACATGGGGTGGTGCAATTGCAGTGCCAGACAGGGGTGGTAGGGTAAAACTGGTTGACCTGTGTGTGTAAATAAGGTGTGTGGCAAGTAAACAACAGCTGCTAAACAACTCCCACCACATCTGGCTATTGCCACAGGGCTTGCAGGTCCCAAACAGAAAAGTGGATAGGGACAGGAGGGACTATGGGGGCTGGGGGGCACAACCCAGGAAAAGTGTGTGTGTAAATATTGCTTTTGTGTAATGTTTTTGTTTTTGGTTATAAAAAAATGCTGCCTGGTCATATCAACATCCTAGAATGTGTGGTATAGGCTGGGTGAAATGGTCAGCAAACACTGGTTAGGGGAGGGAAAAAAAAAAGAAAAAAAAAAAAAAGAAAAGAAAAGATGTGGTTGGCTAGGTTTATGTATCCCGGAGGAAGCACATGTTAACCTTCACCTTCACAGGTTGGTAGCCGTCATATGATGGCGAGAGCCTGCTGGTGGGTGGGAATTGGTCATGAATAAATGAGAGAGAAAATCAGTGGAAGTGCTACAACCAAAATTATACCGATAAAACCGTTCTAAACTCAGAGATACCTTATAAAACAGAGCTGCTGTGTAGATCATGTTTTAACTTCTAATTAAAAAATGAAATACAGGGATCCCTCACTTTCCGCGGTTAATTGGGAAATGGGGGATCCTACTTTGCGGATCAACCCCCCTGACTGACGTATACGTACATGTATATAATATCAATAAATACATATTCAACGCTATAAATGCTTATAACATACATTGCAACAGCAAAGTATATTTTCAGCTGAACTGTAGCCGGGGGGGGGGGGGGGGGTAGCCAGGGCGGAGCCTGTTTGCCATCTACAGTTGGTCAACATATCATCTATCATAGACTAAATGGAATACAATTATTTGTAAACATATATGTATTTGCAATAGAATATATACACAGAATTGAGAAATAGGTCAACCATGGCTCTATGTTTTGTGTTGTATAAATGAAAGATGAAAAAAATACACAAATATTTCCAGTAAACCATTTTATAAATTTATGAAACATTTTCAACTAACTGTCCCAGCCTGGGCAGTGCTGGTCTAGTGGTATAGGAAGCTGGATTGCTGATACAAAGGTTGGGGGTTCGAGTCCCACTCTCCACAAGGTTGTCACTGTCCCCCCCAGTGCAGCTAACTGGGTTATCAAAGGCCGGCCATTAAGCTTAAAACAGCCAATCAACGAGCGCCTTACAATATGTGAGTCGCTCCACCGAAAGTAGGCACTTGTAGCAAGTTCACTTGCTTGTGCTTGAGACAAAGCGTGGCTTATCCGGATTTCTGATTATTATGATGCGCCATTAAATACTTGTTTAGTACTCAGCCTTCACTTGCTCACTTGAAAGATCGGAAGTCTGGATAAGCTGCGCTTTGTCTCAAGCACAAGCAAGTGAACTTGCCAGAAGCGCCCCTATACCCCCCTATACCACCCCTAAAATGTTCTCCCCGGATTTAGACGATTCACAGAATTTACCAATTTGAGATAAAAACCGTGGAATTCCGTGGATCCACGGAAAATTGCCATGTATGTTATAATAACAAACATTCAAAAATAATGCATAAGATGTAAATAAAATATAAATACACACATAAAGACCTGCGCGCGCGCGCACACACACACACACACACACAGATGTGCACCTCACATAAAAATGTAAGCAGTTTTGTTGAAGGGTTTTGGGTTGTTTTTTGTTTTTGTTTATTTGGGTTTTTTGCATAATTGGCCTTGTTTTGCAGCATTTTGCTTAATTTTTTCCCCTATTTTTCAATTTTTCGATGACTATTCTTGAAAAACCTGCGATGCATTGAAGCCACAGAAACTGAAGCAAGAAGTAGTGATGGATCACTGTATATTCAAGGGTGGCATGGATGTCGTAACAATGAACAATGCTACAGCAAATCATCATCAGTATGGAGTCTTCATCTTCTATCTTCTCACAGTCCTTCAATGGGTTTCCTTTTCAGTTTCCCCACACCTTCCAAAAACACGGCATAATAAATAACCCCTTGGTGTAAACATATGTGCGCAGTGAGCTCTACGATGGTCTAGCGAGCCATGCAGAATGTATTTGTAAGTCATGCATATTGTTCCGGCACGGTAAAGTGGTGAAGTGCTCATCATATCCACCTCACAGCAAGAAGGTCCTGGGTTTGAGTCCAGAACTCAACAAGGGCGTTTCTGCTGCATGTCCTCCCTGGGCTTGGGTGGATTTTCATCAGGTACTCCGATTGCATCGCATAGGCCAAAGACATGCGTATTAGGCTAATTTGCTGTTCCAAATTGTCCAATGCTGTGAGTGGTGGTCGTGGTGGTGGTGTGTATGTGTGTGTGTGTGTGTGTGTGTGTGTGTGTGTGTATATGTTGGCCTTGAGATGGACATGAGAGCCATTCAGGGTGTACTTTACACTCGCTCAGAGTCATTTAAAATAGGACCCAGCCCCCACAGTAGGATGAACTGGTTCAGCAAATGGATGGAGGGATAATGAATATTGGCTCTGGTACACTCTACAGAATACAGAACCACCATGACCTTGATCAGGATAAGGTACTGACTCAAGATGAATTAAATAAATGCTCTAAATTTTTTTCCAGTGCTCAGAACTAGGCCTTACCCCCCTGATTTTCCTTCCTTGAATTGTTGAACATGTTTTTTTTTTTGTTTTTTTTAAATCATGACACTTTCTAATCAGTTATTGCCAGGGTGACCACATGCTTTGAAATCACAAAATCCAGATAATAGGACCGTTTAGTCCACTTTCCTGTTGTACAAATTTCTTATAATTTTATTATGAATTGATATTGAATCGGAAGTCAAGACTGAATCACAAATAATAAATAAATAAATGCATGAATGAAATCAAATAATATAACTCACCACTGTGTTATGAAGTGCACGAATTTCTCACTGAACTGACCTACAGGAAGCACAGGAGGATCCTGAAACACAGAACACAGAGGATTGCATCATCAAGAAACACTGACAAACAGTTTAAAGTTGAAAGCTTTATGGATTCGATGCATGGTGGTTGTGCAATACAACTCCTTCAGACATTTAATCATTTGGCCACAAAGAAACCGGGTATGAAAGATAAAAGGTTAGAAATAAAATAAACGAGAAAAATATGATAAAAACCTTGAACCATGCAGAATAAAAGCATACAGAAGCGTTCTTTCTCTTTTAGAAATCCAAAAACCCCATACAATGATATTCAACAATAAGCATGTTCTCTTGATGAAGATGTTTTGCCTTTGGTATAAAGAGTCAGGATGTATCGATTTATCTGCAACACCTGAACCCTGCTTTTGTTGGGCCAAATACAATGTGCAGCCATGATTACAACCTGAACAAATACCGAGACCCTGAACAGTATTAAAGATGTTCATGAACACTCTAACAGCCGAGAGGAGCAAGCGAGAGAGAGAGAGAGAGAGAGAGAGAGAGAGAGAGAGAGAGAGAGAGAAAATGTGGTATGTACTTGATGGATGGAAACCAAGTTGTGATACTGATGAGTAAAAGCAAACTCTTGAATCTCTACAAGTTCTGTCTGACAAGAATCCTCAATATGATTCACATACATAACAAGCGAACACACATTATTTTTAATTCACTTCTTCTTCACTTATCCCTTAACATCCGAGGATGTCGTTGGGGCGCCTTCATGGCGAGACTTGGGCTGATTTGGCCTGGCGGAGCCCATCCCTCTCCAGGTCGTAGAAACACGCTGACGGCTTTGCAGCCTACTCTTTACGAAAGTCAGCAATGGTTCTTTTACATGCCTCTCACCATAGACAGTGCCTTTGATAACCCAGTGAGCTGCACTGGGGGGTGGGGGGCAGTGACAACCCTGTGGGGACTCGAACCCCCAACCTTAGGATCAGCGATCCTGCGCCATAACCACTAGACCACCATATTTTTAATTATTCAGCTTAATCGCTTCTGCTCATGGTTATGAAAATTCTCCGTCATAAACGGCTGTTTGTATCAATCCGTGTTACTGGAAAAGTAAACCTTCTCAATCACATGACCATTAAAATGAACCTTTGATTAAAAGCACACAAACGCCTGAATTTTAAAGAATTCAAAAAGATTACAGGGATCCCCCACTTTCCGTGGTTAATTGGGACCGAGATCCGCCCCGCGACCATCGAATTTCGCGAAGTAACCGCCCCCCGACTGACGTATACGTACACATATATGTGTATATAATATCAATAAATACATATTCAATGCTACAAATGCTTATAATAATAATTAAACATAAAAAATGCATAAGATGCAAATAAAATATAAATACACTCGCATACAGACACGTGCGCGCAGATGCGCATGCACGCATATGCGCACCTCACAAAAATGTAAGTAGTTTTGATGGGAGGTTTAGGGGTTTTTTTTGTTTTTGTTTTTTTTGGAATAATTGTCCTTGTTTTTGCAATATTTTCCTTAACTTTTCCCCTATTCTTCCTTCATTTCTTTATTTTTTAATTCGATGAATATTTTAAAAAAACAACAGCAACACGATGCACTGAAGCCGCATGAATTGAAGCGCGAAGTAGCGAGGGATCCCTGTATGATCCCATGTGCTTTCTGTTATAACTAATTCTGCTCAAGGTTCTAATAATACACAGGTAAATAACAAATAATATTTTTTAATAAAAATTCAAGGGAACTCAAGAAGCTGTGATGAGGAAACCTTAAATTATTATCTCTTTTTATTTTGATATACTGCATTAGACCTCCAAGGGAAATCATCCACATGCACAACAGTGGGCAGCCACAATGCAGCACCCAAAGAACAGTTGGAGGGTGTGGTGCCTTACTCAAGGGCATGTCAGCCATGATTGTGGAAGGGAGGGGAAGGTGCCAAACATCTCTCCTACTGGTTTGGGTAACGAACCGGCAACTTTTTGATTCCATGCCTGCATCGCTAACCATTAGGCCAAGGATGCCCTTATTATTGCATGCATACTTTGATAACGGGAATGAACTTGCTTGGTAAATGTTCCACAACAGCAAAAATAAAACGGTCATTGTTTAAACAATAATAATGCTGTGGGTAAAAAAAAACAAACAAAAAACAACAACAAAACTTCAGGATAAGCTGTTACAGGAAAACAAGTTCGTGGTGCTGTCAAAAACCCAAGCTGCATTACACAACCCCATCAATGATCATGTTCCTATAATAAACTCATTATAAACGTTTTTTTTATAATATAATATTTAAATGAGTCTAAAAGCAACCAGCGAGAATATTATCATAATCATCACTTTCCTCTGCTTAATCTCGGTCAGGTCGCGGGGACAGCAGCCTTAGCAGTGAGGTCCAGACATCCCTCTTCCCCAGCCACTTCCTCCAGCACTTTCGGTGTGTGTGTGTGTGTGTGTGTGTGTGTGTGTGTGGGGGGGGGGGGGGGGGGGGGGGGGTCGTTTCCACACCAGCCGGGAGTGTTCTGGTTAGCCCTCCAGTGTGTTCTGGGTCGACCCCAAAGTCCCTTCTCGGTTGGACATGCCCGAAAGACCACACCAGGGAGGCTTTCGAGAGGCATTCTAGCCAGATGCCCGAGCCACCTCAACTGGCTCCTCTCAATGCAGAGGAGCAGCGGTTCTACTCCGAGCTCCTCCCTAATGGCTGAGCTTCTCATGCCATCTTTAAGGGAGAGTCAATTTACCAGGCGATCTACGTTCCAACCCTCACCTACGGTCGGAACGTAGATCAAGTGGTAAATTGAGAGCTTTGCCTTCTGGCTCAGCTCTCTCTTCACCACGATGGACAGGTACAATCTCGGTTTTACAGCAGAGGCTGCAGCGATCTGCCTGTCAATCTCCCACTCCATTCTTCCCTCACTTGTGAACAATACCCTGAGATACTTGAACTCCTCCACTTTGGGCAGGACCTCATTTCAGACCCGGAGGATGCATTCCATCCTTTTCCAGCCCAGAATCATGGCTTCGGATTTGGAGGTGCAGATTCTCATCCCGGCCGCTTCACGATCGGCTGCGAATCGCTCCAATCAGAGCTGGTAAGAATATATACTGCGCAATTACATTAAGAGTATGTTGATGTCAAACTCAATATTGTCTTATTGACCAAAGGCCACTGAAAAACAACACAAGCATAGATACCTCACTGAGAATATTCACAAACTTCCTACTTCTTACAAAACAAATAAACTGTGCTTTATTTAAATGTTTATTCATTTATTTATTTTCCTGTAGTATCAGTAATGGAAAGATAAATAGTGTATTGGTGATTTAAAAATGACAACATGCAGCACAACAACAGATCACTGAATGGTAATTTGGGTAAGGAAAGACGTAAAAGAAAAACTAAATATAAAAATGCAACATCATTCATCATCAGTTAATAAGGACTTTGTGATTAATCATATTAATCATTATTCTTAATTCTGGCTTGATCAATCTATTGAATCCTGACAATATAACACACTCGTGTCTGTTACAATAAATCATGGTGTAAGTAAATTTTACGTCTCTGTGGGGTTAGAAGCTGCCATAATATCTTTATTAATTCATGTATAAATATATTATGGAAAGCAAAATTAAAAACAACAATTATTTTTGGACACCAATTATCCTTTATTCGTGTTGCAGGGAGGCTGAACCCTATCCCAGTAGCCAGCAGAACTATTCTCACTCACACCTAGGGGCATGTGAGAATATTTAGTGAGCCTAATATGCATGTCCTCATACTGCCGGAGGAAACTGGAGTACCTGGAGAAAACCTAGGCAAGTTCAGAAAGTGCACGCAAACAACACACAGAAACACTCCTGCTGGGCATGGGGCTTCAACCCAGAACCTTCTTGCTGTGATGAGGAGGTCTCTGTAGTAGATAACTACAACAACACTGTGCTGACCCTATTATTACTATTACAGTGGAACCTCAACTTACGAAAGCCCCAACAAATGAAGAATCCAGGTGACGAAAAACATTTTCTTAAAATTTTTGTCTCTGGATACGAAACAAGTTCACGTTATGAAATCATCATCTCAAAAATTCTAACAATGCACGAGTTGCTCTCCCATTGACTATCTCCCAACATCCCGCCCCGCTGGCTTCCCATTGGCGAAGAGGGATGACGCAGCTCCCTCCCATTGGCTATTCCCCAACATCCCACCCCACTGGCCTCCCATTGGTTAGGAGGGATGACGCAGCTCCCTCCCATTGACTATTATGGAGCTTCATCTACATAATACCCATAATGCTTTTCGTGTAAAGGACAGAGTTACTGTTGTTTCATGAGTTTTTCGAGTGTGCTCATTGCAAGTTTATTTTTTTGGCTCAGGCTTTTAACCTTGCATAAACATTTGTAAGATTATAACTTTGCTAAGAAGACATGGTCAACACGCACGCACGCACATTATATTATAACATCATCATCAGTAGTAGGTGCAAGAATACAAAAAATTAATTTCTGAACAAATTTGTCAGACAAACTACACACATTATCACCATATTTTAAAGCACAAAAAAGTATACTGCGTTCAAAATGGTACAAAAATATAACAAATGCGGCAAATACTCATGGAGTCAACACTGAGCATGTTCACAATTATTATTTTAGCCATTATCCTGCAGCCAAATGAACTGCAATCTCATTACACAGAAAGATGCACAAAAGAATGCCGAAATCATCCAGTCAAATTAAAGTAAAGTGGATTGATCCTATTGGCTACTAAAAAGCCCTTTGGGCAGCTTCCCTCCTCCTGTAATTTTACTTGCTCTCTTTATGCCCTGTGCTCCAGGTAGGTTGCTGGTGTATGATGCATGCACCTATTTAAATTAACAAAGCAACGAGAGTGCATGATGCGTCACTGCTTGAGTGAGCTGCAGCCTAGTGGAGCAGCCATACATCATTACACAGCCTGGGCCTACAGCCTGAAGGTTTCTCTCTCTCTCTCTCTCTCTCTCACACACACACACACACACACACAGAGGTATATTAGAAAACACACAGCTGCACTTCACGTGGGTGCTTTGATGTTGCTGTAGTATGATGATGATGATTATGATGATGATGATGAAAGCACTGTTGTATTATACAGCTCTCCGCTATTATCCAGCACCACAAACGGCCTGAGACCTGAAGCCTCGCTTTCTCTACAATACCAGCGGTAAATATACATGTAATTGCCTGCCAGCAATTATCAGGCAAAATTAGATCAGTAATTACATCGGTGAATTTAAGCAGGAGTCTTATTAGGGACATCAGCTCCTTCTCAACACACAGGCAGAGCGCATCAATAAAAGACAAGCTGCCCTGCAGATGGCCAAACGAGCCGCTGGGCACCGAGCACACGCTGTACACCTCAGACATGCACAACATGATGAACGGAGCAACAACGAGGAGAATGAACGAGAGTTAGACAAGCTGATGGAAGGAGGGAAATAACGGGGTGGTGGGGGTGGGCTCTTGTGTGTATTACCTCATTTAGCTGTTTATTCACCCCTCACCTGGGCCCCATGAGACCTTGCAACCGATTATTAATGCCTCTCCATGGCACCCCCCCCCCCCACCAACACACACACTACATTTCATAGTCCAGGTATACACACACACAC
>CM045748.1:14062859-14137859 GCA_024760905.1 Plotosus lineatus
TAGTTGCCAACCACCTGACCTTGAGACAGATACTACAGGATTATATAGTACCTCAAACAGATTGTCCTGACCTGAACCTAACTAAGTAAACTCTAGTCCCTGGAAAAAGAGGGCTGTCTAACATCAGGAAATGGACAAATACATCTGCACAAAATCTGCAGTTGGACAAAATGGAAAAGCTTGAGAGATTCCTACACAGCGCACCTACAGCCACATGGCTATGGAACATGATGATGATTATAATGATGTTTCAATAATACAGTAACCATAGGTTATGTAACTCATCTGGAATTTGGACCTTCTCTCAACCATGTTCAACAGTGTAGTTTTAGCAATGTCCAATGTCTGCTCATCTCTCCAAAAACTGCTTTATAGTGCACTAATGCCTAAAATGTGCTTTCTCTACACTTTTCCCTTCTTAGGGTATTCAAACTGAGCATGTTCAGCTGGGAGACGGTTAATTACACTAACAACGTTAGACTTTAACTGTGCACGCATCTGTAAGATCGGATGCATGTAATTACCTATACTAGAACTGTAGGACCCAGCTCAGAATCAAAAAAATGTGAGAATGACTGGCCGATCTGCTGGTCACCCCGAAAATCAACTGATTCCGGTCTATGGCTGGGTGGTCTGTGCATTTCTATTTTGTGCTATCACTGCAAAAACCTGGGGTGCGTGTGTGGACATGAATCTCTCATGCAATGGTCCTTTTACATGACTCTCACTATAGACAGAGAGAGCCATGGCCGACCTTTGAGAACCCAGTTAGCTACACTGGGGGGCATCATAAATAAATAATCAATTCTGCTCTACCTCATCAAGGCAAACGTCCACCACTAATGACCACCACCTCCCTCTAAGATATGTATGTATTTGTATGTCTCTTTCATGAACATGTTGGTCAATTTTCCTTGGTGAATAGTTGTGGGTAATGTCTGAAACTGGTAACCCACCAGTAAAAATGAACACTTCATAATCTCTACCAAAAATAAATAAAGAAAATAATAATAAAAATTATCCAGCTTTTATGCTGGATAAGAGTGTGGAAAAGAGGTGAAGAAGCGTGTGCAGGCAGGCTGGAATGGTTGGAGAAAAGTGTCCGGTGTGATGTGCGATAGGAGAGTGTCAGCAAGAATGAAGGGAAAAGTGTACAAGACGGTGGTGAGGCCAGCGATGTTGTATGGCTTAGAAACAGTGGCGCTGAGGAAAAGGCAGGAGGCAGAGCTGGAGGTAGCGGAGATGAAAATGTTGAGGTTCTCTCTGGGAGTAACGAGGATGGATAGGATCAGAAATTAGTATATCAGAGGGACAGCCCACGTAAGATGTTTTGGAGACAAAGTCAGAGAGGCTAGATTGAGATGGTTTGGACATGTACAGAGGAGGGATAGTGAATATATCGGCAGTAGGATGCTGAGGTTGGAACTACCAGGCAGAAGGACTCGAGGAAGACCAAAGAAGAGATTTATGGATGTGGTGAAGGAAGACATGAAGGTCGTTGGAGTCAGAAAAGAAGATGCGGAGGACAGGGTGAGGTGGAGGCAGATGATTTGCTGTGGCGACCCCTGAAGGGAGCAGCCGAAAGTAAAAGAAGAAGAAGATCCAGCTTTTATGCTAATACATGCTAGCATACTTGCCATCTTTTGGATATGACATGCCATCAGTCACCTGAATTTGAGAGGTCATGACAGGAAATTGAGTGATATGTACTCACTTGGTTGTTTGTTGTGGTGGTTTAGTGGTTACGGTAGTGGAATACTGGTCAGAAGGTTGTAGGGAGAGGGGTGTTCAATTCCCAGTAACGCCAAACTAAAACCACTGTTCACCCAATACAAATTGCTCAATTATATAAACAAGGTAAGAGCATAGCATCATCCAAATGCTATACATGGACATGGCTGCTTTTAAATCTTAAAATTACCATTTATGTCTGACATTATTCAAAATCTTTTCATTGCTAGAATAACAAAAATACTGCAGCCAACCAAATAGTATTAGAATGATTAAAGACATCATAACCACATTGATAAAACGTATTTAAATGTAATTCAGGGTAGGGATTTCCATTAAGACCTTGACTGTCCTTGGTGGTGGTTTTAAAGTCCTGGACTATTTGCAGCTTTACATGTTTACTGAGCTCTTTCACAGTTTTGTAAGTACAACAAAATGTGCAGAAAGTCTTGGTTGTGGTAATTGCACACATACAATGGCGAGAGGTTAGGATGAAAGACACTGGAGTATTCCTTTAAGCCAGTCGGCTGCTCTCTCCTTCTCTGGACTGGATTATTCTTATAAAGTAGGTCCCACAAAGTCCCTGCCAACCCTGTGTGTCTCATTCAGACACCCTCAGTCACGCTGGGAGAAATGGGTAATTTAGTGGCTGCCGTGTGTGTGTGTGTGTGTGTGTGTGTGTGTGTGTGTGTGTGTGTGTAACGGCTTGGTCAGCTGAAAGTAGGTGGCAGCAGCAGAGGCAGTGTTTGCTGGCCTAAGGGCATTAAAGGGAAGGGCATGGCAGAAAATAGTTTGAGTGATGCCTCTGCCGTTTGAGTAATGAACAGTTCAGCTGGGTCAACCCATTACACCAAGCACCGTTTAATTATTAATTACGCTCAATCTATAAGAGAAAGGACAAGTTCAGTATGTTTAATGTGTGTTTATGCTCCTTTTACTCTCCCCTCCCTCTTACTATTCTGCTATTAGCACATGTCAGCGAGCCTCTCATGCAGAAACAAGGTCTCTCTCTGCCCTTCTCTCCCTTCTCTCCCCCTTGCATACACACTTATTTGCAATTAACAAAATTACTTATTAATCACTCAAACAGATGAGGAAAGCACATTTAAACATTACAATTTTCAGTATTGATATTACTTTCACCTTCTGCTAGGGCTCGAAGGAAAATCTGATGACTGCTCAACATGTGGGCGTGACAAAAACATCTCCATTCCATTTACAGTCATGAGAAAATTAGGAGCAGTCACATTAACAATACGAACACGTACAGTTGTTCGAAAAACATCCTTCGTTATATCCAGCATATAAATCAATAAATCAAAATTCTCATAATTGTTTCTTTCATAACATTATCTTTGTAAATTGGTCTGAAATAGAAATGATCGCTTCAGAAGTTGACAATCAGATGATTTGCTCATCACTCTTCAGAGGCAAATTTGCAATTGCACCTAGTGGTTAAAATGGGAACTACAACAAGCTTATGATATGACAAGCTTATTGTTTCATGCTCACCAGTTTGTGCACTTGAACTTTTTGGCATATTGGTGGGCATCACTCCAAATGCAAATCAGCTATGCCCTTGCTTGGTAATTTGCAGACGATTGTTGGTTATCAACCTTTACTCGCATGTACAATGAAAAATAAGCATTTCTGAAAATTTGTAGGTTGGCTTTTTTTGCTACCTACACACAACTTTACTAATAAGATTAATAAATGAGGTACCAATACTATGATGTCCAAAACAAATTTTTGTGTGGTATATTGCAAAGACAAAGCTTTCTCATGACTTCTGTAAGTGTCCTTTGTTTAAAAATAAATAAATAAATAAATAAATAAATAAAATAATAATTTTTTCCCAAATCTCTGAAAAAAGTATTTTGTGGGTTTAAAGGCATTTTTCTGTCTGTCTGTCTGTCTTCCTTTCGGCTTTTTCCCTTTTACTCGGGAGTCACCACAGCGAATCATCTGATTCGCACGTTTGATTTGGCATAGGTTTTTATGTCGGATGCCCTTCCTGTCACAACCCTTTTTAGCAAGGGACAGAAACACGCTGACGACTTTGCAGCCTACTCTTTACGAAAGTCAGCAATGGTTCTTTTACATGCCTCTCACCATAGACAGTGAGAGACATGGCCCGCCTTTGATAACCCAGTTAGCCGCACTGGGGGTTTAAAGGCATTTTTCTAAACCTCTGCAACCCAAGATAATAATATTAGTTTTAAGTAAGCCTTAAGCTGCATCCACAAAGGAAGCACTGAGTGACAATGCAAAGACAATGAATGCCAGTGAAAGGAGAAATTAATACGGGCACTGAGTTCAACTAAGCTGAACTTTCATTCAGTGCGATTCGAGCAATTACTCAATCAGAGCTTAAAGTTGATTGACAAATACCAGCAAATATTCCCCAAAACATTTCTATAGGGAAACAAAGAAATCTGTTCATGATTCTGCCTACATCAACAGGTAAAAGCAGCACATTACTGCCACATGCATTGACTGCACATAGAACTTTTATAAGGATCATAATTGGAAACTTACTGCTTACATCCATGTTGCTGAAATAGTTGGCATTTCATGTGAGTATAATTTACATACATTTAAGTCTTCTCAGGTTACGATGCAAAATAATACCTGTTAAATACTTGCTATACATTAATAATGACAAGCTATTTATGTATGATAACTGTATGCTAATATAATCGAGCATTTTGTAAGCTGATGGTAATACAGTATAGACTATATACACTGCCCTCCGTAATTATTGGCACCCATGGTTAAAATGTTGCTCTTTAGCTTCTAATAAACTCTCTTTTTTTTTTTTTTTTTTTTTTTTTTTTTTATAACCCCCTAAATAATATAGGCCCACAATGGGGGAAAAAAAGAGAGATCATCTGTGCCACAATTATTAGCACCTTTATGTTAGGTGCTGGAGTGGCAGAGAAGTATGTTAGAGTGGTGCAGGACATGTATGAGAGATGTAAGACAGTGGTGAGGTGTGCTGTCGGCGTGACTGACGAATTTAAGGTGGAGGTGGGACTGCATCAAGGGTCAGCTCTGAGCCCCTTCTTGTTTGCTATGGTGATGGACAGGCTGACAGATGAGGTGAGACAAGAATCTCCATGGACTATGATGTTTGCAGATAACCTTGTGATCTGTAGTGAGAGCAGAGAACAAGTGCAGGAAAATCTAGAGAGGTGGAGATATGCCCTGGAAAGGAGGGGAATGAAGGTTGGTCTCAGAAAATCAGAATACATGTGTGTGAATGAAAAGGACCCAGGAGGAACGGTGATGTTACAGGGAACAGAGATAACGAAGGTAGAGGATTTTAAGTACTTAGGCTCAACAATCCAGAGCAATGGAGAGTGTGGAAAAGAAGTGAAGAAGCGTGTGCAGGCAGGCTGGAATGGTTGGAGAAAAGTGTCCGGTGTGATGTGCGATAGGAGAGTGTCAGCAAGAATGAAAGGAAAAGTGTACAAGACGGTGGTGAGGCCAGCGATGTTGTATGGCTTAGAAACAGTGGCGCTGAGGAAAAGGCAGGAGGCAGAGCTGGAGGTAGCGGAGATGAAAATGTTGAGGTTCTCTCTGGGAGTAACGAGGATGGATAGGATCAGAAATGAGTATATCAGAGGGACAGCCCATGTAAGATGTTTTGGAGACAAAGTCAGAGAGGCTAGATTGAGATGGTTTGGACATGTTCAGAGGAGGGATAGTGAGTATATTGGCAGTAGGATGCTGAGGTTGGAACTACCAGGCAGAAGGCCTAGAGGAAGACCAAAGAAGAGATTTATGGATGTGGTAAAGGAAGACATGAAGGACGTTGGAGTCAAAAAAGAAGATGCAGAGGACAGGGTGAGATGGAGACGGATGATTTGCTGTGGCGACCCCTGAAGGGAGCAGCCGAAAGGAAAAGAAGATGTTAATACTTTGTTCAATCCACTTTTGCAAAGAAAACAGCACCAAATCTCCACCTATAATGTTTCACAAGATGGGAGAGTACAGAAAAGGGGATCTTCGACCATTCCTCTCCGCACAATCTCTCCAAATCAACCAGCGAGCTGTGTCCTCCCTTCTACACTCTCCTCTTCAGCTCACTCAACAGGTTTTCATTAGGGTTGAGGTCTGGGGACTGAGATGGCCATGGGAGGGGTTTGATTCTGTGTCTGCTGAACCATTTCTGCGTACACTGGTACCACACCATATGAAATTAATAAGTTCCTGAAGTGGTTTCGTAACCTGATTTTTTCGTAAATTGAGTGACATTTTACATGTAAAAGGCCTGATTCGTTCCAAGGCCCCCAATACTACCCCCTAAACCTTTTAAAATTATAAATGTATACCTTTTAAGGCCTCCTTCTGCTTCAATAGCTCTTTTCACTTGCATCACTTTCTTGGGGCCCATGACAAATGACGAAAAATAAAGTTGCAATGAGCACACTCGGAAAACTCATGAATCAACAGTAACTCTGTCCTTTACGTTGGTTATAACTCTGTGACGAACAATGTGTTGAAGGCACACGAAAAGCATCATGGGTATTATGGAGATTCAGCTCCCTGCTAGCCAATGGGAGGGAGCTTCATCTCCATGACTAACAATGGGTCGAAGGCACACGAAAAGCATCATGGGTATTATGGAGATGCAGCTCCCTCCGAGCCAATGGGAGGCCAGTGGGGCGGGGTGTTGGGAGATAGCCAATGGGAGAGCAACTCGCGCATTCTTTGAGTTTTTGAGATGGCGCATTTCGTAACGTGAATTTTTTTCGTATTCTGAGACGGAAATTTTAGGTAAATGCATTTCGTAACTTGGATTTTTCGTTTGTTGGGTCTTTCGTAAGGTGAGGTACCACAGTATGCTTAGCCATAAGTTTAGGGTCATTATTTTGCTGAAAAACCCAGTGATGACTCATCTTAAGCTTTCAGGCAGAGGCCATCAGATTTAAATTTACAATGTACTGGTATTTCAAAGCGTTCATGATGCCATTCAGTCTAACAAGGTTCCCAGGGCCGCTGAAAGAGAAACAGGCTCACAGCATCACCGATCCTACCCCAGACTTCACAGTGGGCATGAGGTGCTTTTCTGCATACTCATCTTTTGTGTTCCACCAGACCCACTTGTAGTGTTTGTTGCCAAAAAGCTCTATCTTGGTCTCATCTGACCAAACTACACGGTCCCAGTTGAACTCCCAGGACTGCTTAGTGAACTCCAGACATTTGCGTTTATGATTGTGAGTGAGAAAAGTTTTTTCTCTGCATACCTCCCAAACAGCTTGTTGGCAGGTAGATGGCACCTCATGGTTGTTTTGCAGACTTTGAGATCCCAAGATGCTCCCATTTGATGCAATTCTTTAACAGTGAGCTTTGGAAAACTTTTTATTTCTCTTACCATCCTCCTCACTGTATGTGGTGGGAAAAATAACTCGCGTCTTTAGCCAGGCTTGTTTACCACCGATTCAGTTGTTTTAAACTTCTTAATGATCCCTCTGACAGTAGACATGTGCAGGTGCCTGGATATTTCCTTGTAGCCATTGCCTGACTTATGAAGGTCGACACACATCTGCCTTTCTTTAAATGGTGTGTTCCTTTGTCTTTCCCATGTTGAAGAGTGGATAAGAGAAATGGCCTCTGTGTCACATTATATTTATTCCCCAGAGAAACAGGAAGTGATGAACTACTAATTAAATCTTCCTAGATACTCTGATTAACTTTGTAAACTACTGCACAAATGACAGAAATACTTCAATTACATTTATTTCCGAGTAATTGTTAGGTGTGCCAATAATTTTTGGAAGAGGTGATTTTATGAAAAATAATTATTTCTTAGTCAGGGTTTTTTTTTTGACCCTTTAAAATTTGCTTGAGTTGAAGGTTACATTTTTTTTAAATTTTTTTTTTTACAAATTTCAGTGTGAGGGCATCTTCTGTAATGAAAGTTAACACAACCAGGGGTGTCAGTAATTATGGAGGGCAAGTGTATTAGTGACCTAACTACGATCTGAGGTCTTCCTGTACATTTAAGCTTTTCAGAAGTACTGTATTTGGTTCAGGAAACATGTGAAAGGGTTACCTAGGTAACCAGAACTGATCACGAGCAAGATTCGCATTTGTCAAGAGGCGATTTGCATGCAGCTCAAACTGCTCATCAGTTGTCACCTGTGTGGACGCCGCTTTAATGGAGATGGAAGGCATGCCTGTTGTATCAGTACAGTTTAACCAAGTTTCATTATAAACCACTACTCGACTACATACAGGATGATTCCACGCTATTGATTCTCACCTGTCTATTATGTAATTAAAAAAAAAAGTACAAACATAGATAGCCTTCACTCTATCTCAACTGTAACAGCCTCCCAGCTCTATTACCAATGTGCAAAACACAAGTATTATGGAAGTACAGGGATTGCTCGCTACTTCGCGCTTCAATTCATGCGGCTTCAGTGCATCGCGTTTTTTTTTTTTTTAAATATTCAGCAAATTAAAAAATAAGGAAATTAAGGAAGAATTGGGGAAAATAGTTACGAAAAATGCCACAAAAACAAGGCCAAATATGCAAAAACCCCTAAGCAAACACAAAACAAAAAAGAACCCAAAACCTCCCATCAAAACTATTCACATTTTTGTGAGGTGCGTATCTGAGTGTGTGTGTGTGTGTGTATATATATTTATATTTTATTTACATCTTATGCATTTTAAAAAATGTTTAATTGTTATTATAAGCGTTTATAGCATTGAATATGTATTTATTGATATTATACACACATATACATGTACATATACGTCAGTCAGGGGAGGTTGGGGGGGGTGATCCTACTTCGCGGAATTCGGTGGTCGCAGGGGGGATCTTGGTCCCAATTAATTGCGGAAAGTGAGGGATCCCTGTATTTCAACTGCTGGCTTTTGTGAATCAATATGTCTGTGAACAAGAACTGACCACATCATGCAAGTATTTTTTTTTTTTGCCAAACTTGGCGGAGACACTACTTGACCTACGTTTCAGAGACGACCTGATTTTTGACTGTCAAGATCATACTGTTACTATTGAATACTAATAGAAAACCCTATAAGGACTTCCAAACGAGACACAAGTCTCTGACCTTGAGTAACCTTGAAAAGTCAAACCCATTGTCTCGTACATGCCTCAAATAAGCTTTTTTCCTGTTAATGTGGTCAGTACTTTAGAACATGTTGTAATATGAGCACAGTGGTGAATAAAAGGTTCTGATAAAAAGGTTAAAGGAGGCCCCATATATAGAACGTATTTGTGACATAAACCATGCTGTATGCTGGAGGTACCTTGTGCTCGAGAAGTCCACCTGTAGTTTATTTGTTCTATCCTTAGTTTATAGTTTAATTTAATAATCGGTAACACTGGTAGGAATAAATGAATGCTGGATTAAGGGTGTGTTCCTTCATTCTATTCCATGCTTAAATATCTCAGTCCATTTATTCATCTCAGATAATTCATATACATTTCTTTATCCTCTGTACGATTTTTATTTTTTGCTTCAAAATGTGGTTGAATAGTTTAACTCACTCATGCTGAATGAAATATGGAGCAGAGTGTGTGTCCAGTGCTGGGTTAATATTTTCACCTCGTCCCTCACCTCAGCTAGCACAGAGAGGAGCGGGTGAGGAAGTGTGTCAAGGTCTTGGGTGGGTGTATTTTAGTGACTAGCACAGGTCAAGGTTAATGCAACACCACCCAGCCTCAATGCTCTAAAGCCCAGTCATGCTACATTACCCCAGCAAAGTGAGCATGTGTGTGTGTGTGTGTGTGTGTGTGTGTGTGTGTGTGTGTGTGTGTGTGATGAGAGACAGAGACATGGATTAAAACAGGACAGCAAGGGACAGATCAAGCATAAAAGACAGAGGAACATAAAACATGTGAACACATCCGAAAAAGAAAGAAGACCAAAGTTTAAACCAGCCCCATCACTTTCCTAAGTACAGCTTAAAGGCTAACCGAGGGTCAGGAAGCCCATCCCAGTGCAGTAAGCTCCTCCAGCCTCTGGCTTTAGCTAAAGCACCTTGCTTCATTAGGAAACAAAACAGCAGCTTTCTGCCCCATTAGCCACGGCTTTAGGAGTTCGGGCACATCAGACATGGACTCACCTCATCAACGATGCACTGCAATAACTGGAGAGGCTGTGGAGGAGGAGGACGAGACAAGGAAATTAGAGTGCACGCAATCTCTTTACAGTGAGCAGGAAATGAAATCAGTAATGCAGCAAAACAGGTAGCGATTCAGATTAATCAAATGCACTCAGACACAGAAAAAGTCATTGGATCCAGAACGCTCTATTATTTCTAATAGCCTCTCATCGGAATGCGGCGCTGTTAAGTGCCGGCATATTGTTTTATTGTATTAACTTCAGAGGCAAGCATTCAAGCAAAGCAACTATCAAAAGGAGTAAAGAAGGGCTTGCTTTGATTTCTGAAAAAATAAACCAACAACAACAACAACAACAAAAAAAAACCCAAAAAAACAAAAAACCCTCATCAAATACTTACCATTAAAGAACCTTGGTTCTTCTGAATCTGCAGAACGAGAAAGAAAGAAAGAGACAAAAGATTAGAAATAAAGGCTAGACACAGCATGAAGGAGGCTAGGCAATGTGTAATTAGCATGTTATAATCGCAAATGTCGCAGTAGGACCCGTTGATGATCACTAGGGGAAAAGCGAGGAAAAGCCCGGTGGCCACGAACGGGCACATCGTGTTAACGGCATTTGCATAATGAAAATACACAAAGTGCTAATAGCCTGATCTTCATTTAGCATGGCCCGGATACGCAGCACGAGTCGATCCTCTTGCTGCCTCCAGGTTGAACAGAGACTCTGGGTCGGAAAAGCGGATGCATAACACGCATCTCAAAGAGACGAGGTGTCTTGGGCATAACTGTCACACGTATTTTCTTCCTATCAGCTGTCAGATAAGATGACACATCATCTTAAAATTACTCCTGATGTCTAATCTATAACGGCTCCCTTCCTACAGGTATTATGCTGTGATATAGCAACATGCAGCATCCCACCGGAATACTATGATTCCACCACGATCACACAAACTACAAGGGGCGGGAACTAAATCAACTCAACTTGTTACAGAGCATCGGAGCCTTCTGTCTAATATTCTGTATATTCTGCTCAGTACTGAGGACAAGGCGGTGAAATGATGTCTGATCAGGGTGATTGAGCACCAGCTGTCTGCATCACTCTGACACATTCAGCATTTAAGCTGAAACTGCACTTTTCATCGTTGCAGGAGGCTGCTACTCCCCTGATCCGCTCAGGCCTCATCATCCTGCTGCCGTCACACTACTGAAATCAACGGCCTCCGGTGTAGAGTTCTGCAGGTGTTCATCCTTTCAATTACACATTGCTATGCACTTTTTAAATACTTCAAGACTCAGAATACAGGCAGCACTGATAACTTAATACCATCAATCCAGAGGTGGAATCTTGGTCGAACTGAATCCAACTAACCTTAAATAATATGGGTTTAAAAAAAAAAAAAAAAAAAAAAAAAAAAAAAGGACGCCGTGTCATAGAAAGAAGACCTGGGTTTGATTCCCAGCTCGGGTGTTTTTGTGTCAAGTTTGCATGTTCTCCTTGTGTTTGCGTGGGTTTGCTCCGGGTACCCCGGTTTCCTCCCACAGTCCAAAAACATGCACAGTAGGTTCATTGGCCGTTCCAAATTTTTCCGAGATGTCAGTGTGAATGGTTGTGTGAGTGTTGGCCCTGCGATGGCCTGGTGAGCTGTGGTCACCTGGAGTCGGCTTAGATGGGTACCAGGCTCCCCATGACCCTAATTAGGATTAAATATTTCAGAAAATGAATGAATGAACACACACACACACACACACACACACACACACACACACACACACACACACACACACACACTGATCTGAGCCAAGCTAGTGCAGTGTAACTAACGGCTTATTTATAGCCTAATCACTTACAGTTCAGTATATACTACATGGAAACCGTGAGTAGACCGTGCTGTATAACAGTATGGTTAATATAACATTATCCACTATATTATTTCATTATAATGAAAGGATTATAAATTAGAGACGTGATCAAGTTGAGCATTTTTGCTTTGACCAGATTAAAACCAGTGTGACATGAGGACAGGAAAACTGGGGATGCTATGTTTTTTGGTGATATAAATTCCTATAAATTTCCTAGAAAACAATTTGTTGAAATGGAGATCACACTGGGAACTTTGGTGAGAAGTGGTGCGCTGTATTATCCAGATCATGCACTATAACTGTCGTATAAAAGAAGGGGTCACAGCGTGCTCCATAGAGGAGAAATTGTGAAGCCATCAGAGGGCAGGAAATTTTATGAATATCCAATATTATGCAGTAATTTGTCATTTACATAAAATGTAGAACATTTGAAGGTTGATTTGATGGTAGCACAAGATTCAAGTACAACCAGATAGTCATGTAGATAATGTACAAGTCATGAATATACAACCCGGTGCACAATGTCAGACCAGCGTATAGTTTCCCTGAGTTTTAATAAAATAAATAAATAAAAGGATTTGCTTCCGCTACTAAAGATTCCCCAGCTGAATATTAAACCTGGAAACATTCTCAAGCTGTATCTTCTTAACCTTTTCATAAAATGAAATGAAACCTGACTATTAGATGTATGAAATGGCCAATTGAAAAGAGTTCCTGTCCATGACAGAAGAGTGGTGTGGAAAACAAAATGTTCAACAAGATCTTAACCACCTAAACAAAACCAGTTAAACATTTCCTATTAATTCAAGCTGCAAATCAAAGCTCGAGCATAAAGTAATTTCGTACAGTATGTTTGGATGAATATGAAAAGAAAGAAAGGGGGGGAAAAAGGCAGATCCAAAACAGAAACAGCCGGAGAACACAAAAGGCAACAACAAATCAATCAGAGGGAAAAGCGCCGGCGGCTGTATACACATGCCAGCGAGTCTGCAGTCTTCAAAGATTCTCCGAGCGAGCCATCGAGAGACGCCATTAACTCCTGACAAAGAATGCAAATTAATCTCAACATGGGGTGAGACGGAATTAAAGAGTCTTTTATAATCAATGACAAGACAGGATAACGTGCACGCATTCGGAGGAATACAGACGCACATGTGCAACACAAATGGTTCATGTCAACTTCGGGCTTGGAATTTTACCATCTGAACTCTCGTGTCCTTTCAGACCTTCATGAATCTCAGCAGGCAAAGGAACATTACATGGATGACTGTTTGCATACATGACAGTGTGTGTGTGTGTGTGTGTGTATGTGTGTGTGTGTGTGTGTGTGTGTGTGTGAATGAGAGAGTGAGAACACACAGATGCATGGCTTGCTGTAAATGACAGGCCGAGCCTGAGGTAGTGTGTATGCGTGCAAGTGTGCGCGCGCACGCGCACACACACACACACACACACACACACACACACACACACACACACACACATACACACACACGGCTCTGTGTGAGCCTGTGATGCCTGTAGGTGAAGAGTCTGCAGCACCATATGGAGCTGTGAAAATTAACATCAAGAGCAAAAACGCAGCAGCAGCAGGAGGTCCTGTCTTTCCCTTCACTCACTCTCTCTCTCTCTCTCTCTCTCTCTCTCTCTCTCTCTCTCTCTCTGTCCTCCCTCTCCATTCTTGACCCTTCTCTTCTCACCAAATGAAATTTCGTGATGTAAAGAGAGAACTGGGGTAGGGGGGGAGGCAATGAGAGAGAAAGAGAAAGGAAGAAAAGGATATTAGAGGAAGAGGGTGAGTAATAAATTAATGGGGTGTAAAAACACGACGAGCTTCAGAGTAGTGCCCGTGGCACTGTTTGCCAAGAACAGAAAAGTTCCTAAAGATTTAAATCACCATTTCTCTAATCAAACTGGATGACGATGCCCAATGACTGAGCCATGCACTGCAATTCTGCTGACATAACACAGAGGTCTTCACACACACACACACACACACACACACACACACACACACACACACACACACACACACACACACACACACACACTCATTACAACAAAGAATCTAAGTTTTATTTCCCAAGTCAGATTTTTAAATCATAAATAAGTAAACAAATGTTGAGTGCAGCTAACACCCAGTGCAGCCGGAGAACACAAAAGGCACTGGGTTATCAAAGGCGGGCCATGTCTCTCACTGTCTATGGTGAGACGTTCATGTAAAAGAACCATTGCTGACTTTCGTAAAGAGTAGCTGCAAAGCCATCAGCGTGTTTCTGTCCCTTGCTAAAGGGTTGTGTCAGGAATGGCCTCCGACCTAAAAACCTATGCGAAATGAAATGTGCGAATCAGATGATTCGCTGTGGCGACTCCCGAGAAAGGGAAAAAGCCGAAAGGAAGAAAGAAAGAAAATAAGTAAACAAATTGATAAGAAAAACAAACAAATAAATAGATAAATAAATCAGTCACCGAATCTCACACTACACTGATTTAACTTGAATATATAACCAAAATACTGGAGTGGATCCCAGGAAAGTGGGTGAAATGTGGCTGATAATACAAAAAAGAGATGAGTATTTGTGTGTGTGTGTGTGTGTGTGTGTGTGTGTGTGTGCACTACTTTATGTAATAGCACTTGGCGTATTAGCATGACAATAGACCCTGCTAGAGAGCAATGAAAAACACTTACAAATGCGATATGCCCTAGGCAATAAGCTTGGGCAGCACACACACACACACACACACACACACACACACACACACACACACACACACACACACACACACATCTCTATAAAGGCCTAAACGTGAACATACTTTGCTTAGTGACTTCATATAAGCAGCATCCTACATTAATTCCTACTCAGGTGTGTGGCTGATCTATGTCCTCTGCCCACATAAATAATCCCATGTACTTTAATACTCAAGGTCTTGGCACTGGATGTGGTCTCTGAGTGTTTCTTCCTGTTTTCCACGAGCTGCCCTGAGTGGCTGCTCTGGTTTAATATGCTAATTAACCCAACAGGCATGCTGGGAGTAATTTATTGAGCATTAGTCAACATTTCCCTTATTAAAGAGCCCCTATACACTTTCAGTGTGATCCAGATCTAGTGTGTGCGAGTACATATTGTGATATGCAGATCATTCTTTAATCCTGTAATGCAAATATTATCGACTATTTAATAACATTAAACTTTTCGCAAATTCATCTTGGAGGAAATCAAACTTGTATGCACGTATTTACATGTAAAAAAATTACAATATACCATAACATATTTAAACAAGTAAATATGGCTCACCTTCTTAAAAAAAGTACAGATAGAGATACCCAAAAATTATATGAAAATAAATAATGATATATACAGTACATACAGTGAGAGATTTCCTTTCGGCTTTTCCCCTTTTGTAATCAGGGGTCGCCACAGCGAATGATTCGCACGTTTGGTTTGGCGTAGGTTTTTATGTCAGATGCCCTTCCTGACGCAACCCTTTAGCAAGGGACAGAAACACGCTGATGGCTTGGCAGCTACTCTTTACGAAAGTCAGCATTGGTTCTTTTACATGAACCGCTCAGCATAGACAGTGAGAGACATGGCTGGCCTTTGATAACCCAGTTAGCTGCACTGGGAGGTACAGTGGCAACCTAGTGGAGAGTGGGACTCGAACCCCCAACCGAAGGATCAGCGATCCAGCACTCTTTACCACCAGGCCACCACTGTCCCATATATTATATATATATATATATATATATATACACAAAAATAAAAGGACAGGACAAAGACTTTCTATTGAAACTCCATTTATCACTACAGATCTGTTTCGAGGGGTGGTGAAACCATCCTCTCTCTTCAGGTGATTCTTCTATAATCACCTGAAGAGAGAGGATGGTTTCACTACCCCTCGAAACAGATCTGTAGTGATAAATGGAGTTTCAATAGAAAGTCTTTGTCCTGTCCTTTTATATATATATATATATATATATGTCGTCTGTCTGTCTTCCTTTCGGCTTTTTCCCTTTTGCTCGGGAGTCGCCACAGCGAATTATTTGATTCGCACGTTTGATTTGGCAGAGGGTTTTTACGTCGGATGCCCTTCCTGTCACAACCCTTTTAGCAAGGGACAGAAACACGCTGACGGCTTTGCAGCCTACTCAAATGTGCGAATCAGATGATTCATTGTGACGACTCCCGAGAACGGGAAAAAGCCGAAAAAGAAAAGAAGAAGAGATGCTATGTGCTTCAGTTTGCATGTCGTTTCCTCCGATCTTTACAGGGTTCATTCCCTTCCTATGGAAGCTGACAAAGATCACAGCACACAGCTAGCTAATGACTTAATATGCAGAACAATATATAGCAGTCTGTACGTGATTTATTCCATGTGCCGGCCAATCAGAATAGACGTACTGTCATTATCTTATTATAATAATACAGCTTATTTCTTCTGTCTGTACGGAGAAGCAGAGCATAGAAAAACTCACCTGAGGATAGGGGAAATGGCCGAGAGCCAGCTGGGAAAAGGAAAAAAAAACAACTATCATTTATTTCATCGAGTTAAAAGATAAAACGAACACTGATGCACAAACTGATAAACACATCCTCACAGTCAAATAAATCTCTGGAAAAAAAAAAAAAAAAAATATATATATATATATATATATATATATGTATATATATATATATATATATATATATGTATATATACATACTGTCTAAAAACTTGCCTCACACAACACCCAAAATGTTGTTTAAATCCCTCTGCGCCCAATAAATTTCTCAAACAGCACGTTCACAACTTGTACACTTTACCCTGCAGCTTGTGTTTCTTCAACAATACTGTTTAAAAGGCTTAATGTGCCACTGACTGAGAGACTCAGGCATCCAGTGGATTAAAAAGAAAAAGGAAAAAAAAAAAAAAAAAAGGTTGAGAACAAGCTAGAGTGCAACAAGCCTAAAAACACTCAGAGTGACGGATGTTGTTTTATTCATTTCGAACCAATGAATGAAAACAGAACTTTAAAGCAAGAAATGGGAAAAGAAGAGCAGAGCAGAGCACGTGAAGGAATATTTAAATAAATAACCGGTTCTGAATGTTTTCATTGCTGAGCTGAGTTCGCCTCAGAACTTGTCAGGTCCAGTTACGGGATGAAAATGGTTAAATAGTGAAGTTCATTGGCTAATTCTTCCCAAGTGCTAGGCATGAAATAACACGGCAACTGCTCTCACTGACCAACAAAACACCCAGTCAATAAATTTGACAGATGCCTACTCCTAATCAATGACTGTTTTAATTGTTAAGATATTCAACACTATTGACAAATACACAAAGCCTATTTGTCACAACCACTGAGATTTGCTGACAAAACCAAATTAAAAATCAATTTCGCTGATTTAAACTACCAGCACGGCAAATTTACTCCAAGAACTTCCCCAGTTTGTACAAAGGAATGCACTGGGACCTACAATGCACACCATGATTTTGAATCAAATAAATTCAGAAAACACATGAAAACAGCTGCATGAGTGAAAGCGAAGTTGAGAAACACAGGTAGATAGAACATGGTGCACTGATTAAGTAAGGACTCCGCAATATACAGGGATCCCTCACTTTGTGCGGTTAATTGGAACCGAGATCCCGCCACCACCATCAAATTCCGTGAAGTAGGATCAACCCCCCCTGACTGACGTATACGTACATGTATATGTGTATATAATATCAATAAATACATATTCAACACTATAAATGCTAATCATAACAAATAAACATTCAAAAATAATGCATAAGATGTAAATAAAATATAAATACATACACATACACACACATTTTTATGTGAGGTGCGCATCTGAGTGTGTGCACGTGCAACTGTGTGTGTGCACACATGCACTCAGATGCACACCTCACATAAAAATGTAAGTAGTTTTGATGAGGGGTTTTGGGTTGTTTTTTGTTTCTGTTTGTTTGGGGTTTTTTTAATTTGCGTAATTAACCTTGTTTTGTTGCATTTTCCTTAACCTTTCTGACGCTGCATGAATTGAAGTGAGACGGAGTGAGGGATCCCAGTAGTTTTAAATACAGAGCTTTCCTCAAAAAATATCAAAATTCTACTGCACACACACTTCATTCAAGGTATATAGGGACTCAAGTAGGATTCATGATGGGAAAAGAAAAAGAATGGGACAATGAGTTAGTATGTGTGTGCGCACATGCATGCATGTATGCGTGTGTGTGTGTGTGTGTGTGTGTGTATGTGTGTGTGTGTGTGTGTGTGTACAGTATAGGTCTTTACTGCAGTCAGTGGGAGATTCTGAGTGTGATCCATGCATCGCTGTAGGCCAACATCTGCTTGGACAGGCTGCCTGCAGGGACTATTAATATCTCTTAGCTAACACACACACACACACACACACACACACGCGCGCACACGCACATGCACACATGCACACGCATGCACACGTACGCACAATTCATTGCTGCTAAGACTTGTAACACATGCTTACTGCACAAGGCTGCTGCCTTTATACCACACGCGCACACACACATGCACACACAATCTTGAGCTTAACCATGCTGACACCCACACCCACCTACCCACACACACACCACAGATGTTTCTATTGTGTAAATTGCCTGAAGTGTGTGTTTGGTGCTTGTATTAAAAGCTCCATGCTTTGCATAAGGATGAGAAAAATAATCAAATTGAAGTCATGTTTCTCAGTTTAAAATGCTTCCACAGTGATGCGATGCTGTGTCGGGAACAACACCTGACAAAAATAAATAAATAAAAAAATAACACCTGATGCTCAGCAGTGGATTGCTGGATTATTTCTGTGTATAAATGTCCAGAACATATTGTTAATTATGTTTAATTCAGTGATAAACTGCACATTATGCAGCCTGTAGTTACATGTAATACTGTGGAATTCTTCGATATGGTTCTTTGCTGGCATCATCTAAATTCTCACACGTTTAAACAGTCGTTCTCTTTTTCCTATCTTGTACAGAGAATATGAAATATGTAAACACCCTGCCCCGAAGAGTCTGAAAATGGCCTGATATTTGCATTTCCACAAATGTGAAACAAACATTAATGCTTACGATACTTTTTCCCCTAAACAAGCCATGTTTAAATATATATACTGTACTGTATATATATTTATGATTATGCATAGATCGCATGGAACATCTGCTCCACAAGCACAGTAGAACTGATGACAAGTTGAAACGTGTAACCATTTTGCTTACTTTAAATTCAATCCAGGACGAGTATGATTAAAATTAATTCACACCACTTCATTAAACAATCACTCTAAAAACCCTTAGACAAGCTTATTACTTCACCTCAAACATAATTTTTTAAAAATAAGCATGGACTAAAGTGTGAAAATTCTTTCACAGTATTTTTTTTATCAGTTTTACTGTTCCTACAGGAAGAAAATATGGAATGTAGGAAAGAAGGACCACAGTTTTTAATGTATTCAAACATTTATTCTTTCCCTCTGATACAGCATATTAAGATTCCTTTTACATTATTAATTTAACTGGGAATCAACTAATGATTCACCGTCCAACTCTTTATCCAAGAGTAAATTACACTATTGGGCAGAATCCCAAATGGCTTCTTATCCACCTCTTCATTTTGTGCACTATGAAGAATTATAAAATGATGGCAGTGTAAATCCACTTCATCTAACAGCACAAGTCCAATAATGCTTGTTCGAAATCATATACTTTATACCCACAGTAATTTTTATAAAGTAAATGTTCTTAAAATATACAGACGCTCCCCAACTTATGTTTTTGTTTGGTTCCAGACGGCGGAACGCAAGTTAAAAAAAAAAAAAAAAAAAGTTGTTACTGTATGTTACAGTGATGTATGACGTTCATACTGTACTATACATCCAGAAATACCATTACCGTATCTCATAAAACACCCCTAAATCAATTATTATAAACATAACATTGTAAAATAATATCAAATATATCAAATAATATCAACATTAATTTCAAATAAATTAAATTCAAGCAAAATAATTTCAAATAGATAAATTTTAATCAAATTCACTCATCAAATATCAAATACAGTATCAAATATAACCTTTAACATGCTCTATGATGCGATCTTTGTAAATGGTTCCGATGGTCGACGGATGGTCACTTTACATGAAGCTGAGCCAAGTCACTTTACATTAAGCTTAAAACAGCCAATCAACGCTTACAATACGTGAAGCACTCCACGAAAAGTAGTTCACGTGCTTGTGCTTGAGAAAAAGCGCGGGTTATAAGAACTTCCGGTCTATCAAGTGAGCAAGGGCGCCGTTGAATACTTGTTTAGTACTCAGCCTGCACTGATGTGAATCACCAGCAGAGCAGAGAGTTCTCTTTCTTTTCTGGATTCGGGTTTTCATTCATTTTACAACTCTCTTTGCTTAACTGACTATGCATGGTAGATTGTGCCGATCCGAGCAGATAGTTAATTCAGTCTTGGGAAAACTGGAAATTCCGGCATATGCCGGAAAACTTGCACCCATGCTAGTAGGCTTACGCGTCTGACCAACCATATTTGCTTAGGTTCACAAAAGTCCGCAAAACAGTGTAAACACAAAAATCACAGCGATGACGTCTTAACACAAGGGTAACACGGAGTAAACTGGGAAGCAGCAGGGCACATTCAGTCTGTGGTTTGTAAACAATGGACGCAGCGTCATTACATCAGCGTACTACGTAGGTACGTCTCGTACTCAAAAATTGACCCCCCCCCAAAAAAAACCCCAAAAAAACCAAAAACGTAAAATTGAAGGAAAAACAAAACGTAAAATGGATGAACGTAAGTCGGGGAGCGTCTGTCTAGCTATCTCAGAAAATGTGTATTTTTAATATACATTTTTAAAGGTCCTCTAGCATTTCAAATGATTGAAAACAGAATCTGAAATATTTATACATTCATGATTTGTCATTTAGTTAATTAATAGTTTTAAAATAAAAAATTAAAATGGTCTTAATAAACATCAAGATATTCCTGAGTCAATTTCTTGCCAAAGTGCAAACAGCCAATTAGCATCTCGATGCATTTAGGCACAGGAGGGACGGACGGGCAACCAAACCATCCAAAATAAAGTTGATGGTTTCATAGGTATGATGCACTGCTAACGTGGGCCATGTTATGAACATTGGGAATAGTACTCAGTGATGCTGCTATGATGCTGCTCAGGTCCCTTGAACCCAAGAACATTTGTATATGAATAAAAATCACTTCAAAGGAGCAAAACCTTTTGTATACATAATATACAATTATATTGTCTATACAACTCAAAAATCAAGAAACCATGATTCAAATTTTAAATTACTAGAAAGCAGGAGTTGTGGACTTCATGTAGGGTGTGAAAATAAAGGTCTTACCTCCATGAAAGAGATTCCTAAACTCCAAACATCTGAATGAATTCCATATTGTTCCCCTGATATTCTCTCTGGCTGCACAACACACACATGTACATAATATATTACAACAAAATATAATTTTTGGGAAAGTGTGGACAAACTGGGGTTGCATCAGTTCTGATTGGTTAAATTTTATCAGGGGCGGTACAGTGACATAGTGGTTAGCACATATGTCAAACAACAACAAGGTCATGGCTTCACTGATGTGAAGTTTGCATATTTTTCTGAGATGCTTTGAGGGTTTCTCTGGGTACTGCAGTTTCCTCCCACAGTTCAAAGATGCATATTAGGGTAATTGGCCCCTTCCGAAATGCCCCTTAGGTGTTGGGTGTGAATAGCTACAAATGTTTTTGTCTTGTGATGGTTTGGCAAGCTGTTTTGGGTGTACCCAACCTTCGAGATAGGCTCCATTCATAATAAATGAATGCATACATATGTAAATTGAATGAGATTGTTGGTCTCTTGAGCTTTATATCAAATATTAGTTCTTGCCCCATTTGTATTTGTACTTGTCAAATACACACTATGTTTCCATTTAAAATATAATACGACAAAATCTATGCTAGATTATTTACAGAAATGCACCTACTTGTACATGTATCTAAAAAATTACAACTCTTTAGGTCTTTACACATACAGTCCATCATGAATGGTCATTATGATTTGCTTTTTTTTGACTGACAATGTATTTTTTAAAACGACTATCCCATTATTGCACACTTT
Organism: Plotosus lineatus; assembly: GCA_024760905.1. NCBI lineage: Eukaryota > Metazoa > Chordata > Actinopteri > Siluriformes > Plotosidae > Plotosus > Plotosus lineatus. The sequence continues at coordinate 14,084,716 of CM045748.1, forward strand.
CCTATCCAGGACACTTTGTACATGTGTGAAACATTCCTTCATTTGTCAAACCGATTCATCCCTCTAAGGTCACAGGGAGGCGACAGCCTATCGCAGTCCATTCTGGGAAAAGGTGAGATAGATCATTACACAACTATTCACACTCACACTTAAACATAGCACAATTCAGAATAGCCAATTAACCTAATGTGCCTGTCTTTGGACTGTGGGAATAAATTAGGGTACCTGGAAAATCAAGCAAACGCAGGTAGAAACACTTTTTCTAAGCCTGGGACTCAAACCCAGGACGTCAATGCTGTGAGAAGGACATGCAAACCACTTACGCCAACTGTTGAATTCTTTTACGCTTGATTTTTCTTCCACTTTATCAACAAAATGAACATATTCAATCAATCAGGGTGTAGATTCTGGACACATCACAATGCTGGAGGAATGACCTAGTCTCCGAATTATTTTGTTTCTGGGAACATAACAATATTTGACCAGCACCACAAAAATGACCAAGACAATGTTATCCAAGACATGGAAAAAATGTGCTGAAAGAGAAGCAGCTTTTTAAAGTGTCACCTTAGCGTCTCCAGCAAAAGACTGACCTATAGACACTCTGAGGAAAATCTGAATATAGCCATAAAAAGGCAGATGGTGTATCCAAACCATCCCTTACCCTTTTATGTTATTGATTAAGCACCAACTTATCGACTCCAGCACTTATACTGAGACACGCTTCGTCATATTTCTGTTAAATTAGTGAACTTTATTCCCACCCCCTCACATCAATTTATTCATGCCATTCAGTATGAGTACAGACCTTAGGAGGGAACGCATAGTGATGGAAGGTGGGTTTCCATTACATCCAGTATGATGGAGACATTTATAGAAAATCCCTTGTAGATGTGCGCTACAGAGCCCGTAGTGGCCTTTTACACTCTAATATGCCATTTTGACCTAATTACAGATCGAACAGCTGCAACCTGCATGAACTTCATTACTGAGCACTGTGTGCCAGACCTCCGGGAGAACAACTGACAGAGGACATGATATCATTTAAATTTACAAATCATATCCCTTATTGCACACACGCTTCCTGCTGGGGTGCTAATGAAGAGCAGAGGAAGAGTAGTGTGTGTGTGTGGGGCGAGAATCTGTATTTAATATCAATGACCCTTTTGAATGCTAAAACCTTTTGAAATAAAGTATTACACACACACACACACACACACACACACACACACACACACACACACACACGAGCGCGAGGTGATTAGTACTAGTGATTAGTTGATTATTACTGAGATTCTTACAGTAACTTAATTAGCAGTTCAATGCTGCTATGGGAATAAAGACATTCTGTAAATACTCGTGTATAAACAAAGTCTGATTGGAAACTGAATGCTCGAACTTCCCATTTCATCTCCCAAGATCCTCAGTGGAAGTCCAGTGTGGGTAAAAATAAATAAATAAAATAGACCTGAAATGATATACAGTGGTACCTCACCTTACGAAATTAATCCGTTCCAGAGCTTTTTCGTACCCTGCATTTTTCGTAAATTGAACCACATTTTGCATGTAAAACGCATGATTCATTCCAAGGCCCCCCAATACTACCCCCTAAACCCTTTAAAAATGATAAAATCATACCTTTTAAGACCTCCTTCTGCTTCAATATCGTACCGATGGTAGACGGATTTGGCCATATTCCTTTGCAATATCACTTGAGCCCGTTTCTTCTCCTCACTCGCACCGGAAATCACACACGTCTGTGTGTGCGCATATTGACCATGTCTTCTCAGCAGAGTTATAATCTTACAAATGTTTATGGAAGGTTAAAAGCCTGAGTCAAGAAATGAAGCATAAAACAACTGTAACTCTGCCCTTTACACGAAAAGCATCATGGTGGATTCAGCTCTATAATAGGCAATGGGAGGTCGATGCATCATTCCTCCTAGGCAATGATGTCCAAGATGGCGTCAGGTGGACCTGTCCAAGATGGCACTTGAGTGAAGGCGACATGAACGATAGCTCAGTTGTTAGCCAATGGGAGGCCAGTGGGGCGGGATGTTTGAACGTCATTGATGGGAGAGCAGCTCGTGCACTGTTTGAATGGCGCGTTTGAATGTTTGAATGGCACGTTTGAATTTTTAAGATGGCGCTTTCATAACGTGAACTTGTTTCGTATCCTGAAACAAAATTCTTTGGTGAGACTTTTGTAAGGTGAGGTACCACTGTATGTGTGAATTAACCGGCTCTGGTGCTTCTAAATGGCTTGTTTAGAAGGTTATAAAACTTAAAGGTGACTCGGTGCTTCACTTTGTGCTCACTTACCGCCATATATGCGTTGGTTCCAACGTAGGTTTTGGCGATAGAGTTTACTAGCTGCACAAAAAAGAAGAAATTTAGTTAATTTTTGACAAAGATGATCATGCCCAGCTAAAAAAAAAAAATGAATACACATGGGTCACTTAGTGTGAAATCACCAGGATTTTTAAAAATCTATCCAGGTCACCCCAGAGATCTCAAATGACTCTCCAAAATTTATTTGAACTGGCTGAGTACTTGCCCAAATGGTCAAATCAGACTGTGACTGGAGACCTATGTTTGCTATTTTACAGCGCTATCCATTTTTCTAAGAGAAAACAGCCAACAGAAAAACTGAAACAAGAACAGTTTGAATTTTTATAACTTCTTGCAAAAACAGATACTGTAAATAGTAATTTCTGTGAGGCTGCAGAAGGAGTAATGAGCTCAAGAGCTCCTTTTGAAAATATTTTCTCTATCTTGGACACCCAAGTATTGTACAAATCAAATCTGAGCTTCATATCTGTACTTATTTCTTTAAAAAAAAAAAAAAAAAGGGGACAGTGACAACCCGTTGAGGGTGGGGCTTGAACCCTCAACCTTGGGTTCAGTGATTCAGCACCTTACCACCAGGCCACCTCTAGGTGGGTCATTCCATGTCAAGTCAACCAATTTTCAGAAAGTCCCTGACCTGAGTCCCTCTGATTTTTCTAATTTTGTGAATACATGAAGGAAATGTATATAATGAAGAAATCCAAAATTTGAGCACCTAATTCCTAATAACTTCAAAGTTATGGTCTGCTGTACACCACTGGGTGTTCCCTCAACTTACGGCCTCTGCACGTTTTGTAGAATACAGATAGAGATATGAAATGTTCAGCATTCAATCATAGACATGTAATGTACAGAATAACGCAGTAATAGCTTCATTGTTTGCATTATTCTGTTCTACAGTTAGAAGATAAACTTGGGGAAAATCTGAGGGGAGCAGGTGGGAATCATTAGTTGAAATTGACATAGAATGACCCAGGTGGGATTGAGAAGGAGGGGGGGGGGGTGAGAGAGAGAGAGAGAGAGAGAGAGAGAGAGAGAGAGAGAGCGAGAGCGAGAGAGAGAGAGACTGATTGAAAAGAAAACCTGGCACACTGATGCAATTGTTATATGACTATAGAAAGGATTAGGATGGACACACACACCTCAACTATTGGTCAGGCACATGCTGTATGAATACAAATTAAAGCCAGGGTATGTGGGTTTAACTGTTCATCCTGTATGTGTGTATTTGAGATGGCCTAGATGATGCTGTTATTGTCACCACACGCACGCACACACACACACACACACACACACACACACACACACACACACACACACACACACACACACACACACACACAAAATTTAAATGCACCCCTGGTCAGAGTGGTAATTAGAGAGCTGAGAGACACATGAGTGATGAAGATGGGGTTAGAGAGTGAAGAGACTGATCCCCAATGGGAACACAGGACTGACAGGCAACAATGAAAGAAGAGAATGAAGAGATCATGCCTGATAGCGCAATGCATATCTGATTGGAACTGGCCTGCAAATAAGCTTTCTCTCTCTCACTTTTACTCCATCATGCTTTTTCTTGGACGAACGAACGAACACACACACACACACACACACACACACACACACACACACACACACACACACACACACACACACACACACACACACACACAGCATACATGCAGCGCAGTCAAAATACCAAGACGTACTTGTGTGCTGACTCCGAAATCACACAGTTTTACTTGGCCTCTCGTGTTCACGAGCATGTTGGAAGGCTTCACATCTGCACAGAACCAAAAACATTTTTACTTTTTTAAATAATATACACTGGCAACAGTATTTTTTTGTATAAATCAGGTCATCTGAAATGTTTAGTGGTAAGATGTACTAGAGATATGCACATATATCTGAATAACCAGTAATCCTGTAAAATGTACACAAGAATACTCGAGCCACCGACAAGTGTTTTTCCTCTCAAAAGTGTGCAGGACGGTTTATTTCTCACTTTAAAGTCAGACTTGCTGAGGAAAAGCTCAGAATTTAATGACTGAGCCTCTGTGTATAAAGGCTGTATTGTTAAAATGAATCACACAGATGCATCTTTTAAACCATACATCAGAATCTGGTTTAAGAATAAATAGCTTGGTGGTCGCGAAATAATAATCACATCACCAGTAAACTAATTTCTGTTTTTATTTTCCCGACGGAAATGATTTCCAACTCACTTTAAACTTGGGGGGGGGGAGGCACACAACAGCCCCCTAGTATGCTTCTGTAGAAATCTGTACTAGGTTATTTATTATACAAAACAGGGCACTATGGTGACGTACTCCTTACAGCAAGGTCATGGGTTCGAGTCCCAGGTTCACCAAGGGTGTGTCTATGTGGAGTTTGTATCTTCTTACGCGTGCGTGTGTGGGTTTCCTCTGACTACTCTCAGAGTCTGAAGATATTCACATTAGGCTAACTAGCTGTTTCAAATTGCCCTTAAGTGCAAGTCTGAACGACTGTGTGTGTTGCCCTGAGATGGTTTGGCAAGCTGTCCAGAGGGTACCACACCTTCACCCAGTGTCAGTTGAGATTATGCAGATCATCCATATACAAATCAGTGAAAAAAATATCAAAAGGAAAGCCACATCTCAAAATAATTAGACGCAGAGATCACATTAATATACATTATCTTACATAATAAGCTGTAAATAATGCTGTTACACGGTTTAAACTGGAACCAGGTATCTCAGGCTTATCAATAAACATCATGTATTTCCAGAAGGAACACCTGAACTGATCCTCAATAGTCATTACACCAGTTACTGCTTTCAGGTTTATTTATTTTGTTACTGGTTGAATAACTGTACCAAGTACACAGCTGTACTAACAGATTCATATTAACCTGTACTGTGATTGAATATAGTTTACATTCACTATACTTTGAGTCAGTTAGACGTTTCAGCAACTTTAAATTTTAAGCAATATCAGACTTTGCGTTGCAGCAGCAGGGCTACAGACTGAAATATTGAGCTGCCACTCAGTGAGGACGACATCATTTAGTAAAGCTATTGCTCTGCGTTAATAGTTGTGCTCATTATTTCTCTATATTACGTCTGTCAGATACGTACACATGCTTCATCATCAACAGAAACACTTAACTGCAGTGTAAAAATTATGCCATTAAATATACTTCAACTGAAAGTTCATTAACTTTTACAGGGATCAGAATAGAAAAATATTTGAGATCATTCAGACTCTGAACGCTGTAATCTTAGTTGCGGTGACTAACTACTACGAGATCAAACACATGAGTTACAGTTTAGTAGCATAGCTGATGCTCTTTTTCTCACCTCGGTGCAAAATCTTCAGGCTCCACAAATATGTCAGTCCTTTCACCACCTAGAAAAGAATTTAGATCCACAGTGACAACCATTTTTACACAAGATAATTTTAGAATGATTAAAATGCAACAAAAAATGTAAGAAACAAAATTGTTTCGTTCTCACTGAAAATGCAGATTGGGTCAAAACACTCAACAGACCACAGTGATCTTTTACATAAATGTTATTAATGACTATAGCTGTTTATCAGTAGAAAAGAAAAATTATACCGTATTCGACGTAATAAGCACCCCGCTCCAATAAGCACCCCAGCTTTTTTTATCTTCGGTCTAATAACCGCCCGTGTGTACTCGGAGCAAAATCATAGATCAAACATACCAATTTTATTCGATCAGTCTCTATAACGGTAAAATGATGCATTCTCTGCCTGTAAAAGTGAGTTTACACAGTATTTCAAGACTCCCTGCCACTGGGAAATATCTATAATGTTCATCAGTAACAACACGTTTGATTGTGCCACCGTGCTTTTAAAAAACAGGAAAATATTTTGCTGTGTTCTCTTGGTAAATGTCCAACAACCGATGAACCATTAGAAACTGCTATGGGATGCTCTGAATGAATGGAGCGATGTACTAGATATGGATCTATCAGAAAGTGATGACGAGTATTTTTCACCTGATTCTCCCGCTCACTAACTTCATAAATTTAAAGACGTTCCTGGTCATGTGCTTTTGTTTATGTTCGTGTTGATTGGTTCAACATGCCATGTGATAAAGTTGATATTTGTGTTGATTGGCTCGATTTTACTTCCAGGAAAATGTTTAAAGGAACAGAACCAGGAGGGAAAAGTAAGGGGTCTTTTTTAATTTATGCTGTCTTCTGTTTATTTTCAGCTTTCATGTAAGTAGTTTGGTTGATACCACAAAATGAATAACAAAAATACCAGTAAAACTCTTTTACTGTTATGTTATTATTCATGTTTTCCACCGTGATGGTAATAAGCACATACTGTTCCACTCCGCTGGCATTCATTTTAATAAGCGCCCACCCACTCCATTTTTTCAGCGCCCTGGGCGCTTATCACTTTGAATACGGTATATATGATTAAGACAGGCTTTCAAAAGACGTTTATGATCAATAGTTCAAGAGGGACAATTATTCTGATGACTATTAGTGTTATTCATGGGTGACATGGTCGCACAGTGGCTAGCACATCTGCTTCATATCTGCTCAGTTGGGCCTGTTCAATTGGCTTGGGTGGAGTTTGTACTTTCTCCCTGTGCTTGTGTGGGCTTCCTCCAGGTAATCCAGTTTCCTCCAACAGTCCAGAGACTTGCACATTAGGCCAGCCTAATTGGCTGTATGAGTGTGAATGGTTGTGTATGTTGGCCCTGCAATTGTCACCTTCACCCAGTGTCGGCTGTGACGGGCATTAGCCTCCTGCGACCATAGTAGGATTAGTGAGTGAGATTACTGTTATTATTAATATATTGACAACTTACAGCCACAGCAATCCGGCCCAGGACGCGCTCTGGAATCCTCCGATAAACATCCAGAGACCCACCTACATAGAAAAATATATGCATTCATGCGACAAAATAAGTATACCTCAAAGCCACCCTCCATTTGAACAGCAAACATTTCCCCGTTTTTAATCTACTGTCTAAAGACAAAAGTGAACCACAAAGTTCTGATTTTTAATCATTTTCAAGTAGAGGGTAAAACGCTTGTCCCATGGTATGTTCTTATTTTGTCACATGACTGCACATTAAAAGCAAGCTCCACCCATGTGATAACAGTTTATTTATGCATATACACATGAGAAGAATTACATCTAAATCAATAAAAACAAACTTGAATATAGCCAGTTATTAAATGAAACTCACCATCCATAAACTCGGTGCAGATTGATATTCGGTTCTCCACAAAGAAAGCACTGTAGAACTTTATGATGTATGGAGAGTCACACTATAAACCACAGAAACAATAAATTAGACTAGATACAATTCCTCAATTTTAAACAGTCAAAGAAAAACACTGTACAAAGTTTACATCACAGAATTTAAAAAGGGGGTGTGTCTACATCTTATCTCAAAGTATTGGAACAGTAATGGCATTGGCTTTACAGTACAGTAAAGATTTCTGTGTTTAAGCTCAAACGATGATTACTACCAGAGAAGAATTCTAGCTTTCGATTCCTGATCTTTACAACTTAGAAGACAGGACCTAGATTTTAGAACCACTTATTTTTTTCAAGTGATCAAAAATACTGAAACATTTCTCACTAGTAGTACATCAACAAGGTGCAGGTTTGATGCTGCAGCCATCCTCGACCGGGAGTCCGTGGAAGTTAATTAGGTGAGTTGTCACAGGAGCAAGGGATGGTATATGCTCCCCTGTTACGCATAGCAATCACTAGCCAATCATGGGGGTCCATGAGCTCATTCCTTTTATAGGCCTTCTCTCTGAGTACATTAGGCTGCCTCCAAATGCATATGCGCAGCAGTTCATAAAGAAGCGGGTGGCAGCATTGCATGACACAAAGGTTAGGTGGTGGTAGTATTTGATAGGGAGGCAATGCTTAACGGGTGGGAATTTGATATGACTAAAGACTTAAGAGGGGGAAAAATACTGGAATAAGTGTTTCTTGTTGCCCTACTGTGCCCTTTAAAAGTAAGTGTTCAACATTTAATAACTTTGAATGTCTACTCTTGGTCTGAGTCTCACCCACGTAAACAGGGGAGAACATGGAAACTCCACATAGAAACACACGTGCTGGGAATCGAACCCAGGACCTTCTTTTGTGAGGTGGATGTGCTAATTCCTACGCCACGGTGCCACCAGAAAATCCGAATGAAATTTGAAAATAAATACAAAGCTCAGGCAGAAAACATCTGAAACTAAGATTACTTGGGATCACTAATATTTATTAATCAATAATGTTACGCCAGTTGATAACACCAGAAATCTAAAGTCGCATCAATTTAGCCAAGTTACTGAGAATTTCTCACACTCATCATCATGCAGCAAGACAATGACCCAAAAGCGCACCGCGAACACAACAAACGAGTTCATCATGGGTAAATCATCAAGTGTTTACACTGGACAAACCAGTCAAACTGAACACAGATAAAACATGTATTTTTCCTGCCAAAAAAGAAAACTGAAGACAAAGATCGCTGTGCTCCAACCTGTGCTCAAATCATGAAGAACTATAATGGAAAGTGTGATGTTTACATTTACAGTATTTAGCAGATGCTCTTATCCATAGCGACTTAGAAGCGTTAAAGTCTCCATCAGTGAATATAGATGCTCCCCGACTTACCTTCATTCGTTTTATGCATTTTTCGATTTTACGTTTAAAAAAAAAAATTGTCAAATTTTGAGTTTAGCATGCTCTCTGTAGTACGAAACGTACCTACATAGTACGCAGACGTAATGATGCAATGATGTAATGATGCTGCGTCCATTGTTTACAAATAACAGACTGAACGTGCCCTCCTTCTTCCCAGTTCACCCCGTGCTACCCCTATGTTAAGATGTCGTCTCTGTGATCTTTGTGTTTACACTGTTTTGCGGACTTTTGTAACCCTAAGCAAATATGGTTGGTCAGAAGCGTAAGCCTACAAGTGATACTGGTAATCAGAAAAAGCGGCAAGCCATCTCGTTAGAAACGAAGATGTCTATTATCAAGAAAATTGATGCTGGTGAAAAACATGCGACTGTTGCATGTTTCTTCCAAATGGCTCCGTCGACCATTGGAACCATTTACAAGCAGAAAGATCGCATCACAGAGAATGTTAAAGGATATATTTGATACTGTATTTGATGAGTGAATTTGATTAAAATTTATCTATTTGAAATTATTTTCCGAATTTAATTTATTTGAAATTAATGTTGATATTATTTGATATTATTTTACAATGTCATGTTTATAATAATTGATTTAGGGGTGTTTTATTAGATACGATAATGGTATTTATGGATGTATAGTACAGTATGAACATCATACGTCACTGGAACATACGGTAACAAACTATGTTTTTTTTTTTTTTTTCCACCTTGCATTCGGCCGTCTGGAACCTAACTAAAACGTAAGTTGAGGAGCATTTGTATATTCTTATACTGGTTTGTTAGAACACAAAGTATCCCGTCAGTCAAACTCAGATGGTTGGTGTTGTGGGGTTTTTGTGGTGTGTGTTTGTATACAGCAGGGGTCCCCAACCTTTTTATCACCGCAGACCGGTTAACGCTTGACAATTTTACCACGGACCGTGTGTGTGTGTGTGTGTGTGTGTGTGTGTGTGTGTGTGTGTGTGTGTGTGTGTGTGTGTGTGCGCGTGTGTTATAGATTGTTTCATGTTGTAAATATAATTTCTTTATATAAAATATTATTATTATTATTACTATTACTATTGATAATAATAATAATAATAATAATAATAATAATAATAATAATAATAATAATAATAATAATAAGCACTCCATGGATGTTATTTTTCAGCAGCTGAAATAAAGTTGGTTGGGAAGTAGAGCTTGAACTTTTCTTAAAAAAAAAAAAAAAAAAAAAAAAAACCCACAGGTGATGGTGCACCAGCTGGGCGAATGAAGGCTCAGGCTCAGTCTCACCCAAAATCTCCACTATTGTTTGAAACATGGCCAACTCGCCTCTTGTTCATGTGCCGTCCCCTTGTGGTTTACATTTTTGCACTCAAATGTCCGACATGTAACCAAGAGAATCTGGTCATTTTTCAAAATAAAAGATTTTTCAAAATTAAAGATCGTTCAGACTCAGATAATAACTAAAACAGAAATAATTAATTCTTTCTTCTGCAGACCGATTTCAATTGAGCCGCGGACTGGTACCGGTCCGTGGTACCGGTGTTTCTGGACCCCTGGAATACAGCATCGTGCGTAATCCAAGTATTACTGGAAAAGCTAAGTTTTCAACCGTCGTTTGAAGATATCCAGTGACTCAGCTGTCTGGACATCCAGAGGAAGTTCATTCCACCACCTTGGAGCCAAAACAGAGAAGAATTTGGATGCATTTTCCCCTTGTCCCCTGGTAGAGGGTGGGCTCAGTCTCATAGTGCTAGAGCACGTGGTGAAGTGCAAAGTGTGATAAGTGCGTTTTCTTGTTGGCAGCGGGTTCACTGGCTTGATGCAATCCAAACAAGTGTATTTTATTTAAATTTACATTAGGAAAATTGGACGGTCTGCTACTAAAGCTGTCATGCTCTAAGAAGGTGATCGCACTCAAGGTGTGATAGAAAAGCATCCGATGTGAATTCTCAAATTTGCTGCACGACATTTGTTGCATTTTGGTTATCAGCTTCATGATCTCATTGCAAACAAAATGAAAAGTTTGAAATTTCCGTAAACGTCGAAAAACAAGGCTCTGACGTGACGCTGTCTCAAGCAGTCTGTACATGTCGTGAGACGGTCACAAATTATTCATTTAACATCAGTAGGGAAAAGTGACAAGTCGGAAACTTCCACATAAAACGTTTTAATCCATTGACATCATTTCCTGTATAATTTGTCATCATGTGTATTTTATTCACGTTTGCAGTAACAACTTGTAAGGGGCATTGGTGGTCTAGTGGTATAGGGCACTGGATCGCTGATCCAAAGGTTGGGGGTTCGAGTCCCACTCTCCACAAGGTTATCACTGTACCCCCCAGTGCAGCTAACTGGGTTATCAAAGGCGGGCCATGTCTCTCACTGTCTATGGTGAGAGGCATGTAAAAGAACCATTGCTGACTTTCGTAAAGAGAAGCTGCAAAGCCGTCAGTGTGTTTCTGTCCCTTGCTAAAAGGGTTGTGACAGGAAGGGCATCCGACGTAAAAACCTATGCCAAATCAAACGTGCGAATCAGATGACTCGCTGTGGCGACTCCCGAGTAAAAAAGGGAAAAAGCCAAAAGGAAGACGCAGTAACAACTTGTAAATAAAAAGTGAATGGTTTGAGAACAAAAAGCAAACAACTCATGACTGAGTTACGACAGGAGATTTGCTCTTTACACACAAATCAGTCGCAAAAATTGTCACGCAGTGTGGTGTTGTAAAGCATCTTGATTTCACCACAAACAAATTAAAAAATAAAAAAAAATTAAAAATCGCCAAAATATCACTTCTGTGATCACCCCTGAGATCTAAGCTTATGTAGATATGAAGATCAAGTAATGACAGCTGGAATTAAGATATACTCTCTCAGTCATTTTTTGGTATAAATCCTTCTTCAATACACAGCAAACTGTGTGATGTTCCAATACTTTTCGAAAGGCATAATGAACGGAAAATGGTTCTGACCTTGTAAAGAATCTCCAGCTCAGACATGATCTGTTTCTGCAGTTCCACCGTGATATCCAAAGGAATGACCTACACAAACATAGCACATTGACTTCTTCACAAAAAGACTCATCTCTTTTATACAAACATCCACAAAATAGGCAAACACATGCCGCACTCGCCCTCGAACAAATACACTACGCTCAATATTCAGCTGGTGTATGAACAGACTGTGCTGTCTGGAAAAATCAGGAACACAGACATCTGGAAATAAAAGGTGAAATTGCCACAGCTGAAGAGTCTGTAGTTTAATACCAATACTGAAGAGTGTCTATTGACGGTTATCTCTCCAACTCTATCACTTTCTCGCTCCGTCTTCCTTGGCTCAACAGAGTGGAAAAACACATGTAATGTGGCCTCAGATTAGCTAAAATGCTTCTTTAGTTAAGGTTAGATCAGCATCTTCCCATTGAAATAATTGATTACAGGTAAGGCAGTAAGGCCGAGCCCGGACCGTTACCCCTCAGTGAAGAGAGATCGTTTACGATAGATAGGCGTGCCCACTTCATCAGCACACAGTACAGCAGATAACTGGGCCACGCTGGCCAAATATCATAGTACACGACAGAAGAGGAGAGATGGAGCAGAAAGGCAGGAGACACAGACAGAGAAGGAGAGTAGGTTTGACAGAGACACAGACAGACAGAGAGAAAGAGAGAGAGACAGGCAGAGAAAAACAGAGACAGACGGGGAAAGATGGAGACAGGCTAGCAGAAAACAAACACGGGACAAAGATATCCAGAGCAAAAAACAGCACGGGGGTAGAGTGGGTGGTTTTAGAAAGACAGACAGAGCAGCAGATGAAGAAGGCAAAAGAGAGAGACAATCGAAAAAAAAAAGGGGGGGGCAGTAAGGTGGACAGATGACAGAGAGAAAGGAAAAGAAAAACAGAGACAGGCAAAAGTACAGGAAACGGCAGACAGACTGACCAGCAGAAAGAGTGACCAAAACGGCACAATAAAGAGAAATGTTCAGAGAAACAGATAGCAAGAATAAAAGATAGATACTCAAAAACGTATAGAAAGAGACAGACAGACAGATATAAAAACACGTATAGAAAGAGACAGACAGACAGAGCGAGGAGGTGGTGAGACAGTTGTGGTCCCCAAGCCTTCAGTAAGCTTAACTTCAGATAAGGAATGATGGACTGCTACATTTACTCCTCCCCCCCTCCAATTAGGATACCACTATTAACACCAGGTTAACAGTCATTTATCATTATCTGCCATGGATACCTCTATAGAAACACACAAACATACACCCCAAATGAGTGTAGAAGACTCTTACCTTCACTGCTAGAACTCTCTTCCCCAGGAGATGGTACGCTCTGTTAGAAAAGAGAATGAGAGGGAGTTACTATTTTCCACTCATCTGTGTGACAGCTAATTCAATGTATAGTGCAATATAGTCACATTTCCACACGGCACATAGATTAGTTTCTCAATCCCCTACACAGAAAAAAATTGATAATGGTATATTAAAAACGCTCACTAGCCTCATATGAACAACCTACATGTATTAAATTAAATTTCAAGTCAAGAACTCAAGGTTTCATCAAACATGTTCATGTACTGGTTAGGGTGCTGCACTTATGATCGGGAGGTTGTGTGTTCAAATCCCAGTTAGACCCCCTCTGTGGTAAGACCCCTGGGCAAGGTCTTAACCACAAGTGTGCCTCTGTTCACCCAGCAGTATAAATGGGTACCAGTACAAATATACTGAAAAGGTAACCTGCGATAGACTAGCGTCCCATTCAGGAGGAGTTATACTCCTAGTCGCTTCACGCTACGGAAACCGGGGATAAGCACCGGGCTGATGAGCCACTAGACTAGGGTGTAAAAAGTCCAACGGACTTTACCTACCATAAGTAAAAGGTTTACACACTATTTATTTCAATTCAACTGAGGTCAGTACAGATAAATTCCAGACCACAGAATTTACATACGAACCAAACGAAAACTGATGCCATCAGGCTGCATGTGTAATTTGCTCACTGAGCACAAGTGAAGCCTGCATTTACACAGTTGTGTTTGCTTTTGCAACTTTTGTGATTTGTTTGACTGACTTTATTTCAGGTTCATATTTTGATCAAGTTCTGGAGAGCCATGTGGGAAAAGTTCCTGACTGGCCTGGATTGGGAAATCCTGGAGGGCTTTACTGCCAATCAGACGGCATGTTCTACCATCTTAAACATTTGTACACCATGCTCTGTACTGTATATAGTCAGATAATGATCTTATAACTCGGGTCATATGAATCAGTCACTAATACAGGGTAGGTACTTGTACCACACGAGCCAAATTAATAACATTGATTTTTGTAAGCTACACTCTATGCTAACATTCTTTGGAGACATCAGAGAGCAAGTGTGCAAGCTTCTATGTACCCGCACGTAAATCTATGAAAGTGAACAGACTGAGGAGTACAAAGTTGTGATCAACAGTAGCGTATTAGAAAGAAAAAGAAAACAAAGATTGACTAACTTGCAAAAGGTAAAAAACAAAAAAAGTAACAGATGTGGGAAAAGTTCCTGACTGTCCGTTATCTCTTCTCTCCCCTTGAACACAAAGCGTACATACCTGCATGTGTACTGTATGTGATTATGTGAGTGATTAATGTGGAAAAGATGGCTGATCTAGGTTCTGCCCCAGACACCTCGTGAATGCCACGGCCCTTTAATTAATGACACTTCTACGTGACGGGCCGGCTAACGTTCCTCATTTAGAGAAGGGACATTCAATCCAGCTTGACCCGTCAGTGCTGAGCGGGTAGACGTTACCTTAAAAGACTCCACCACATCTTCAGACGTGCACTTGAGAACTTGTTTATTGGGGAGGCATGCCATTTAAATGTTATGATGGAGCCAATTTCAGCAAATTACACTGTTCTCTAAACACAGACATGCCAAGTCCCAAATTGATGCCTGAAAACATGGGGCAGAAAGTGCACTCTTCTTCATTTGCAATTCATCTATAATTGTTTAAAGCATCCTGGCATACTTTCTCTTTGAGGTGCAAGTTTAATGAAGGTGCTGAGGCTTAAATTTGGCAAGAGTTAACCAATACGGGAAATATTCCAAGAGTGAAGGAAATACACTGAATTAATAAGTAAGAAGTGACGTGGTTGGAATTATTCATGCATTTTAAAAGCAAAAAGATCAAAAAGTCCAAATTCCAAGGTTAGCATAAAAGATGAAGTCGTGTCACTACTTTCCGTTGTACACCGCTATTCTATACTAGGTAACATATAAGATTTTGCTTTCTTGCTTGAGATCTAGTCTCCGTCCTTGACCTCTGTCAACCACCCAGTAGGACGAATGATTGAGGACTGACAGGTCTGAGGTCAGGGTAACGTGACCGTAGCGACAGTTGGGAACTGCTCCTGACCGCGGTAAACGTGTCTCTATACCGTGTGTTATTTAAACTTCAGAGCCTGCTGTAATGAAAGCTCCGTCATGTACTATTCATGGGCCTCTCGATGGCAGCCATCCGAACACACACACAGGTTTGGGTTACCGAATGCACCAGACCATGCACTCTCTCCATCTCTGACTCTCTTGCTCACCTAAGATGACCCATGGCCAGGAGTTGACCTCAGGTGAGAGAGAGACCGAGAGCGGAATAGTACAATGGAGAACAACAGAGGGCAAGATGATGAGGTAGAAATGAGATCATGCTCTCAAATTTACAAAACATACAAAGAGATCACATAACCCTAACTCGCTTGTTATTAGTGGTTGTACTTGACTGGGAATTAAACGCAATTTGTTTATTTTTGTTGTTTTTTGTATTTGAAAGTTATATCTGTCTTTATTTCTCAATGTGAGAAAAAAGTCTACATTTTTCCTTAAACTTGGCACAGTTCTTCACATTTCATCTCTCTCTCTGTCTCTCTTTCGCTGTCTCACTCTCTCTCTACCTAGCCAAAAACAGTCATGTGTTATTATTTCCCAGGTCCCAGGTACACCTTTATCTTTGATCTCATCGCTCCTCACATTGGTAGTTTAAGCCATTTAACAAATTGGTAGTTTAACCTTGTAAAATCTTCTCTGCCACACCCCAAATACTGTCAATGGGTATACACGGATCCCTCGCTACTTCGCACTTCAATTCATGCGGCTTCAGTGCATCGCGGCTAAAAAAAATAAATAAATAAATAAATAAATAAATAATCGAATTTAAAAATAAGGAAATTAAGGAAGAATAGGGGAAAAGTTAAGGAAAATACCACAAAAACAAGGCCAATTATGAAAAAAAACCCTAAACCAACATAAAACAAAAAAACAACCCCAAACCTCCCATCGAAACTAGTTACATTTTTGTGAGGTGCACATCTGAGTGCGTGCATGCACGTCTGTATGTGTGTGTGCATTGATATTTTATTTACATCTTATGCATTATTTTTTAATGTTTAATTGTTATTATAAGCATTTATAGAATTGAATATGTATTTATTGATATTATATACACATATACATGTACGTCAGTCGGGGGGGGGGGGGGGGGTGCTCCTACTTCGTGAAATTCGTTGGTTGTGGGGAGATCTCAGTCCCAATTAACCGTGGAAAGTGAGGGATCCATGTATCGAAATTCTCTTTGACTACCAAACTGCCTTATATCACTTAATAAATACAAAATAGCTTAATAAAAACAAAATACAAAATAACAGAAGGTACAAACACACATACACGTGCCCACATATGCACACTTCCACAATCCTGGTTATAATGACTCATTGAAACGACCCACAAAACAGACTAATGAACAAATTAGAACTCCTAAAAGATCTTTTTCTGCACACTTTAATTGCTGAGTTCAGTTGAGTCTTTTTTTAAACCACAAGAGTCTACGGGATTCAGAGTACTTCCTCTTTACTGTCCTATAAAGCTGAGCTCGTAACAGGCTGAGATCACAGCACAGTCTGGACCACAGCGATAAACCACAACATGCGTATTGATCTATTACTGGATCAACACCCCAGAACAATGAACTTGTACTGCCGTGTAATCGTCAGTGGCCACCGCTCATAAACCGGATCCAGGGTTTAAAGGGCAAGGCTGGGATCATGGCCCATTCACACATCATTGCTGTGATGCCAAGTATTCCTGGATATTCAGCTATTAAAGTGACTTTCAGGCTGGTCGCCCCACACACTCACAGTCGCTAGCTAGGACATATGATAAAATGCAAAGTAAGGTAGTTTGCGTCCATTTTCCAAATGTGGTTTCAAATACCCTGGAGGCAAAGCCGGATTGTCTTATTTTTGTAAACGTGTGGGTGTAAGCAAGAGGCATGCTCTGACATATAATAACAGTACACCTGGAAGCACAGCAGGTTAGGTGAACACATTTATTTTTTAAGGAAAGCAATTTAAACTAATACCCCAGGCACTGTAGTGTAGCATAGCGTGATGGTTACAGAAGTGTTTATTTTACATAGCGCAGACAGGGTGTGTATGTGTGTAGTAAAGGTGACCAAGGACAGAGGTGGTAGATAGATGGCTACATGGCCCTATTTTTCCCATGACACGTACCGAATTACATTATGTCAAATTTCAGTCAGCAGATGAAATACAAACCAGGCGTATTTACATTTGCCCTCAATAAACAACCAAAACACGACCTGTGAGAGTATTTCCAATGATGTGCATGTAAATACAATGGGGATCAACAGACTCCTACATGTCAAACAACCAACAGTCAAATTTTTACATATTGAAAACAACCCAGTTATTAAAGGGGACCTCTGGTGAATTAGCGTGACTAGCTATTTAATAATGATCACATACAACATCAGTGGTTCCTTCTGGCAACATCAGTCCTTGCCCATTTTTCAAAATGCAGGCGAGTGTTACGAGTCCTTGCATGTTTAGAGACATGGCCTTTCTGATTGGCTGTTCCAGCCCGAACTTGTTAGATTGCCTGACTGACCCGTGCAGTATAACACATCATCGTCCAGTGCTGAACCTCACAAACAAAAAAAGCAGAAATTGTGGAAAACATTTCTTTTTTGTTCCTAAACCAACTGAAGACAGGAAAACGGAGTTAGCTACATGTGAGCCACATCTCTGGAAGCATTCGCGTCCTGAGAGTCATGAAAAAGTCTCACCGTCTCCGCAAGAGACTCCAACTCCGACCAACGTGTTGACGTCACTTCTAGGGGAAAAAAACACAGCTAGCCCTGCAGTTTAGCTCAGACCCTGCTAGTAAACCATTGGATAAAATGACCAGTTTTTTGCTTTTTTTTATAGTCAATTATGTTAAAATAAGTATCTGTACTGCTTAAATGTAATAAACACAAAGTATGCTGTAAGGATGACCAACACCGGCACTCTTTCAAAAGATCTGGATCTAAAGTCATCACCTGGTCCAGATCAACTAGGTAAGAAATATTATGCCAACATCATTAATAATTGGGAAATAATTTAAACAGCATGAATATTTTCCCAAGACGGTGACAGTAATGAGGTGGAGAAATTTTCTGCACAGCTCAGCCTATGTAATTTTTATTATTATTTTTATAATAAATAAATAAATTATCACGTCATTGATCAAGTGCCAAATCATTATATAATCCCCACCAAACCTTGACTTCTAAATACCATGTTCCACAGAATATACAACCAAATTACTGACATCACATGAGAAAACCTTTCTCCATCTCACTGTATAGCATCCATCTCATACAGCAATATACATTACCATATATTACAAAGCTGCATTTAGTTATTTAATTTTATTCCAATGAAATTTGTTCATCTGGAAGTTGAATAGTTATATCCATATTAGCTTCAGTATCCATCATAAAGTATCAAAATTAGTTCAGGATTTCAATCTCAAAAAATGTCAGCTGTTCGTAGTGAATAGGTGTCCTGTCATGTTATCCAGTTGGTAGCAATAGATCATTCAGGTAATAGAAACCGGCTTCACAGGAGCCAAACTGAATAAATTTGATTCCTTCGCGGGAAAAAAATCGATATTTATCCGCATTTGGCAACCTTCAATTTATAAAATAAACAATCGTCCTGGACCCAGCTGCATGTTAGAAGCTTCAGACAGGCTGAGAGGACACGGCTACTGAGGAAGTGTGGAGTGGTGTAGAAAAGATGAGAAACTATAACTAAGCAAGATATAGTGCATGTTCTTTTGCTTCAATTACACAATATTCACAGTACTCTATTCAAAAGTAATGAAATGGAACGGTCAGTGAAGAGACAAATCGGTAACAAGCCCAATTCAAATTCAAGGTACAGATGAGGTGAAGAGTGCTCACTTGTATACGGTTCCCCCATTTCCATGGCCAAGTTGCTCCTGGTACTGGATGTCTTGTTCATTTATCTTAAAGATAGAGAGAGAGAGAGAGAGAGAGAGAGAGAGAGAGAGAGAGAGAGAGAGAGAGAGAGAGAGAGAACAAGAATGAAAGATAGATACAGAAAGCAGAAAGGACACATGGCTATAAAATAGAAAGATGCCACTTGGGAACAAAAATATTTGGGGGAGGAAAAAAATGCAACCATGGGCCATAAACAACATGGTTCGACTCTTGGGTCATTTCAAGAGAAGCAGCAGAGTGCAGGATCAATAATAACATTTGCTGTCCAATTTAGAAAAGGACAAGTTTGGGGGAAGGAGAGATGGCAACTATAACGATCATTTGTTTACCTGTGCTGTCTGGTTTAACTCTGACAAAGGCTGTCAAAACATGCATAAAACACTTTGGCCCCCTGCTGACACCAGTGGGCTACAGGGAGAAGTTTGTCCTCTACTAGAAAGATACCCAGACTGACCTCCTTCCACTCCAACACACATGAAATATGATCCATCTCCTTGAGCTAATGCTGATCGCCGAGATATGCCCGAGTATTACAAAATTGTGGCAGTTCCCCTATATAAAATAGTAATATATGCACCAAAAATAAATTTTTTTTTAGAACATAACCACTTTTTTCATCCCGTCCACAAAGTGACCACATGTCTGTCTGTCACACTTCAGTTTCCAGACATTTACTTGCCCCACGTTGAAGCTGGTGCTTTCAAACTTGGTATGTTCGTTCACTACTATGGGTGCTAGGAGGAAAGTGTGTGTACGAGTGACCTTAACCTACTTTTCAAGGTCACCGAGGCAAAACTATATACAGGGATCCATCACTTTCCGCGGTTAATTGGGACCGATATCCCCCCCGCGACCACAAAAATTCTGTGAAGTAGGATCACCCCCCCAACCCCCTTGACTGATGTATACGTACATGCATATGTGTATATAATATCAATAAATACATATTCAATGCTATAAATGCTTATAATGACAATTAAACATTAAAATACATAAGATGTAAATACAATATAAATACACACACATATAGACGCATGCATGTACTCAGATGCAAACCTCACAAAAATGGAACTAGTTTTGATGGGAGGTTTTGGGTTGTTTTTTGTTTTGTGTTTGATTTTTTTTGCATTGTTTGGCCTTGTTTTTGCGATATTTTCCTTAACTTTTTCACCTATTCTTCCTTAATTTCCTTATTTTTTAATTCGATGAATATTAAAAAAAAAAAAAAAAAAAAAAAAAAAAAAAACGCGATGCACTGAACCCGCATGAATTGAACCGCGAAGTAGCGTGGGATCCCTGTATTAGGTTTCTGGGCATTTACTGGGCAGTGAAGCTGGGGCACATGAACTTGATCTGCTTGTTCTATATTGGCATATTATGAAATATGAACCCCTGTGGTCCATTTATTTTTTTTTCGTTTTGTTTCTTGTAAAGTCTGAGCAGTTTGACATCTTAGTGTGTGTTGAAATTAAAATATAAAAAAGTAAGTGGCAAAAAAAAAAAGGTTTGTACTTGTTCTGTTGAACACAATTTACTTAAGACTTTGACCTCAAAGTATCCACCTTTTGCAGATATTACATGAAACTCAAGAGTTATTCAGAAGGTTCGTCTCAAGACTGCTGCAGATTTTCCACAAATGCTTTTCACCCGAGTTGCTTTGCCTTTGCCCTTCTGTCAACTTCATCGAAATCAGCTTGATGGGATTTAAGTTTGGAGATGGTTCTACCATTCCATGATTTGAAGGCTACCGTCTAGTGCTTTTCTTCTAAACCTCGTTCACACAGGAAGCAACAAGCAACCATGTAAATTTCTGTGGGCACAAAGTTGGACATTTAAATGGCACGAGTAAGCGATTACCAATCAGACTTTAAAGGTATTGGTGACTGACAGAAGGTGCCAAAACACAGGGTCTGGAAACTATAAACACCAATTCAATTTATTTGACCCATTCACATGAGTATTGAAGAGCATCTCATTATCGCTGTGTCTCAGTATCCTGTGTTTCTTAACCGCACACAGAAATTTTACAAGAATAATAACCCAATACGTGATGCTTGAGACTATAAAACAGACAGCATTTCCACCAAGTATATAAGTTTATTTAGAGCTGCATGAAATGTACGTTATGTGCGCTAGCTGGTTAATTCGAGTACATGGCTTTGCTGTCTTTTCCTACTGAATCAAACAATAATCTAAAAACTATATTAAAATAAACTCTAACAATATAATATTCATAAAAGCTCTCCCAGACCTGATGTAGGAAGCACGGTTCTGCTCACAGCTTCACTCGGAAATATTATGAAGAAGGAAATACATGAGAGTTAGGAGGTGAAGTGATTTGTGTGAAGTGACTTCTTTCACCAGGCAATGTCGCACGTCCCTTAGTGACAAGCATGTTGCTTGTCGCTTCCCGATTGAATGCAGTTTAAAGTACAGTGGTGCATAAACGTTTCCTGTATTTCTACATAAATATTATTTAAGACATCAATTTATCCAAGTCCTGAAACCCTATGAAACAAATAAAAAATTATTATACTTTATTTACTTATTTAGGAAAATAATCCAATATTACATAACAGAGGGGTGTATTTCCACATTGTTTTGCAATAAAAGCTTTAACTAAGCACTTGTGGCAAGTGATGTTTTGTTATTCCTCCAGACTAAACAGATTCAAGTTTGGAATGTTTTTAGGATTTCCTCACAAGAACCGCTCATACAATACCGATGCTCCCTGACTTACGTTCATCCGTTTTACGTTTTTTCGATTTTACGTTTTTTTTTTTTTTTTTTTTAATTGTCAAATTTTGAGTTTACACGTACTTACGTAGTATGCTGATGTAATGAAGCAATGACGTAATGACGCTGCGTTCATTGTTTACAAACGATAGACTGAACGTGCCCCTCCTTCTTCACAGTTCAGTTATATATACATCATTTTATTTATTTATTTTTATATATCAGTTATATAGCATGTTACCCTTGTGTTAAGACGTTGTCTCTGTGATCTTTGTGTTTACACTGTTTTGTGGACTTTTGTAACCCTAAGCAAATACGGTTGGTCAGAAGCGTAAGCCTACTAGCATGGGTGCAAGTCTCATACACATAGATGAATTAACTATCTGCTCGGATCGGCACAATCTACCATGCATACTCAGTTGAGCAAAGAGAGTTGTAAAATGAATGAAAATCCGAATCCAGAAAAAAAAGAGAACTGTACGCTTTGCTGGTGATTCACATCAGTGCAGGATGAGTACTAAACCAGTATTCAACAGCACCCTTGCTCACTTGAAAGACCGGAAATCCGTATAACCTGTGCGTTATCTCAAGCACAAACAAGTAAACTACTTTCGGTGTTGAGCGCCTCACATATTGCCAGCATTGATTGGCTGTTTTAAGATTAATATAAAGTGACTTGGCTCAGCTTCATGTAAAGTGACCATCCGTCGACCATCGGAACCATTTACAAGCAGAAAGATCTCATCATAGTGAATGTTAAAGGTTATATTTGATACTGTATTTGATATTTGATGAGTGAATTTGATTAAAATTTATCTAATTGAAATTATTTTGCTTGAATTTAATTTATTTGAAATTAATGTTGATATTACTTGTTATATTTGATATGTTATCAATTGTATCAGTTGACAATGTTATGTTTATAACAATTGATTTAGGGGTGTTTTATGAGATATGGTAATGGTATTTATGGATGTATAGTGTAGTATGAGTGTCATACGTCACTGTAACAACTTACGTTCACTTTCAACTTACGTTTGGCCATCTGGAACCAATTAAAAACGTAAGTCAGGGAGCGTCTGTATGTCTATTAAGAGTAAGACTTTAATTTGGCCATTTTAAAACATTACTTTTAATTTGATAAAAGAATTTAACTGTTTCATTACCCTAATTACTGCATATGGAGGACACATACTTTTGCCACTTACAGATGCAAGTACGACTGGATGAATGGACTTAAACTGCTTAAACTTCAATAAAACTGAAAAATGGGAGGTGTTATAAAACTTTACCTGCATCGAGGATTTAAAATAGAGGTGGTACAATGGTGAAGTGGTTAGCACTGTCACCTCACAATAGGAGACGTCTGGGTTCAAATCTGGCAGGTGACTGGGACAATTATGTGTGGGTGTTTCTTCCAGGTATACAAGTTTCCTCCCAGTTTTCAAAGGCGTGCAGATTAAGTTAACTGGCTACTCCAAGTGTCCCATGAACATGAAAGTGAGAATGCAACAGACTGCTGGCCTGCTCAGGGTGCACACCCCACTCAATCAAAATTAGCAATGACTGACTCCCACTAGCATCGTAAGCATGAAGGATAAGAGGTACAGATAATGGCTGGTTAGCGTAAAACATAGCTTATAAGAATGTGAATGTTAACTAGTCCCATGATTAATGCACCAAGGTCTAGTGATGTACATTTAAACCTGGGTTGATAATCAGCACAAGTTGTTTCATGGCAGAAATGCACACTAACACACTATACACAATGCTTGTGCAGTGGTTCAAATTGACTTTCTCGCTTTTCTCAGCTTTTTAGCTAAACATGTGTCTGTTTTTCATGGTGGTTTATTAATTAATGACAAAAGAAGACCCAAAGGCTAACCCATTTAGAGCAATTAATTGTTTAAATAATTAAACTAACACAGTGTGTCTGGGCGACAACAACTACCTGTCAGGTGGCTCGGTTCCAATATTTTTGATCACTTGAAAAGCGTGGGTGCCATGTTTGTCTCACACATTTGGGTGTAAATAAAAGGAAAGAGACCTGAAATCAGTGAAACTAGTATATAACTAAGTTAATGCCTTCGTGTCAAGCTTCATTTTAACAGAGATATGGCACGGACCACGGTTACGCTCTATTGGGGTGTGTGTGTGTGTGTGCGTGTGTGTGTGTGTGTGTGTGTGTATGGGGGGGGGGTTGACACTAGAGAATATGTGAAATTATTACATATAATTATGTTCGTCATAATAATAATGAATGTAATTTCACATGTTTATTTTCACATTCACAACCGCAAGAAGACAACAAGAGGGCAGAAAAGCGGAGATTATTATTACTGCAATGAAGAAAACAAAAAAAAGCTAATCGTGGGATAAAAGCTAGATGGTCACAGCTGGAGGAACCAGGTCGCACATGGTGGTTTGAGCAACGTGCATCAGGGAGAGGCGTGTCAACAGTGCAGTTGCGTCTCCACGTCCAGGTAATTGTCAAGGAGATGAATAGAAATGACTTTGCATGAGGACTTTCTTGGTGTTACCACTTCATGCTACGCAACCGCATTTCTATCAGAGCGAGGACCACAACGCCACAAAAACTGACAGCAGATTTCTATGCAAAGGTAGAATTTCCATGAGTTTGCGACTTATAGTCCAGTGAGACTTATATATGTTTTGTTTCTTCTTTATTATGCCTTTTTTGGCCAACCCCTCTTGTACTCCGGAGAAAAGTATAGTCTGGAAAATATGGTACACTGTGATACTAAGAAATATCCTTGCCCAGTCTCCTGGTTGTCTAATTGGCCTGTAGGTTTCTTTCACTGTGGTCACTGCTCTAAATCATCAGATACCAAATACTTCACACATCCAAACACTAGTAAAAGGTATTTTATTAATTAATTTATCAATTGCAGTAGTTCACGTTATTTACATTCTTAAATGTCCTTGTGGTCTTGTTTATTTTGAGCAAAAAAAGAGGCCTTTCAATATTTGTACATCTGAACATAACACAGCTATACATATTCAAAATATGGATTATGTCATTGTCCAACATTACACACAGGCCAAACATTATTCTGTAGTGTCACTTGGGTTTTGGGGAATAGAAAAAATTGAGATGAATAAGGTCCAGCCCCTCTTGGGATGGGTGGTTCCAGAGCCCAAGCTATGCGTTGAGATGAGTCCGACTATATCTCGTTGGTATCTCTCCACCTCATGCACCAGCTCAGGTTCCTTCCCCACCAGAGAGGTGACACTCCATGTCCCAAGAGTCAGAGTCAGTAGTAGAGGATCAGTCTGACAGAACGCATGCCTTCGACTGCAACCCAACTGACACTGCACTGACCCATATAGCCCCCCCCACAGGTGGTGGGTCCATGGGAGGGCAGACCCATGTCTCCTTGTTGGGCTAGGCCTGGCCAGGCTCTATGGGCATAAGCCCGACCCCTAGGCACTCGCCTTTTTGCCCCTTCCCCAGGCCTGGCTTGCAGTGACCCGCGTCCAGGCAAGGAAAACTATGTCCTCATAAGTTTGTCCACAGCGGTTTTTTGAACCACACTTCGTCTGGGCCTTCATCTAGTACTGGTTTGCCTTGGATGACCCTACTAGGGGCATAATGCGCCCACCTACATAGCTCCTAGAATCATCAGGACACGCAAACTCCCCACCTATAATCACGAGCTTTCGGTTGTGACCGAAAGGACAAGATCTTGGATACAAGCGGCTGAAATGAGCTTCCTTCGCCAGATGGCGGGGCTCTCCCTTCGAGATAGGGTGAGATGCTCAGCCATCCTTAGGGTCTCAGAGTAGAACAGCTGCTCCACCACATTGAGAGGAGCCAGTTGAGGTAGTTTGGGCATCTGGTTAGAATACCTCCTGAACGCAAGCATGTCCGTCCGGGAAGAGACCCTGGAGTCAACCTAGAACACGCGGGACAGATTATGTCTCTTGGTTGGTCTGGGAAGTGCTGTCCCTGTGACCCGACCCCGGATTAAGCAGAGGAAGATGATGAAAAAAAAATTGTACCATCTCCTAGAGGTGGTGACATTATCAACACACTGCTTCGTAGAGAAGCATTTTGTATTTACACGTTGAACACAGTGGAGCCCTCTGGTACTAATGAAGAATTGAATTTGTCATGTTTCCTTTAAGTGTTCAAATTTGCAGTATGGCTGTACTTTATTTTGGATATTTCAAGATAACAGTATTATCCAGGGTGTACCTCATCCTCACCCAGAGTTGACTGAGATGGGCGCCAGCCTCCCCGCAACCCTAATTAGAAGTAAGCGGTTCAGAGAATGAATGGATGAATGAGTATTATACTGTACTTTTTTGTCCAGTTTTATGTTTACCCTTCTATCTAGACATGGTATTCGCCCATGATCATGCACAACGTTGGGAGCGATCTATGTTGGTCCTTCTTAACAGAAAATTGAGAGTGTGGCCCTTGGACATGGACTTTGGCAACCCCCTTTTCTAGATCATTTACCAATAGACTTGAAATCCTGTTGGACAAATGAAAATTATATATATATAAAAAATTCAGATTTTCTATGTGTTATTGTCTTTGTCCTGTTTGACTCTGATGAAGACACAGCAGTGTCAAAACGTTAGTCTATTTGCATTTGCACCATAAAGACTGTCAATTTATCCATGTGCTCTAGTCTCTTTTGTTCATTTCTACTATTGTCCTTGAGCTGATTAGCACCTGATTCAGCTCATTTTTGGGGTAAGATGTGTGGTGAACCTTCTTTTCACTTAACTGACACTGGCATCATCACACAAACCGCCTCCCCTGCAAACTGGTTGATTCCCAAACCAGCAGGTTTTGGGGGTGGGGGTGGGGGGGTAGTATGGTGGTGAGGGGAGTGAGCGGCACCTTCCCTTTCTCTACATTAATGGATGAAGCGTCCACTGCCCCAATTGCGTGTGCTCACTGTTTACATGTGTGCTCACTTTGGATAGGTTAAATGAGACGAAATAATTTCCCTTCTGGGATTAATACAGTATATCAAAAAATAAAAATAAAAGTCAATCTCAAACACTGCCATGTTGCTGAAGAGAGAGGAGAGGCACTATTGCAGCATGGGTAATATAGAGAACAGAACATAAAGATAAACATCTCAAAGGAACCAAGGAGGAACGCAACATGAACTGTTTCCCAGTGGGCAATCAATAAGAATCTATTCACACACAGAGACACACACAGCTTGATTTCAAGCTTTGATTTCACCTTGTAAATCAAGTGGAGCAAATGGAATTTTTTACTGACTCATGGACTTTAAAATGTTTTAAGATTGAACAGTTTTCAAAGTTAAAGATTATGTTGTCCTAACAAACCTAATGTACAAGCCCAGTTCATATCGAAGATCCTCCATAACAAAATTCCCATTAGTATGAATGTTTGTCCTGTTTGAAAACAGCAGTCATGATATTAAGACTATTCTCTTCGAACAACCATGACAATGCCCCCTTAAGATATAATGCCCGCCCAGCTTACCCAAGGGTACCCTAATATTTTCAGGACTACTTAAAAATGGCATTCATATGTCAGTACACTATAAAATATTTTTAAATAATGCACATGTATCAGAAATGGTCTACTTATACTAAGTCCACAATAAAGTTCCTAACCCTGGTCCTAGACAATCCTGTTTCAGTTGTATTTTTTCAAATGGATCAACTAGAAGTTTTCAGTTGGATGGAGTAAACCAACTGAGGCCATCCATCCTCTATATTCTTTATCCATAAGAAGAACTGGAGCCAGTTCCAGCTGACTCATGTTGAGATACGGGGTACATACATACATCCAGTACAAACAGACAATACAGATTAAGGACCCTACAGATTCGGCCTTGTGTTGTTGGGATTAAAGTTTTTTTTAGCAGTAGCCCGAAACCCTTACCACTCAAAAGTTAAATTACTAGTTGAATTCTTGTAAATTACAAAAGAAACAGCAGTCACCAATTGGTTTAAAGTGACTAAGACCATTAATATATCACCAATATGCTTATAGTGGAGGAAAAACTAAATTGCTGACAGAGACAAATATCAAGAGACAGTCAATCATGTTTCTCAAAACAACACACAGATAAAGAGAATACAGAATTTCAGTACCTGGCCATTGGTTAGTATCTTTTTCAGCTCTGCTGAGGATTTCTTTAAACTGTAAAGCAGAAACAATATATAAGAGTAGAACACTGTTTTTATTTACTAATCAATTTCTATCCAAAACAAATTTCCATAACAGATATGATGTTTAACAAAGAGCTTCCACACATGCCCTCATATAATTTTAAGCAAATGATCTTAAATCTGTGCGAAGAAACCAAATCCGAGGCCTATATTAATCTAGGTCAATGCAGTTCTTTATCAGTCAAGTGTTCCCTGCTCTAGCTTACCAGAGTCATCTTGTAAGTAGGCTAAAAGCTGTCTGCTTAATTGAGTCAGGTGCATTGGAGTGGAAAAACACACCAGCCATTTAGACTTAGTGTGAATTAAGCAGGTCTAGATGTGGCCGGAATAGTCCGAATAAAGCACCACATGGCCCTGAGGAAGTTGATGAGAGCTCATTTGTACAAGTGGTGGCTGCATCGCTAGTTTTTATTTGTATACAGGTTCAATTTAAACCTGGTAAAATGTTCTCCAGAATTCACAGGCTGTCTCAAAGGTTTCTTTCGAAGCTTTACCAAAAACAGGAACGGTTAAAAATAAATAAATAAATAAATCAATCAAAGAATGCAAACAGGTAACATGTACAGTATTTGGCATGTATTTGATTCATGCAGTTATTCCTCATGCACCTGTTGTTAGAGAGGGACTCGGCAGGAGACGATCCTCGGCTGCTGGATGAGCCATGGCGTGTGTTCACCTAAAAGATGAGAAACACCATCAGCACCTCAACAAAACATGTTGAAATTCAGTGAGGCAAAGAAAATTAAAGTGAGAGAAAGAAAGAGACTGTGGTACACAATTAAAGATGTCTTATTAAAAAAAAAAAGAAAAAAAAGAATAATTACAAACCAACATGGTGTCCTTTATATGGGAAGCTTAACAAGGCTACTTGTTCTTAGATCTACATCTGACCAAGTGGGACCAATAAAAAAAGAAAGAGGAAGAAAGTGACTAAAAATATCTAGTCTAATTGAGGTCTTTAGGTCAAACTGGATAGTCCAGCAAAGCTGCGACTCACTTGTTAATTAGTATCATTTAAATGTACACAGCTTTCACTGTGGTTTAAGTCAATAAAGTTGAGATTAAAACAAAAGACAAAAGTAAAAGATTACAAATATTTAATAGAAAACTAAATGCTGGACCAAGATTTGTCTGATACAAGCTGATACTTCATATAAATAATAAG
Organism: Plotosus lineatus; assembly: GCA_024760905.1. Taxonomy (NCBI): domain Eukaryota; kingdom Metazoa; phylum Chordata; class Actinopteri; order Siluriformes; family Plotosidae; genus Plotosus; species Plotosus lineatus. The sequence goes on from CM045748.1 coordinate 14,114,171, forward strand.
AAAGCAGCAGCCTTATAACTAATGATGGAATGATGGTGAATCAAATAAACCCTACATTTCTAATTGTCTTAGAGGGCAAAAGAAGAAATAAAAAACAAAAGAAGAGACCCCCCCCCACCCACAGACACACAAATGTCTCGACTTCAATTGACATTTCTCTAAGTGGTTATGCAGCAGGATGCGACGTTTCTGAAACAATCATGATATTCCTACCTTGAGGCCGTGGATGTTGCGGTTCCCAGGAGTCTTTCCGGCTGCAAAAGTAATTGGTCTGGATTATAAAGCACATCAGAGCCAGAGCAACAGATGCAATAAAGGAATATTCAAAATACTTTGGGCAAAAGATAAATAAATAAATAAATAAATAAATACATTTTTAAAAAATGGGGCTGAGGGAAAAGTTAAAATAATTAAAGAGGAATTCCAGTGATTTTTTTTTTTTTCTACACGGCTACATGATTTGCTCATTAAGAAAAGCCATTCAGGTTGTTTCCATGAAACAGACACCTCTTCAGAAAAAACTTTAAAGGAAATTTGCACAATGGGGGCCATATGAACTGGGAGTGGAAGCATTTCAAGTCTCAACAAGCTTCCTGTGAAACTTATTACATGAATGCTTACAAATACATTACCTAAAGCCTTGGAGACCTTTCAGGCTAATTTTATATTACGAGATTGTAGAAACTATAATGTGAATGGCATTGCTAGTGTTTTGCTCTCAAATCCAGTCTCTAGAGGTGGACAAAGCAGTAGCCTGGTCACCTGGGACAAACAGATTGGGTGTTATTGTCGGAACTATTACAGTTTATCAGTTTTATTACTATTTTTTTACTCAGTGTAAAGCAATGGGTTATTTAGCATGTATAAATGAGATCATTTCATAATTAGGAAAAGCTGATGAAACAAAATAATAAAAGTGTAGTGTAATAAAAGTAGGTAGTCTGTTGAGCTTATTACATCCGAGCCTAGTGGCTCATCAGGCCGGTGCTTATTCCTGGTTTTCGTAGCATGAAGCTACCAGGAGTTCAACTCCTCCTGGATGGGACGCTAATCCATCGCAGGTTACCTTCCCGTTATTTTATTTTATTTTTTTTACTGGTACCCATTTATACTGCTGGGTGAACAGAGGCACAATTGTGTTTAAGACTTTGCCCAGGGGTCTTAGCATAGTGAGGATTCGAGGGATTCGAACCTGGGATTCGAACACACAACCTCCTGATCATGAGCCCAGCACCCTAACCACTACACCACCGGCCCCACAATGTAATAAAAGTGTCTTCTTCTTCTTTTCCTTTCGGCTTTTCCCTTCAGCGGTCGCCACAGCGAATCATCTGCCTCCATCTCACCCTATCCTCTGCATCTTCTTCTCTTACACCAACTACCTTCATGTCCTCCTTCACCACATCCATAAATCTCTTCTTTGGTCTTCCTCTAGGCCTTCTGCCTGGTAGTTCCAACCTCAGCATCCTACTACCGATATACTCACTATCCCTCCTCTGTGCATGTCCAAACCATCTCAATCTAGCCTCTCTGACTTTGTCTCCAAAACCTCTAACATGTGCTGTCCCTCTGATGTCCTGATCCTATCCATCTTCGTGACTCCCAAAGAGAACCTCAACATTTTCATCTCTGCTACCTCCAGCTCTGCCTCCTGTCTTTTCCCCAGGGCCACTGTTTCTAAACCATACAACACCGCTGGCCTCAACACCGTCTTGTACACTTTCCCTTTCATTCCTGCCGATACTCTCCTATCATACATCACACTGGACACTTTTCTCCAACCGCTCCAACCTGCCTGCACACGCTTCTTCACCTCTTTTCCACACTCTCCATTGCTCTGGATTGTTGAGCCTAAGTACTTAAAATCCTCTACCTTCGTTATCTCTGTTCACTGTAACATCATCGTTGCTCTCGGGTCCTTCTCGTTCACACACATGTATTCTGTCTTACTGAGGCTAACCTTCATTCCCCTCCTTTCCAGGGCATACCTCCACCTCTCTAGATTTTCCTGCATTTGTTCTCTGCTCTCATTACAGATCACAATGTCATCTGCAAACATCGTAGTCCATGGAGATTCTTGTCTAACCTCATCTGTCAGCCTGTCCATCACCATAGCAAACAAAAAGGGGCTCAGAGCTGACCCTTGATGCAGTCCCACCTCCACCTTGAACTCTTCGGTCACACCGACAGCACACCTCACCACTGTCTTACATCTCTCATACATGTCCTGCACCACTCTAACATACTTCTCTGCCACTCCAGACTTCCTCATGCAATACCAATGTACTAAAAGTGCAACTAGTAAAATAACACAGTGTGATTCCCTCAGGTTTCTATAACAAAGAGGAAAAAGATATTAGCAAGAACTATATATATATATATATATATATATATATATATATATATATATATATATATATATATATTTTTTTTTTTTACATGCAATGTGAGAAGAAAATATCACAGCTCAAAAACAAAATATCTGCCAATGATCCAAGAAGAGAAGTGGGAGGATGTGCCTGTAGCAAGAGAAATAAAAGACAATACCTAAAAAGTCATCCCCAAATTTTCCGTAAATTATTATATCACCTTATCGATGACTTATTAACACAGTCACTGCGATTTTACACGTTTTCACTTCACTCACTGATAGCTACCAAGTCGAACATTTGTCCACTGACGAAATTGCAGTTTGACTGATTACTATATATATATATATATATATATATATATATATATATATATAATAATTACGGGGAATAATATGAAAGTTGAACACAAATAATTTAATGTTAAAAAATTACAGGAGAGACAACCAGAAAAACAAACTGAGTGTAACTTTAGGTCAGTGGTCCCCAAACTATGGCGCGCAAGCCGGGACGGCCCACCTCCACATTTGGCCCGGCCCCCTGAACAATACCATAGATGCATTATGATTATTTTTTTTAGTCTGGCCACGCAATAAAGACTAATACACACCCAGAACATAACATTCTACTCCACCCTTCTGCTGTTGGTCCCCCATCTGAACCCCCGCCCCAAACAAAAATCCTAGACTCTCCCCTGTCAAATACAACGGAATAATGGTGAAAAGGTTATGGAAGAGAAAATTTAATTCAGAATGCATGGTATTTGACCTGCAGTGGACAAATGTTTTTTTGTTTGTTTGTTTAATGCAAAGAAAAGGTTGTTTGTATCATCTGTCAAGACACAGTGGCGGTATTCAAAGAATGCAATCTGCGCCGACACTCTGAATCCCGTCACAAAGACGAGTATGATCGCTTACAAGGCCAAATGCGAGTAAACAAACTCTCAAAGCTAAAAAGTGGACCTTTAGCTCAGGAGAATACATTTGTACGCCAGGCTTGGCTGAACCAGTCGTGTGTTCAGGCAGCATTCGGGTTGCTCAACTGATCGCCACCAGTTTTTTTTTTTTTTTTTTTTTTATTTCTTGAAAATGTTCTAAAAACAAAACTGCATGGATGGAAATCGATATTTATTCTTAGCGATAAGTTCTGCAGAAGGCTTGCAATCCACTTGGGTTAAAACATACATTGCAGCACAAAAGTAGCCCAGTGCACCCAATACTGCAAAATGGAAATATAGGTATCAGGGATGGGACTCACCAAGGACCACCTGATACAATATTATCAAAATACCTAGCAAAGAACTCACTCATAACACACGGGATGCTGTGTGACCTGCCAACGCATGAACAGTTTAGACAGTGCCAGCTGGAGAACTATAGAGACATGCCAATATTTCACCACCTCAAATTCAAACATAAATTAAAAATTAATTTGAAAAATACATTTTTGGAACCAGTTGCGGTGATACCAATACATCACCACACAAAAGAACAATGACAAATAACCGCATCAATTTCCCCTCTATCATTAATAGATATAGAAGACTGCACATTACAGCTAACTTGGAAACATAGGAACAGTAACTACATCTAAATCTCAAAAATCAAGTGTTATTTTTAAATGATCTTTTCAAAAAAGCAAGTCACCCACACTGCATCTAACTGCAGCCAAAAAAAAAAGCTCAGAAAGGTTTACCGTGAACTTCCTGGGCATGACAAACGCAGGCAAGCACACCTCACTAACCTCGGGGAAAGATCTGTAGTGGCTCAGGAAGGAGTCCATTCATGCGCTGCTCCATCACTGTATTGCAATACTAAACACACACACACACACACACACACACACACACACACACACACACACACATTACTGACCCTTGGTTCATGGATGTTGATGGTTATAGCATATGCTGGATCTTGTGGTATTTTAATATTATTATTATTATTATTATTATTATCATTATGATAATAATAATAAATTATTAAAAAGTCATATTCTTAAATGCAAAAAATATGCTATGACTGTCATTACAATAAAAACAATCCACATTGAAAGACACTCAGCATGTTTTAATTAAATGTTTATTCTAATATTTGATACCTTTCCATTTATACACTGCATTTTTACTTTTCATTTTCAAATTGTCTTCTATTTTTACATTGAATACAGTTAATATAAAAATTAATGTACCCTTTTGAAATGGCAAACCCCTCTTAGTATGACAAAGCAACCAGAAACATTTAATTGAAAAATATCTTAGAAATAAATAAATAAATAGCCATCAGAGATGGCGAAAACCCCTTAGCCGCCCAGAGGTGCTTAAGAAATAACCTGGACAAAATTTATAAGGTCAGGGTCATTTTGATAACGTCAAAGGTCACACAGAGAAACTGACAGGTCTGTGTACACTTAAACATCACAGTAAACTTGCATGCCAAATTTCAAAATGATCCGCCCAGCAGTTCTTGAGAAATAGGTTGGTATAAATAAGGTCGAGGTCATTTTGACAAGGTCAAAGGTCAAAACCGAGAACCTGACAAGCACATATACATATACACCTACACACCATGGGAAACGTTCAAGAATAAAATTTCAGAATGATCCTTCCAGCAGTTGTGAAGAAATAGCCTGGATCAACCAAATGGTGCCAGTTACAGGAAAAGGAACAGCAATGCAGACTCACGCAATAACAATATTTCTACAGCCTGATGACTGAAGAGTGAAATGAAAAAACATACCTGGCTGCTTAACTCTGCTTAACCTTTTCCTTGTGATCCAGCATTCATTATTTTTGGTTAAAAGTCTCCTAGCGTAACACATTCCTTGATTCAATAAAAAAACGTCAGGGATCTCCTCTGTGTAGTCCACAGGCTTTTGGAAAGAATTCTGATATGGGATCTGATGAGGTAATTTCAAAACAATGATTATTATATTCTGAGGCCATTTCTTTTCTGGCATGAAGCTACGCTTCGGGAGATTCTTCTTCTTCTTTTGGCTTTTCTCTTTTTTTCAGAGGTCACCACAGCGAATCATCTGATTCGCATGTTTAATTCGGCATAGGTTTTTACGTCAGATACCCTTCCTGACACAACCCTTTAGCAAGGGACAGAAACACGCTGACGGCTTTGCAGCTACTCTTTACGAAAGACAGCAATGGTTCTTTTACATGCCTCTCACCATAGACACTGAGAGACATGGCCAGCCGTTTATAACCCAGTTAGCTGCACTGGGGGGACAGAAACAACCTTGTAGAGAGTGGGACTCGAACCCCCAACCTTTGGATCAGCGATTCAACGCCCTTTACCACCAGGCCACCACTCCCCTCGAAGCTATTCTTCGGGAGATTATAGTGCAATAGTAACCCTTAAAGAGCCGTAGTCCTAAAAGAAAAGCAACCACACAGAATGATGCTGCCACCACCACCACGCTTTTTGCTGTGTATAAGGTGCTATGTGAGGCAAAAGCTGCCTTGATTTAGGGGGGGAAAACATTTCTTAGAATTCAATATTACCATAAATCTCTACCACATAAATAATATTCTAAGTCTTGGACTTAAGTCATGACCTTGTTAGTTTTGTCACTTCTTGTACATTAAAAATGCAATGTTAAATTTAAGAAAAATCTGAATAATCATAACTAAAATACCAGCACACCGATAGCTGAACAGTTTCTTCTGTAAATGTTCAAATATTAGTTGTGAAAAGTACAGGAATTTGTCAATGTGTGAAAAAAATCAAAGAGTTAAAAAGTTTGATGACAGTAGTCTCAATGTAAGAGCCAAAGAAGGAAATGGTGCATATTTATCATAAAAAGGCTTTTCACACACAAACAAAACACGCCTTGCTTCCTGCCAAAAGGACATTTCAATTGATGCTTATGCTAATGGAACCATCTGGCTCTGAAATGGACCACCCCGCCTTTCCGTCAAGCACAAGACCTTTGTACCCATACACAGACCCCGATCACACACAATCAACCTCCTGCAACCACAAATCCAGATGGACGTGGCCGGGGGAGGGATAGCTATGTCCATGTGGGAGCAATTGCATGAGCTCAAAAATGAAAGCAGCCATCAGACACTACAGACAAATCTAAAAAGTGTATTACAATGATGCACAGACAAAAAAGTACCATTTGGAAAATAACCATGTATGGGCACAAGTTTAGAGAAGATGAGATTTCCTTTCGGCTTTTTCCGTTTATCAGGGGTCGCCACAGCAAGTGATTCGCATGTTTGATTTGGCATAGGTTTTTATGTCGGATGCCCTTCCTGACACTACCCTTTAGCAAGAGACAGAAACACGCTGACGGCTTTGCAGCTACTCTTTACGAGAACCTCTCACTATAGACAGTGAGAGACATGGCCCGCCTTTGATAACCTAGTTAGCTACACTCGGGGGGGGGGGGGGGGATGAGTGGGACTCGAACCCCCAACCTTAGGATCAGCGATCCAGCACCCTATACCACTAGGCCACCACTGCCCCTATGATGGAGACTTGCCTGTCCATACAAAAGTAATCAGTGACAGGGTGTGTTGGCGTGATGCTTCCAAACGAACTGGAATCCCCGTTAGCATGAAGTTAGTTTTTCTGTAATGGTGTATTATTCCTCTCACACAGCAATTTTCCAGGTTACAGTTTTAAAAAATATTGAATGATGTGTAATTTTACTGCAATATTTATAGTTCCCTTTAATTAAATACAATGTCGTGAAGCATGAGTTCTTGATATGTTATCACTTTATAATAGGGCTGCAGTATGGCCTCAAAATAAAATCTCCAATTAAATTATTTTCAGCCTGCGCCTGTTTTTCCTGTGATGTAATCCTGTGATGTAATTTATAAAGGAATAAAAACAAGGTGGGTCAGTATTTTTAATTAAAAAAAAAAAAGATTGCTCAGATTTTGATTACCTTAGTGTGTTTTTTGTTTGTTTATTTATTTGGCTGGCAAGCAAAAGCATGAGGCATTGTATATTTAACATGTAGTAATGAATGGCTGGGGTGGGGCTGCGTCGGTAAAAGTATTTTTTGGATTGAAAGTTCATATCTCAGGTCAGTTTTATTTAGCATCTGAGCGAACTCCATTTATTTTTTCATCTCAATTTATATGTTGGCAGCAAATCTTTGGTGATACCAAACAGCACTGCATCTTTAATTTCTTTTTCATTTCCTTCCCTTCAGCTGCGCCCGTGTTTCTAAGATGCCAGAATAAGTTTTCTGTGCTACTCGTTCGAGTCGCACCAGGCTTTAGAAGTTACAGATGGCCGTTTCCAAAATGATATCCTTGCTTTCTTTGCTAATGCATTGATGTTCAATGGCAGGGATCAGAATTTTCTTCTATTGGATGGCAGGCACAAGAATGAGCACGAGGCAAGAAAAAATTCTGCATATGCAGCGAGCAGAATCTCCACTGACTTTTATTTATTTATTTTAATGAGCATGCATAAAAAAAAAAAAATATTCCTTTGGATCCCACTCTTAAGAAATTTGAACCTGATGCTGTTTCAGATGAATTATGTCATACTTTTTTCCTCTCTCTCTCTCTCTCTCTCCTTGTCACTTAAATATTTATTTTTATTTAACACCCCAAGATGCACAGCAGCTTCCCAGGTATTGCTGCAGGCTCTTGCTGTCAGGACTGAATTCATGAAAATATTCTATCAAATTCCGTGCAGTTCTTGTTATATGTCTCTAACACACCGATAACCTGTCATGGTCCTGTAGAGCTACATTTGCACAGAATTTATTTTCAACCCTCAACCAAACTTCTTGACCAAGTCTACTTAAGGTATAAGAGGAGGGTGTCCCATGAGGCAGGGCTGGGAAACTGCTCTGATGCCCCAGTGAAGCACACACCTGTTCAGCATCACACAGGAGGCGACAAGCAAAATCACTCTGCCACTGAACTGCACGCAAAAGTGCTTATTTTACACCGTCTATGAAAGTGAACAAGGGTTTGGGGGTGTTGTGTTCGGTAACAGCTGTCCGTCAATGGTATCTGTAAGCTCTGATTGGTTGGAATCGATTGCGTTTAAAGTGTAGCTCAGTTTAACTCTGTGCCCACCCACCACGCTCCACTTAAGAAAATTTTACCTTTCATCAGATTTCACCTGTTTCACTCTCCACAAGGTTGTCACTACCCCCCACCCCCCACCCCCCACCCCCACACACAGAGTCCAGCTAACTGGGTTATCAAAGGCTGGCCGTGTCTCTCACTGTCTATGGTGAGAGATTCATATAAAAGAACAATTGCTGGCTTTTGTAAAGAAGAGCTGCAAAGTCGTCTGCGTTTTTCTGTCCCTTGCTAAAAGGTTGTGTCAGGAAGGGCATCTGACGTAAAAACCTATGCCAAATCAAACATGCGAATCATTCGCTGTGGCGACCCCTGAGAAAGGGAAAAAGCTGAAAGGAAGTCTCAGGCAAGTCTCCATCATGTTCCTTCCTTACTTACTGTAGTTCACTTTCATTTAATATGCCTTTATTCATTCAATTCTGCTAATCATTATTATATCCTTTAATGAATCTCGAATTGGCTTAAAGTGGGACTGGCGAGAACTCGAACGGGGTCAGGACGGCAAATCAGTCTCTGCAGTTTTCCTCACTATGCTTAATGCAAAGCATTCAGTAATGCATTTCTTTCCTTCTCCTTTGTGTGTGTGTGTGTGTGTGTGTGTGTGTGTGTGTGTGTGTGTGATAAATACATAAGTGTACATGAAGGCACACTATAGAAGCAGAGCTGCTGCAGCTGTTCTATTAAATGCCCTATTTATCACTGTCACCTCACAACTGCCTCTCTCTCTCTCTCTCTTTCTCTCTCTCCTCCTACACTTCGTTCTTTCCATAATGCTCTCTCATTCTCATCATCGCCTCCAGCAATGTGCCTCTTCTAAAAAAAAAAAAAAAAAAAAATGTTTTCAGACACTTACACCTTTAATTTTCCGCTCCACTTCTTTATTGATTAGGGGCACAATTACCAACTAATCTGTAGCAGTGTATTAAAAGAAATCCGCTTTTGTTGGACAATAACTAAAGGCATTTTGATCAGACGCTGAATGCTCTGTGCCAGAGGGGACACTTGGACCAGACCGTTTTCCTGCTGGTGTCACATCATCACTAATACACCCAGAATCAAGTGCTCCTCAGTGACTGAACGGAGATTGGAGGAAATAACGAGTGTGTGTGTGTGTGTGTGTGTGTGTGTGTGTGTGTGTGTGTGTGTGTGTGTGTGAGATGAGTATATTGTACTAGACCCTGAAAGCTTAATTATAACGTAAATATTACACAATAAATATGATATACATATGAAGCAATATTTTTGAGACTAATCTTTTCCCCCAAAACCCAATCAGGGTTCACGTCTCTTTCCAAAAACATCACAAAGCTGCATGTCAAATCGGAAGCAGTTCAAGAACCATGGAGAAGTACAGACGGGAAAATTCTTGCATACGTAGCCTTGAAAAAGCAGCCGCCTCTACGTTCCTACCAGTTCAACATAATAGATGTCCCTTCATCTGGAATTAATGACATCAATGCAATTCGTACGCGTACGTCTCAGTGGAGACCAAACAGCCGCATAGGCAAAAGAACACCGTGCTCGACTACGAACAGAATGATCGTGCACGGTAAACTTTTATACGTTGCATTAGAGCTGTGACGTGCATCTCTTGTACATTTTACTTCCTTCCACACTGGGGGCACGAGGCTAATAAGAAAAATAAGCTTTCACAATGGCTGCTCTCTGCTTCATGTACCAGATTTATAGGTGCCCATTCACTCGTCATCTGTCTCTGTGTTTTATCATGATTCCATTGTTTGTTCATTTTGGATTTAAAAATAAATAAATAAATAAATAAATGAAATCACCCCATCTCAAAGGCCATACATTTCCGATTTGGTTCCGTGTCAGTAAAAATACAGAAGAATAATCTTGCACAGTGAATAGGCACCTTTAAAGTTAAAGCCAAGTTTAAGGCTAATTGTCAAATAGAAATTTGTGATGTCGGATGATCTGCATTTAATTAATTTTAATGGTGAATTAGCTGTGAACAACTGGAGTAAAACAAAAATAATAAACAATGAATATACTCCACCTGTTTTCGAAAAATCTGAAAGTGATAATTGAGCCTGTGGCTACTGTATCAACTGTGAGCTGACAGGGGGTAAAAGACAACACCAGCTGAAAGTGGATTTTGAAAAATTCCTCTGCGCAGAGGGGGGCATACTTCTAATGAGGCGGATCTTTAAGTACTGAATAATATATAATAAAAGTTGATAGTTCATTTAGTTTCTGCTGCACTTCAGAGAGAAATGTTCACAAGTCATTACTCCCAGCATCCGCAATGTGAACAGTAAGTATTGAGGAATGCATTTAATATTGGCTCAGAGGGAAAACACAAAAACAATACACTGAACAAGGACAAAAGGACAAAACATCAGTCCAGTACATTCACTTCCTTCGGATTAAAACAAAACACTCACACAAGCAACTTTCAGCCCATTTCCCTTTAAAGCAACCTCCTACAAAGTTGGAAAAAAAAAAAAAACTATACGGCATCAATCCCTGTACAATGACTATGCCTGTCAGTCCCAGTCAAGGAGGCGTGGTCTTTATGCAAGTCAGGTCTTGTCAAAGAAGTGTGATCCCCAGACTGAATGAAGGAGGTTAAAGAGGTGTGTCTGGTGTGTCTGTCATCCCCATTAAAAAAGGTGTAACTTTTGTCTCTCAGTCAAAGTGAAGGAGGTGTGGCTTCTGCTACTGTCAGCCTCAATCAAGGAGGTGTGTCATCTATATCTGTCAGCCCCAGTGAAGATGGTATGGCCTTTATGTCCTTCAGATGGCCTTTATGTTTTCTTCTGCTTCAGATTTTGAGAAGGACAGATGCATCAACATCAGCATGTACACGGGCATGAGGTGAACCCTGTACTACAGCGTACTAGTAAGTGCGAGCACTACAAGTAATATCACGTTTGTTCACCCAAAAATAAAATCCTCTAATTAATAGGCAGCATTATCAGTTAGCGACTGGCTCAGGGCTCATTTCTGACTTCATGCCTCGAGTAAAGAAACAGAAATGTAATTTGACGCTTTGCTCCATCGTGCATGCTTAATGCCATGCTGGCAACGAGCCTGCCAGGGGTCACAGGTTGCCATGGATACAACAATTGTTACAACTAAAAAAGGGGAAAGATGAGGATAAAGAGATAAGAAAGCACAGTTACTTGTTATCCCTGCCAATCTGCCATGTAATGAGAAGATTTTGCCCAAGGGTGACTAGATGTACAATAAGAGATTTTAATAGCTTTTCCTTTCTAACAAAAACACTCCCAAGACTAAATAGTTCAATTGAAACCAGGCAATGGTTCACGCAATAGTCTGAGGTCAGCAATTATAATTCCTTGGGAACATAATTACTTTGATATAAAAGAACATGTATTTTCAAATACATTTTTAAGCGTTTTCTTTTTTGAAAAAATAATTCACCTTGCACACAACTAGATTTTACTGGGGAAAAAAATTGAAAGAACACTGTCGGTTCTTGGGACTCAACACAATTTCACATGTTCAATAGAGATTATGTACAAACATTAATCTGAAATAATTCAAGAGAATTCTAGTCCATTTTTGCTTTCTTCTACGCTTTAGAGCAAACAATAGCCAGTACTTCACCTACCAACGTGGCACCAGGACGTGACCAAAATTCTAAGAGGTAGCTAATTAGATATAAGGTAGATCACAGGAATGTCCAGTGTTATTTGCAAAGGGCCGGTCTGGGTGCGAGTTTTCACTCCTAACGAGCAGGGGTCATACCTTCCACCTGTGTGGACCACTGATCTCAGAAAATGACAGGATCGTGTTTCCTATTGTTTGCATATTCGCAAAACCTGACGCCATACTGGTGCCATCTTGGTGAGACCACAACACTGTTAAAAGTTATACTCAAATAGCATGAAAAGATGGTGAAAATGGAAATAGTCTTATCCCAGATACACTTTTCAATCGAAAACCTTTTTGTTAAACTTTTAGCTATGTAGAGCTTTTTTTTAAGTGAAAGTCAGTGAAATTATTGTTGACGTTATAGGACTTTAAGATATTTCATTATCTGCAGTAGAATTTTCAGGGATTTCAGCAGCTCAATTTTGAAATCATCAAGCAAGGTGGTCTCACCAAGATGGCTGTCACCCAGCTTCAAGAGTGAAACATTTGCAATCTCGAGTTTTCAGGATTCAGGATTATTAATAGCCATTTGTGCTTTTAGACACACATAGGAATTCTTGTGCGGTTGTTCAAGGAGTCAAGTTACAAAAAGAAAAGAAGGCTCAAATCAACAACACACAAACTGCTATAAAATAAATACACAAAAATTCTATATTTAAAAGGACCTTACACAGACCCCGTAAACAATATACAATGGTACCTCACTTTTATGAAAGTCTCACCAAATGAAAAATGCAGGTTACGAAACGCATTTTCCTAAAATTTTTGTCTCTGGATACGAAACAAGTTCACGTTAAGAAAGCGCCATCTTAAAAATTCAAACGCGCTATTCAAACACTCAAACAACGCGCGAGTTGCTTTCCCATTGGTTGTCTCCCAACAACCCGTCCCGCTGGCCTCCCATTGGCTAGGAGGGAGCTGAATCTCCATAATACAGTACTGTACCCATAATGCTTTTCGTGTGCTTTGACCCATTGTTCGACACACACACGTGAAGGAGAGTTGTACTGCTGGTTTGTGAGTTTTGTGAGTTTTTTGAATGTGCTTATTGCAGAGTTATTTTTCATTATTAATCATGAGCCCCAAGAAAGTGATTCCCGGTGAGACTGAAAATAAGAAGCGGGCTCCGTTATCAATAGAAGTAAAACAGGAGATGATAAAGAAATGAAAGTGGGATGCGGTTGAGTAAAATCGCAAAGGAGTATGGCTGAAACCTCTCTACAATCGGGACGATATTGAAGCAGAAGGAGGCATTAAAAGCGGCGATACAGTGACTGAGGCGATTATTTCAGAAAAAGCAACTGCTATATTTAAGGACCTCGTGAAGGAGGGTGGGGATGAGGGTTCTTCGGACCAGCAACCCCCGGACTTTAAAGCGTTGCATGGGTGGTTCGAGAGATTTTTAAAAAAGGTAAATAATTTTCTTTTATTTTTAACACATATTTCATACAAAATTGGTGTACTTTTATAAATTTTAAAGGGTTTATGGGGTAGTATTGGGAGCCTTTGAATGAATCACGCGTTTTACATGTAAAATGTGGTTCAACTTGCGAAAAAGGCGCTGGAACGGATTAATCTCGTAAAGTGAGGTACCACTGTAATAATAATAATAATAAAAGTAATAAAAATAAAACTATGATAATAATAATAATAATAATAATAATAATAATAATAATACAATAAATAAATAAATCAGTAGATAACAGCAATAAATGAACTTACACTAAATTATATTATACTAGTACAGTGATACCTCAGCTCACGAACATAATTGGTTCCCAGAAAGTGTGTGTGAGGCGAAAAGTTCGTCTTCCGAACATTTATTTCCCATAAGAAACCATTAAAATGAGAATAATCCGTTCCCAGGTCCCCATAAAACATAATTTTCTACTAAATAAGCCTTAAAACTACACAAAAATATACCTTATTTTATGTATAATAAATGTGCTATTGTATTGTAATTAAAGAAATAAACTGTACTGTATAATAAAGTGGTTTTATTTACCTTTGTGATGGTAGTTGATGGCTTGATGGAATGGAGTGGGAGGAGGAGGGAGGGAGGGACTTACTGTTTGGAAGGAGAGTTTGGAAACGCCTACGGTGTGGAAACACCTTAGCCACACTCGCAGCCTTAGTAGCTTCCTTGTCCTTAAGGATGGTGGTAGACTTAGCATACTGGTACTGGGACGCTGAGTCACACAAACGCACACCTCGTTCGTGTTTTTCAATGATCTCCGCCTGTGGTGGGGTCTTTTTCGGTCCCATAATAGCAAAAGTACACTCAATATGGTCCAAAATGTCTAGCAAACACAAACCACGTCCGCACTCAAAGAAAGGGGTGTGACGAACTGTGACGCCGTGAGCGTGCGTCAGCTTCTCGTGGCCGCCACCGTGGCGCTGTTCGACCGCGTGGTTTGATTCGTCCGCCGAAAACTAGTTCGTCAGCAGAGACAATATGCTCGCAAATTTAATGTTCTTGAGGCGAAAAGTTCGTGAGCTTAAGCGTTCGTCAGCGGAGGTTTTACTGTATTATATTGCACTATGCCCATTGTTTTGTTTGGAAAAAAAATGAACAGCGACTGAAACCAGTGGAAAGTGTGGCTACTGCTTGGTTGAAGTGAATACCTGCACCCACACCGACCCTCCCCCGAAGAATATTGGATATCCCTAGTTTGTGAAAATGGTACCATCTATAAACATTGTATTGATATATTTGAGTAGACAGGAGCCTTCTTTTTTTAGGTAATATCTGCAGTATGTATACTTGAGAGCTGAAATAATACTCACATAGGACAGCATGGCCTCTAGCTCTTCATCACTCCGAACTGTTATTCTGTCCCCAACCTCATCTTCATCTAAAACCAAAGAATGCACTTCAGAGTTAACCATTTTTTCAGTATGTTCAACACAAACAATTAAACTTCTGTTTACATAGCTATGCTGTATGTTTTCAGTGAAATGCTGCTAGATTGTTGGTTTGATAGATAGCTTTTTCCCACTGACTGAAAAGCTGTCACTTTTCATTTGTATTTTGTTTGAATGCTTTAAAGTGTTATAATGCCTTTGTATGCCATTGGGAACACTTTGTAAATGTCAAAATGGTGATGACGGGGTAGCACGGTGGCGTAGTGGTCAGCACATCCGCCTCACAGCAAGAAGGCCTGGGTTCAATTCCCAGCCTGGGTGTTTCGGTGTGGAGTTTGCATGTTCTCCCCGTGCTTGCGTGGGCTTCCTCCCACAGCCCAAAAAACTTGCACAGTCTGCTAATTGGCTGTTCCAAATCTTCTCTTGGTGTGAATGTTAATAGTTGTGAGTATTGCCCCTGCTATAGCCTGGCGAGTTGTCCAGGGTGAACCCCGCCATCACCCAGAGTCAGTTGAGATGGGCGCCAGCTTCCCCGCCACCCTAATTTGGATTAAGCGGTTCAGGAAATGAATGAAAATGGTATTGGCATATTTTCTTGCAGAACATGCTGTATGTTTTCGTTCACTTTTATTTCTAAACTTCATATGAACAGATTTAATATACAATGACTTTGGGTGAAATCACTCTCACAATGCGACTGCACAAAATTTCACTTGGAATCAGCCTAATATCTGATTAGATGGTTCCAGACCAGTTGTTTTGGCTATGCCCATGTTCTCACCAACGCACATCAACCACATGAAGGTTACAGTTAATTTAGATACACTATCCATGGCCACCAACCTTAACATGACCTGTCATAATAACTCCCTCAACACATACCCATTATATTTTCCACCCATACTGGAACTTAAGATGCCTGAACCTGATTAGCAAGAGAATGCCAATATGCATAAAAAGTGGTCCATAAACTTGTGATTTACCAAGCTTGGTGTAAAAAAACAAAAAAACAAAAAACTGTGGCTTGCACGGAGACCTGACTTCAACTACATTAAACATCCTTGGGTTGAATGCACTGCAACACCAACTGGATCCAAGTGGACCCCCCCAACGCTTGTCCGCAAATCCCCACAGCCACACCCACAAAATCAAAGGGAAAGTTATTAGGCTCATTATTTGGTAGGGTACATACAAGGGGGAAATTTATTTATTTTAATGTTTAAAACCATAAAAGCACAATTTCACTTTGCCATGCAAAACTGTATTTAACTTTAGTTTAGTACAAATACACACTGTCACTATGTTCATATTTGCCATCTACGCCAGAATAATATGAAGTAAGTAGGAAATTAGACATACAGATGTATTCATGCATTTGGAAAAAGAATTTAATTTGCATTACAATAAGGTATAAAACACGATTATAGCATGAAAATCAACTGAGTCACATCACTTTGAATGTCACTAAGCAGGAAATACTACTTTTGATAAATTAATTTCAGTCACAGAGCTGGTTTCTGAATGTTCCTCTCCAATGTCCATAAAGTAAACGAATACAGCTTTCGACCAAACAGCACGATTACACGAGCAGCTTCCTAGCAACAGATGAGTTCTAGTTATACAATGTCACATCTATTTGAAGGCTTCTCTTTAAGTGTCCATTATATGAGTCAGGGAATCCTTCTGGGACTCTGTAAACTGGCTCATGATTTTGTCTTATTCTGGAGGACAATTAAACATTTTAAAACCAAAAAAAAAAAATCAAAATTCTTCTCAATTTACAAAGTTAGTACTTTAAAGAAAACAACAAATGTTCAATAAAAGCTAATATTATCCACAGAATAAATGCTAAATACACTTTAAATTAATGTCCCGTAACATTGACGGACACATCACGTCACCTGTGGCTAAAATCAAGGAAATGTGTCCGCTGAGCATTTCCAGAAATAATAAATATTCATGAGACTCTGTCTTGGCTTCAGGGTTTTTTCCACTGATGCATGAACCAATTTATAAATGAACATAATATGTAATTGGTTTGACAGACATTTCACCTGTGTTTTATTCATGTTGATAGAACTACACTGCCCTCCATTATTATTGGCACTCACGGTTAAGATGTGTTCTTTAGCTTCTAATAAATTCAGGGTTTTTTTTTTCCTAAATAATATCGGACCACAATAGAAAAAAAGGAGGAAAATCCATCCTTTAATTCAAGTGCATCTATTCATTGGGGGAAAAAATCCAACATTCAGAAATAATAATTCTTTTACATCAAATCATCTATGCCACAATTATTAACATAACGATGTAAATATTTTGTACAGCCCCTCTTGTCAACAAAACAGCACCGAATCTCCTCCTAGAATGTTTCACAAGATGGGAGAATACAGAAAGAAGGATCTTAGACCATGCCTCTCTGCATAATCTCTCTAAATCATCCAGCGACCAGGGTCCTCTCCTCTGCAGCTCATTCAACAGGTTTTCAATGGCATCGAGGTCTGGGAACTGAGATGGCCATGGGAGGAGCTTGACTCTGTGTCTGCTGAACCATTTCTGTGTAGATTTGGCAATTATCTTGCTGAAAGGCCCAGTAATGACCCACCATCAGTTTTCGGACAGAGGCCACCAGATATTAATTTAAAACATCCTGGTATTTAGAAACATTCCTGCCTCCCAAACAGCTTGTTGGTTGGCATGTAGATGGCACCTGATGGTTGGTTTTGGAGACTTTGTGACCTCAAGATGCTGTCATTTGTTACATGTTTTAACAGTGAGCTTTGAAGAACTTTTTATTTCTCTTACCATCCTCCTCACTGTGTGTGGTGGCAAAATATGCTTGCGTCCTCGTCCAGGCTTGTTTACCACTGCTCCAGTTGTTTTACAGTTTTTAATGATTTCTCTGACAGTATATATGGACAGGTGCAGGCGAGGGGCTAATTTCTTGTAGTCATTGTCTGACTTGTGAAGGTCATGTTAGTTTATCTTTCCCCATGTTGAAGAGTGGATAAGAGAAATGGCCTTTGTGTCACATCATATTTATATCCCAGTAAAATAAGAAGCGATGAATTACTAATTGAATGTTCCTAGATACTTAGATCAAATTTGTAAACTACTGTAAAAATGACGAATACTTCAATTACATTGACTTCCTAAAAACCGAGAGGGGAGTCAATAATTGTGGATCACTTGAGTTGATGGTTACAGTTTTCGATAAGTTTCATTGTGAGAGTAGCTTCTGCAAAAAAAAAAAAAAAAAAATGTGAATTTATTTTAACACATCTTAACCAGGGGTGCCAATAATTATGGAGGGCTGCCTACCTGTATGGATTTTATGACAATTCTTTTACTCAATGTAACTAATGCTACCGTGAGGGGCAGTGATGGTCTAGTGGTATAGGGTGCTGGATCGCTGATCCAAAGGTTGGGGGTTCGAGTCCCACTCTCCACAAGGTTGTCACTGTCCTCCCCAGTGCAGCTAACTGGCCTATCAAAGGTCAGCCATGTCTCTCACTGTCTATGGTGTGAGGCATGTAAAAGAACCATTGCTGACTTTCGACAAGAGTAGGTTGCAAAGCCGTCGGCGTGTTTCCGCCCTGCGATGGCCTGGCGAGCTGTCCAGGGTGTACTCTGCCCTTGTCCGAAGTTGGCTGGGATGGGTCGCGCCCTAATTAGAATTAAGCGGTTACAGAAAATGAACTGAACCAATGCTACCATTTCTAGTTTATTAAAACCAAATACAGATATTTGCTGGTATGTGCACCATACAAACCAAGACATCAAATACATGGATCGTGACAGATGCTAAGTTCAGAGGCCCAGCTTATTAAAAAGGCGATTTTTTTTGTGTGTGTCAAAATATAACAAAATTAGCAAAACCACACATTAAACATTATTTTCACTCTCCAAAATCTTTTTATTTTTTGTAATTAAAAACAGAAGTAAGAATTTGTAAAATTTATTTGTGAAGCCAGTAACTTAACTTGACCAGACATGTCTGACGTTCATGCTAGAAAACCTGCGGTTCCAGTATAAATAAAGTATAAAAAAAGAAAGCGACAGCGCTTAGTAATACACTAAATTGTCTTTACTATTACTGTATTCAACGTAATAAGCGCCCTGCTCCAACCCTCTCTCCCCCCCCCCCCATGTTTTTTTATCTTGTGTCTAATAACTACCCATGTGTACTGGGAGCAAAATCGTAGATCAAACTTACCAATTTTATTCGATCAGTCTCTGTAACAGTAAAATGAGGCGTTCACTGCCTATGAGAGTGAACAGGGGCAGTGGTGGTCTAGTGGTATAGGGCGCTGGATCGCTGATCCAAAGGTTGGCGGTTCGAGTCCCACTCTCCACAAGGTTGTCACTGTCCCCCCAGTGCGGCTAACTGGGTTATCAAAGGCGGGCCATGTCTCTCACTGTCTATGGTGAGAGGCATGTAAAAGAACCATTGCTGACTTTCGTAAAGAGTAGCTGCAAAGTCGTCAGCGTGTTTCTATCCCTTGCTAAAAGGGTTGTGACAGGAAGGGCATCCAACGTAAAAACCTCTGCCAAATTAAAACGTGCGAATCAAAATGATTCGCTGTGGCGACTCCCGAGTAAAAGGGAAAAAGCCGAAAGGAAGACAGACAGACTGCCTGTGAGAGTGAGTTTACAAGGTATTTCAAGACCCCCTGCCACTGGGGAATGTCTATAATCTTCATCAGGAACAACACATTTGATTGTTCTTCTGTGCTTTAAAAAACAGGAAAATAGTTTGCTGTGTTCTCTTGGTAAATGTCCAACAACCAATAGAAACTGCTACAGCAAAACTATCGGATGCTCTGAATGAATGGAGCGATGAGCCAGATATGGACCTATCACAAAGTGATGACCAGTATTTTTCACCCAATTCTCCTGCTCACTAACTTCATAAATTTAAAGACGTTCCTGGACATGTGCTTTTGTTTATGTTCATGTTGATTGGTTCAACATGGCATGTACTAAAGTTGACATTCGTGTTGAGTGACTTGATTTTATTTCTGGAAAAATGTTTAAAGGAACAGCACCAAGAGGGAAAAGTAAGGGGTCTTTTAAAAAAAATTATGCTGTTTTCAGCTTTCATGTAAGTAGTTTGGTTGATACCATAAAATGAATAACACAAATACGAGTAAAACTCTTTTATTGTTCTGTTATTATTCATGTTTTCCACCTCGATGGTAATAAGCACTTCCCGTTCCACTCCACTGGTAAACATTTTAATAAGCGCCCACCCACTCCAATTTTTTAAGTGCCCTGGGCGCTTATCATGTCGAGTACGGTATTTTGACTTAACCGGTTATGAAGTTGGACACACGATTACATGTAAATGATTTTTAAATTTTAAATATTATATGAGCAAATGGGTTTACAAACATTTAAATATTAGTGTGGTTTGTTTTTTATTGTTTGTTTTTATGGGTTCAAGTATTGAAATGGTGGTTCATGGGGCACGAGGAATCATCATTACACATAAATTGGTAGCACAGAGTCCTGACCTTCATCCTGTTGAAAGACTTTTGGGATGTGCTCGAGAAGACTTTATGGAGTGGTTCAACTTTCCTGTTATTTCAAATGTCGATGATATGTTAGGTTCAGTCTGGATGGAAATAAATGCTGTAAAGCTTCTCAAGTATGTCGAAACAATGACATACTAATTTTGTGCTGTAGGGCTCAGGGCATAAGACGGTCCAACACAAGACAAGAGTGCATAAACTTTTTTGGCTATGCGGTGTGTACATATACACAAATACATACATCTAGATCTCACAAACCCGCAGCTTCACTCACATTTCAGTCTCATCCGAAGACATCAGAATACTGTGTTCAGCTAAGGTGTATTATACCACATGATCAGAACACCATATCGACTGTGAGATTTGGTCTATTTAGAAACTGTTTATCCTGTGTGCGTTAATCACAGTACCTTAACTTACTAGATCTGTTTCTGCAAATCCCATCAGAATGATGCTTAACCCTTTAACGCCCAACAGGACCACATGGTCCTCTTTCAAAAAAAAAATGCTATAATGACTACTGGACGTGTGCTGCTGCCATTCAGAACATGTTCTATACTTGTGGAGTCACCTGATGCAACACAGCTTGGTCCCACGTTCCTCAGTCAGCTGTGAGATGACCTTTACTGCACAGGATTGTGTTGTTCACGAATTTGAGTGTGTTATTTGTTATCATATTAGTAGTAGTAGTAGTAGTGTTGTTATTACAGTGCTTCTCAATTATTTTCCGTGGCAACCCCTCTTGAAAGGAAAAACATTTAACGCCCCCCCACCCCGCGAGCGACTATAAATAGTATTATTTATCTATAAAATTATTAGTACACCTCTGCATAACATTGAATCTTTATTAACATTAAAACAAAAAAGAAAGCACTATAGTTCAACTTACAATAAAGAAAAACGTCATGAACATTGATTTTTAATCTGTAACAGAAAAGATTTAAAACGCACCAATGTGCATGAAATTGAAAAAAAAATATCCTTATTTAAACTCGTTCAACTTATTTATGTCTTAATATCTCCGTCTCTCTCCACCTTTCTTTTCGTTCCTGTTCGAAATTTTTCAGTGTTGTTTACTGCACTTCATATCGGTTGCTCTTGTGAAAAAGCGCTCCACCATAGCGCAATAATGAGCGCACCACTGCCAACTACTGGAGTGGAGGTGAAATTACACTTAATTCTCGTACACTATTCCAGAAAAGCATGTCCCCTGGCATCGGCACTGTGTTATTATAGTTTTGTTGAAAGAAATGTGTTCAGGGTGTTTCCTTAGGCATTTTTTATTCGGAAAATTACTAGCTAATTTATTTTTAACTGCAAAAAAAAAAAACATATATTGGCCTTTAGAGGGTTAAAACTTTGATCTTGATAGGTTAGGTGATACGTCGCAAGGACATTAATTCACCGCGCAAGTGTCAAGCTGATTAGCAGGACTTTGAGCACTTTCCTGAGCATTGAGTGAGATTTAATTCCTTGACCCCACACTTGTACAGTTTTTGGAAGGACACACTCGTTCTCCAATTTTCCTGTAATTTTCCTTCTTTTGAAATACAGTAATTAGTGTTTGGGAATCAAACAGATCCTGTTGGGTCACACCATCACAGAGCCTTGCAGATTACTTCAGGGGCAGAAATCATACAATTTACCAAAGATCTGATCTACTCCTGATATTCAAGAGCACACCATACTGCATTGCATGTTTATCACTCGAACAGTAGTGTAGAGTTTTGTTCGTGATATTAATGGCTTGAAATAAGCAGTGCTCACATTCAAACGCTGTAATGGTCGCTTCGGGCATCACGTCTCTAATTGCGATCTGCAAAGCACAAATGAGACACGCGACAATTATGACATTGCTTTAGTTCTTTACTTCAGAAGGGGAGAAATCATATGGCTAATGAGGTCACACTGCTTCATCTTTACCAGTAAGTCGTTGAAGCTCAAAAGTGATGGATAGTCCACCGACGAGTCCATGTCCCCTATCGGCGTCTTTATCCGAATCACGATTCCTTCAGTGTCCATGGCGCAGACGTTATTCCAAACCAGTAAAAGCATAACAAACGCGTCTGCTCATGATCATAATCTACACGCAGCTGCTTTCCTGTCCGAGCGTTTCAACAAACAGCTGGGCAGCGTCCTAACTTTAGTCCTTAATTAATATGAGGCGCACTACATCGAGTGTAGAAACAAACATCTCGTACTCCACGTAGTGCACTGATATAGGCAGCACAAAGTAATTCGGAATCAACCCCCAAGCTAACATGGCGAACTAACCAAATAGCCGGTTAGCATATTAGCTAACCACTACTTACATTGAAACATTCTGGATAAATCACTAGTAAATTCGCATATATTCAAGGAACTCGTTTAATGACATGTTAGAAACTTAATGAAGAAATTTATGACAATAAAAATTATACGTGTAAAGTTCGTACTAGCTGTCAACAAAATTCAAGCGGAAATGTACCGGAAGTGAGCTAGTTTAAACCGGAACACGGAAATGCACAACACAATTTTCTCGAGAATACAGTATGTCCGTAACTTATGTTTAAATACTGTTTCGCATCAGGTTGAAGAAATACAAAACCAAATAATAAATGGCAGAAAGATTAAAAAGTCTCACATTTATATAAAAAAAAATAATGTTAAGAAATAAATTATTTATCAAAATTGTCTTTAAAGGAAACTCCTGTTATTTTAACAAGTCATCTTCAAAAAAGGTTTTCAATATCTCTCTTTGTACGTATTTAATATCTCTTTAATATAGTACTGTTAAGAACAATATAGAAAATGACATATATTTTGATAAAATGTAAAAGAGTAAGAAAGGGGCAGTGGTGGTCTAGTGGTATAAGGCACCGGATCACTGATCCAAAGGTTGGGGGTTCAAGTCCCACTCTCCACAAGGTTGTCACTGTCCCCCCCAGTGCAGCCAACTGGGTTATCAAAGGCCGGCCATGTCTCTCACTGTCTATGGTGTGAGGCATGTAAAAGAACCATTGCTGACTTTTGTCCTGCGATGGCCTGGCGAGCTGTCCAGGGTGTACTCTGCCCTCGCCCTGAGTTGGCTGGGATGGGCACCAGCCTCCCTGTGACCCTAATTAGGATGAAGCGGTTACAGAAAATGATGATGAAAAGAGTAAGAGCTATTCTGTGCTCACGATCTTGACATGACTAATGCGATCTGTTATTATTGACATGTCCAT
>CM045748.1:14142859-14150359 GCA_024760905.1 Plotosus lineatus
TGGTGTGAATTTAAACGTCCGGTCAGCAATTCCAATTATCAGAAATCAAACTCAGAAGATGGCTCAGAGGAGGGTCGGAGGGAGTGAGGGCGATAGAGAGGGCCGGCACACAATGGTTGGTAATTAAAACCCATTTTATCAGTCTAAACTCGCTCTGTGTTCTCTCTTACACCATATTGACAAGCCGTTTAGCTGACGAGAGCCTACATTTGACTTCAGACATATGAGCTGGAGGTATTTAACATTGTGAAGGCTGAGGAAAACAAATATAGGCCTCAGAAACCGGGCCTTACTTGAAAACTGCCTTTGCTTGCAACACACAGCCACCAAGCCTTTTTTTTTCCTTCATTACACAAAATCATCTGTCTACGAAAGGTACAGAAAATAATATATACAGCGATCCCTCATATTTATTGAATTAAAAAATAATAAGCTGTAAAATAAGTAGGCTGCAAAGCCGTCAGCGTGTTTCTGCCCCATGCGAAAGGGTTGTGCCAGGAACCAGGCATCGGACGTGAAAACCTATGCCAAATCAAACGTGCGAATCATTCGCTGTGGCGAGCCCTGAAAAAGGGATAAAGCCCGAAAGGAAATCTCATCTCATCGAATTAAAAAAATAAGGAAAATAAGGAAGAATAGGAGGAACAACCCGAAACAAACACAAAATAAAAAACAACCCAAAACCTCCCATCAAAACTACTTACCGGTACATTTTTTATGAGGTGCACATCTGCGTGCGTGCGCATGCGTCTATATGTGTGTGTATTTATATTTTATTTACATCGTATGCATTATTTTTTAATGTTTAATTGTTATTATAAGCATTTATAGCATTGAATATGTATTTATTGATGTTATATACACACATATTACATGTACGTATACAGGAGCAGTGGTGGTCTAGTGGTATAGGGTGCTGGATCACTGATCCTAAGGTTGGTGGTTTGAGTCCCATGCTCCACAAGGTTGTCCCCCCCACCCCCACCCCATCCCACCCCATCCCACCCCCCAGTGCAGCTAACTGGGTTAGCAAAGGCCAGCCATGTCTCTCACTGTCTATGGTGAGAGGTTCATGGAAAAGAACCATTGCTGACTTTCGTAAAGACTAGCCGCAAAGCCGTCAGCGTGTTTCTGCCCCATGCTAAAGGGTTGTGCCAGGAACGGCATCTGACGTGAAAACCTATGCCAAATCAAACGTGCGAATCATTCGCTGTGGCGAGCCCTGAAAAAGGGATAAAGCCCGAAAGGAAATCTCATCTCATCGAATTAAAAAAAATAAGGAAAATAAGGAAGAATAGGAGGAACAACCCGAAACAAACACAAAATAAAAAACAACCCAAAACCTCCCATTAAAACTACTTACCGGTACATTTTTATGAGGTGCACATCTGCGTGCGTGCGCATGCGTCTATGTTTAATTGTTATTATAAGCATTTATAGCATTGAATATGTATTTATTGATGTTATATACACACATACTACATGTACGTATACAGGAGCAGTGGTGGTCTAGTGGTATAGGGTGCTGGATCGCTGATCCTAAGGTTGGTGGTTTGAGTCCCACGCTCCACCAGACCAGGTTGTCCCCCCCCACCCCCCCCCCCACCCCCCAGTGCAGCTAACTGGGTTAGCAAAGGCCAGCCATGTCTCTCACTGTCTATGGTGAGAGGTTCATGGAAAAGAACCATTGCTGACTTTCGTAAAGACTAGCCGCAAAGCCGTCAGCGTGTTTCTGCCCCATGCGAAAGGGTTGTGCCAGGAACGGCATCTGACGTGAAAACCTATGCCAAATCAAACGTGCGAATCATTCGCTGTGGCGACTCCCTGATAAAGGGAAAAAAGCTGAAAGGAAATCTCATCATACGTGTATGTATACGTCAGGCGGGGGGGGGGGGGGGGGGTGTTGATCCTACTTCGCGGAATTTGGTGGTCACGGGGGGGGACTTGGTCCCAATTAACCCCGGAAAGTGAGGGATCCCTGTATTGCTTAAGAGAAGTGACCCACAATAATGCAAACTTATATGAAATAGAAGAATATCTGACGCAAATGCATAGGAAGGTATAGTTACACTGTACATCTGATTGTGGCCTGTACAAACCAGCTGAATTATTGCGTCTTCAGAGATGACAGACGATGTTTGATATTCACTTATACTTCTATCCTATCAATAAAAAGCCTCAAGCACTCTATTTGACATACACCGCCAGATTTATGGAGATGTTTTACATCTAGTACTACGCCAACTGTTATTTACTCAGATACTGCACATTAAATGATAATGTTTCACAGCACTTTTAAATCCAGTTTGCAGCTCAACAAAAAAATGTATATTTAAGTGAGAAGTATTTATAGACTAAAATGCATATTTAGAACACCAAGAAAATGACATTAAAAAAAAAAAAAAATCCCAGACAAAAGCTGTTTGTGCTGCCAAGTTGATTGAGTTTATCTGAATACATCATAATAAAGTTTGATGCCGAGTGAAGGAGAGATGCATAAAGAGCTGTGCCAGGATTAAACATTAAACAATTACATGTATATTCATGTACTGTATATATATATCACATCATAATAATCACAGACGGTACATCGTTTGACATCTGAAATCTGCTGCTGTGATGCTCTGCTTATGTGAACACTATGTACACTTGAATTAGGCGTCTATTTTTACGTGAGTATTGCGCACTTGTTCGAATTACAATTAGAATGAAATAAATGATTTATGCAGCACCGTGCCGGCGTGGTTAGCAGTTCCGCCTCACAGCAAGAAAGTCCTGGGTTCAATTCCCAGCTCGGGTGTTTTTCCTGTGTAGAGTTTGCATGTTCTTCCCCTGTACGTGTGGGTTTCCTCCGGGAACTCCGGTTTCATCCAACAATCCAAAAAAGATGCACAGTAGTTTACCTGGCTGTGTTAAATAATCCCTCGGTGTGAGTGTGAGTGTGAATGGATGTGTGACTGTTGACCCTGTGATGACCTGGCAAGCTCTTCATGGTGTACCCTGCCTTCGCCCAATGTTGACAAAAATCGGATTAAATGGTTCAGCAAATGAGTAAACAGGTTATAAGTCATCTGACCTGCGACCCTAATCCACTTAATGAAATATTGGCAATGTACTTTTGGTGTTAGCGGTATGTTAAAGAGAAAGAAAGTATATATATATATATATATATATATATATATATATATATATATATATATATATATATATATATATATATATATATATAAAGAACTTCAGTACAAATACTGTATTTCAATACACATAGTTTTCCTTTATTAGTTTGAATAATTTCTTTTATATTATTTAATCCATTAATTCATTCATTTTTCTGAACCACTTTATACTACCGGGGTCTCAGATGACTCTGGGCAAAGGTGGGGTGTACACCCTGAACAATATAATACAGGGATCCCTCACGTTCCGCAGTTAATTGGGACCGAGATCCAAACACAACCATCGGAATCGGCGAAGTAGGATCACTCCTCCCCCAACCTCCCCTGACTGACGTATACGTACATGTATATTATGTGTATACAGTATAATATCAATAAATACATATTCAACAGTATAAATGCTTATCATAACAATTAATCATTAAAAGATAATGCATAAGATGTAAATAAAATATAAATACACACACATACAGACGCGCGTGTGTATTATATGTTTATACTTATTATGTATTTATATATTGTCATATATTTATTGTGTATATATATATATATATATATATGGCCGCACTCAGATGCGCACCTCACAACAATGCAATTCGTTTTGATGGGAGGTTTTGGGTTGTTTTTTGTTTTGTGTTTGTTTTGTGTTTTTTTTTTTTTTTTGCATAATTGGCTTTGTTTTTGTGGCATTTTGCTTAACTTTTCCAATTATTCTTCCTCACTTTCCTTATTTTTGTAATTCGATGAATATTTAAAAAAAAACGCGATGCACTGAAGCTCGTACTCGAAGTAGTGAGGGTTCCCTGGTACAGTATATATATATATATATATATATATATATATATATATATATATATATATTTGTTAATTTTTTTTTGAAAATTATCTAAACCAACAGAATCTTTTTGCTGTCTGCAAAGAATGTTGCAGCAAACAAAATCACACACAAAATCATGGTCGAAAAAGCAAGCAAACAAACAAAACAAACAAACAAATAAACAAACAAACAAAAAAATAATACTAACTGGCACCCGTCTCATCCAACTCTGGGTGAAAGTGGGGTATACCCTGAACAGCTTGCCTAGCCGTTGCAGGGCCAGCACACACACACACACACACACACACACACACACACACACACACACACACACACACACCCACACACACACACACACACAACCACTCACACGCATGACGAGGGATGATTTGGAACAACAAATTAGCCTACTGGACATGTTTTTGTATAATGGGAGGAAACCAGAGTACATGGAGGAAACTCAAGCAATCATGGGGAGAACATACAAACTCCACACAGAACGTTCCCGAGCCCAGGAATCAAACCCGGGCCTTCTTGCTGTGAGGCGGACATGCTAACAACTGCGATACCATTATTATTATTATTATTATTATTATTATTATTATTATTATTATAAAATATGTTCTTGTTGCAATATACAAGCTCACTGCTCCTGTAATAATATGAAAAACATCAACAACAGCAACAAAAAGACCCTTTTTCTGTACGTAAGGGATGCAATAAACATTTATACTCATGCTATTGATTTTATTCAGAACTATTATTTCTGAGGCATCCTTAAATATATCTTGAACCCTGAGGCCAAGTAAAGCTAAATTAAAATTGTTCTTTTCGTCATGAAAAATGTTAGCTGCACATGCAGTGTAGCTCTTTAGCTGTGAGCTTTATATGCTTGGCTCCTGTATGACTGCTGTAATGTGTACATGATAAATAGCATTATTATAAGTATATTAAAGAGTCCGATGGGAGTCAGAAGGGTCAAAGCCTTTAAATGGGGCAATTTTTTTGTCATGGTGCCATTGCTAGTGACCGAGAGCTCTACGAACGTGGAAAGAGGTGTGTGGCTCATAATGCCAAGCATATTCATTATACTAAACACTTATGTCATGCTAGGCTAATGAGTGCTTGAATCCTGACCCTGTACCGCGTCTGAAAATGAACAAGCAATCAAATGGAATACTAAATGAGTGGAAAAAAAAAAAAAAAAAAAAAAAATATATATATATATATATATAGTGGTATATACGTAGTGGTTAGCACGTCCGCCTCACAGCAAGAAGGCCTGGGTTCGATTCCCGGCCTGGGCGTTTCTGTGTGGAGTTTGCATGTTCTCCCTGTGCTTGTGCAGGTTTCCTCCGGGTGCTCCGGTTTCCTCCTGCAATCCAAAGACGTGCACTGTAGGTTAATTGGCCGTTCTAAATTGACCGTAGATTCTCTCCTGCAGCGGCACTGGAACCCAGTCGTATCGGCATTTGCCTTTCCATTGGACCCTTCCGGTGGCGCCGAGACGGGGGGGGGGGACTTGCTGCTTGGGTAACTGCCTGTCCCTCATTACTCCCTACCCGGGCTCTGCGCACTGGGGGGTATCACCAGCCGGGATACCAGCCAGAGCGCAGCCATAGTCCTTCAGGACTGACGGAGGCCTACCATACCATACCATACTATATATATATATATATATATAAACGGTTTACAAGTGCACACATGCACATAGAGCACATACAAATGTTGTATATAATGTTTTTGAAATACTGATGGTGGTGGTGGTGGTAGCAATACGTATTGTGCTTGTGCTGGTCAGCATGGTGGCATAATCTGCAATAAGAGAAATGGGTTCAGCATGGATGTTTCCGTGCGTGTAGAGTTTGCATGTTCTCCCCATGCTTGTGTGGGTGTCCTCCAGGTGCAGCATTCTCTCACAGTCCAAAAACAGGTACATGAGGCGAATTGGTGGTTTCAAATTGCCCCTAAGTGTGAGTGTGAGTGGTTATTTTAGCCCTGCAATGGACAAGTTGTGCTGTTCAGTGTGTACCTCACCTTTCATCAGAGTCAGTGGAGTTCAATCCCATAACCCTAGTAAGCTTGAGCTATTCAAATGAATGCACTTATACATCAGCACGAATTGTAGCAGAAGAAGAAGAAGAAGACCACGACAGAGAATATTATATTAATATTAGATCATCATTTGCATTAATTTAACATAATTTGGCTTTCCGAGAGAAACGAACACTGAAAACGATATTTATTCAACTTATTCGAGGGGGAAAGGCTTCCTGAAGGGCCCTACAGTGGCAGCTTGGTAGCACCGAGGCTTGAACCCTTGACCTTCTGATTAGCAACCCGGATGTGTCCCATCATCTTGACTTTAGAATGATAAAAATATGCTTAAGCTGTTAAGTGAAATATTCACCAATGTATCATAAATAAATAAATACTGTAAATTAAATTACATTAAAATAAATGCTTAAATGGTTGACGGAACATATAAGTGTGCCGGGTTCCAGACAGGCATTTGATAGTGACACAACTGTAAAAAATAATTTTTGTTTATATTGTCATGAGTAAAGACAATGAAAGCACACTGATGCAAAACACATGCATTCATTAATGTCTCAAAAGATTACAGCACAACACACAAAATCAATGAATAAAATTACATACAGACATAAAAGTGCAGATTAAGGACTCAGAGTGCAAGTGGCATCCTGATTTAGTGCACTATTGATCCTGAGATGGCTCCCGTCTGCTGGGTCCAAAGAGGCGTGTGACGGGCAGACTCCAGAGGGACATTTACCGCATTTGTAAGAATCAAACCACATTGTCAGACACAACAAAGGCGGCTGACATACGAACCGTGAATCGTACCTGTTTTCTATGGCGCCGCATTCTCATTAAAACCCACGGTCGTGCAGCTGAGGCCCCCTACAAAGCCACAATACAGCGCCAGAGCCTGAGGGCAAACGCCCATGATCCGTTGCTAGCCTCCCAGCCATAATAACACAAGGTGGAATTCTGCAACAGGTTTGAATGTAGATGGAGGTCTGAATGGGCATCGGGTTTGTACACGTGTCTGCTGTTTGGGTTTCATACGTCTGTGGGTTTTCTACTTTAGGTTTTGAGACAGAAATGGCTGTCTGCTTTTGTCTGGCCTAATTCCTTTGATGTATTATCCTGATTCACCATTAAAGGACAGAGATAATATTACAAACAAACTGTGCCCTAAATAAAATTGCCAGGCACTCAGGAGGATTTGTGCCACAAAGTCAAACATTGAAAAACACAATGGAAGAATTGGTATTCAGTCCTGTGCAGATGGGGACTTTACTTTATGTAAGTTTTAGTGTGATTACAGGGCAAGAGTTCACCATGTAACAGCCGGCGGTGACTCAAAATGCTTGGCTGTCAACCTCGGAGCAGGAGCAGCCACACACTGCTGCTGTCCCCTCAATTTTGTTGGATCTCAGAAGGCGGGGATAGAGATGGGAAACATGTTGGCGTGAACAACAT
>CM045748.1:14152859-14220359 GCA_024760905.1 Plotosus lineatus
AATAAGGCCAATATTTTGATGATGTGCACTTTAGATCCAGGCAGGATGTTGCTGGCTCAGGACACATCTGTAGTGATTATGCTCCCGGAGAGCTGCTTGAAAAGCGTTTAACTCATGCTGTACATGAGCATCTGTTCACCGAAACAAGCAGCCTCACAGCATTGCCATTTCCCCCCCACCCCCTTCCTCCACCCATTCAAACAACCAATCCCATTATAGCAAAAATGAATACATATGTTCTGCAAATTAAAACATGAAATAATCAGCTCACTATAAAAGAGAGTAGTACGTATGTTTCAGATGTTTTATTTTCACTGGGTTCTCTCACATCCACATTGTTATTCTTTAGTGTTTATAGTGTTTATAGCTTAAACACGTTGATATTGCTGTGTCTGTCAGCAAATGACTCCATTCATTACCACACACAGTGTATTTTTCTAAATAAAATCAGTTATAAAGAAGTCACAATATCATCATCATCATCATCATCATCATCATTATTATTATTACTATATTACAGTATTATTATTATTATTATTATTCAGTTCAGTTAATTTTCTGTAAGCACTTAATCCTGGTGCCCAGCTCAGCTGACTCAGGGAGAGGGCGGGGTACACCCTGGACAGCTTGCCAGGCCATTGCATTCACACAACCATATTATTATTATTATTATTATTATTATTATTATTATTATTATTATTATTATTGTTATTGTTAATTTATTCATTCTCCGAACCATTTAATTCTAATTAGGGTCGCAGGAGGCTGGTGCCCATCTCAGCCAACTCTTAGAGAGGGCAAGGTATACCATGGACAGCTTCCCAGGCCATTGCACTCACACAACCACATTATTATTATTATTATTATTATTATTATTATTATTATTATTATTACAATATTACATTATTATTGTTATTATTATTATTATAATTATTATTATTGTTATTATTATTAATTTATTCATTGTCTGAACCACTTAATCCTAATTAGGGTTGTGGGAGGCCGTCGGTGCCCATCTCCGCCAACTCTGGGGGAGGGAGAGGTACACCATTGACAGCTTCCCAGGCCATTGCACTCACACAACCATATTATTATTATTATTATTATTATTATTATTATTTGTTAATATTAATTTATTCATTGTCTGAACCACTTAATCCTAATTAGGGTCGCAGGAGGCTGGTGCCCATCTCAGCCAACTCCTAGAGAGGGCAAGGTATACCATGGACAGCTTCCCAGGCCATTGCACTCACACAACCACATTATTATTATTACTATTACCATTATTATTATTATTATTATTATTATTATTATTATTATTATTATTATTATTATTATATTACAGTATTATTATTATTATTATTATTATTATTATTATTATTTGTTAATATTAATTTATTCATTGAACCACTTAATCCTAATTAGGGTCGCAGGAGGCTGGTGCCCATCTCAGCTGACTACGGGAGAGGGCGAGGTACACCGTGGACAGCTTCCCAGGCCATTGCACTCACACAACCACATTATTATTATTATTATTATATTACAGTATTGATATTATTATTATTATTATTATTATTATTATTATTATTATTATTATTATTGTTATTGTTATTATTATTACTTTATTCATTGTCTGAACCACTTAATCCTAAGTAGGGTTGTGGGAGGCCGTCGGTGCCCATCTCTGCCGACTCTGGGGGAGGGAGAGGTACACCGTTGACAGCTTCCCAGGCCATTGCACTCACACAACCATATTATTATTATTATTATTATTATTATTATTATTATTATTATTATTATTATTATTATAACTATTATTATTGGTAGTGGCCCGATAGGAGAGTGCCGATCCCAAGGTTGGGGGTTCATACCCCACTATCAACAGGTTATCATTGCTGTCTCCCCCGAGCCAGCCATGTCTCTCACTGTGTGTGGTGAGAGGCATGTAAAAAAGCCATTGCTGATTTTCATCAAGAGTAGCTGCATAACCACAAGCATGCCTCTGCCCTGTGATGGCCTGGCGAGCTGTCCAAGGTGTACTCTTCCCTCATCCAGAGTCGGCCGAGATGTGCACCAGCCTTCCCACCATTGACCTGAAGGTTTGACATGTTGTTTATTCTGAGTTGCTTTTCTGTCCACTGTGTATACAAAGAGTAGTTATTTGAGTTACTTGAGTTGAATCAATTGCTGTTACCTTGATTCAGTCACATGTCCTCTAACTCTCACGTCCACGAGATGTTGAGCCACTCCGCAATGGATTCATGTTTGTTTATTTGTGCATTTGTTTTACACACCATTCTTGGTTCTTTTTTAAATACTCAAATCAGCATCACTAGCACCATTAACAATGCCACAGCCAACGACACCCAGATCACATTATTTTCTTATTCTGATGCATGATTGACATGTTCCACTCTCCCACCCACTTATTTGTTAAACCACGTAATCCTATAAGAATTAAAGCAGGAGAAGTCAATCTCAGCCGACAGTGAAAAAGGGTACACCCTGTAAAGCTCACCAGTCCATTGTAGAGCCAACACAAACCAAAGTTTACACAAAAACCTAGAGAAATTTGGAACAAATTAACCTAATATGCAGGCTTTTGGACCGAAGGAGAGAATCCGAATCCAAACAATACGCACACAAACTTGGGGAGAACATGTAAAGTCTACACAGAAAAACTCTCACTGAGCCCAGGACTCGAACCCAGGACCTTCTTGCTGTGTGTGTGTGTGTGTGTGTGTGTGGATGTGCGAACCACTACATCACCATGCCACCCTCACACGTATCACTAATATATATTTGAGAAATGATGAAAAAAGCCATCATTGGTGCTGGACTCCCTTCTGGAGGAGGAGGAACGGAGTGGATGGTAAATTGTTGAATGTGACAAGTCATTATCAGATTGTCACACAGTAGTCTAATGACAATAACACAGCACATCAGGTGTCTGAACAGCTTCATCACTTTCCCTTTCATAGACACACACACACACACACACACACACACACACACACACACACACACACACACACACACACAAGGAATCTGTTGTTCTCTGTCTTCTGGAGGGCATGATGAATGCCTATGCAAGCCGATCAATCAGCAGATCAATCAGGGGTCAGCTCGCTCATGCCTGATCGATAACACTCTTGTTCCTGTAGCGCGAGCATGGCACAACGACTTTAGCACTTAATTATGTTGTTAATTGCTGTGTTAAGCAGGTCCCTCAGGTTGGTAATTGAGGGTGGCTGGGCCCACAGATTCCCAGCACGATGCATTAATTCACAAATTCAATAACTGGAGCTGAGTGCTAATATCGTTCCACGGAGATCATCTTCCCCGACATGTCCCCTTACAGTTAAGCTACACTTTCATAGATAGATGGTTGTGCTTATCTTCACAAAATATAAAATGTAATTGATGTACATATCAGACATATCTGCGATATCTTTTTTCGACGAGGAGCTTCATATTTCTATTATTAAAATAAGTGACATAGGGCATTCGTGTCTAAATACCCAATCGTGTTATTTAGTAATTACACCAGCGGCATCATTCTTTCTGTGAAAAGCAACCTTGGACCTCAGATAATTCACTCAGTCCATTATACAAGGGTTATCAGCAGTAAATGTCCGCTAAACCTCCCAGCAGGCTTAGGAAGCCCTGCTCATCTATTTCGCACCTGATGGAACTTTCACTTATAGTGAAAGCTCTCTGTGCAAACTCTCAGAGTTCAAGGACTGCAGGGAATGCAAGATCATGGAGTTTTCAATTCTTTACGGCAACCTGTAAAGTTATAAAGCCTTTGAAGAGAAAGTCAGGCACACTACTGCATTTGAAGGGACAGTTGTATGTACTGTGGTCTAACAGACAAGACTGCTGAGGCTTGACTACAAATCTGTGGCCACATGCATGAACCTGATAAATTACAAGTCAGACATAATAACATATGCAGTGGTCGCTCACCTTACGGAATTAATCCGTTCCAGAGGCTTTTTCTTAACCTGAATTTTTCGTAAATTGAACCGCATTTTACATGTAAAACTTGTGATTCGTTCCAAGGCCCCCAATACTACCCCCTGAACCCTTTAACAATTATAAAAGTATACCTTTTAAGACCTCTTTCTGCTTCAATATCGTACCGATGGGAGACCATGGTTTGGCCATATTCCTTTGCGATATCACTCAACTGCATGCCACGAGCCCGCTTCTTCTTTTCACTTGCACCGGAAATCACACGCGCGCATGTGCATGTGTGTGTGTGTGTGTGTGTGTGTGTGTGTGTGTGTGTGTGTGTGTGTGTGCACGTGTGTTGACCATGTCTTCGTAGCACAGTTATAATCTTACAAGTGTTTATGGAAGGTTAAAAGCCTGAGTCGAAAAATAAAGCAAGCAACTCATGAAACAACAGGAATTCTGTCCTTCACACGAAGAGCATTATGGGAGGTGCAGCTCCATAATAGTCAATGGGAGGGGCTGCGTCATCCCTCCTAGCCAATGTCAGCGTCATCCCTCCTAGCCAAGGCCAGCGGGGCGGGATTTTGGGAGCTAGCCAATGGGAGGGAGCTGCGTCATCCCTCCTAGCCAATGGGAGGCCAGCGGGGCGGGATGTTGGGAGATAGCCAATGGGAGGTAGCTGCGTCATCCCTCCTAGTCAATGGGAGGCCAGCGGGGTGGGATGTTGGGAGATAGCCAATGGGAGGGAGCTGCGTCATCCCTCCTAGCCAATGGGAAGCCAGCGGGGCGGGATGTTGGGAGATAGCCAATGGGAGGTAGCTGCGTCATCCCTCCTAGCCAATGCGAGGCCAGCAGGGTGGGATGTTTGAACATAGTCAGTAGGAGAACAGCTTGTGCATTGTTTGAATTTTTGAATGGCGCATTTGAATGTTTGAATGGCGCGTTTGGCACATTTCGTAAGGAGAACTTGTTTCGTATACAAAGACAAAAAATTTTGGAAAATGTTTTTTGTAACCTGGATTTTTCGTTTGCAGGGACTGTCGTAAAGTGAGGTACCACCGTATCTATATTTTTTTTCTAGCTGTTGAAAAATTTTAGATTGACAGCAGACACATGTTACAATACCATAATCTTGCAATATTATTTTATTTTTATTTTTTAAAATTAATCTATGGGTTATCCAGTTCATGCATGGGGCCACAGAAATGGGAGAGACGTATATCAGGTCAGTTTCCCTTGTTTTAGGCCGGAGTGGACATTACAGTATTAATAATAGTATTACAAAGTATTATTGGCCTCAATTAACTAATTACATAACCAGTTGTCAAATTTAGATCAAACTAAGATCCCGTTAATTTTAACAAGGTTTATTTTTGCAAATATGTATACACAATATATCTTTAGAAGGGCAGTGGTGGCCTAGTGGTATAGGGCGCTGGATCCCTGATTCTAAGGTTGGGGGTTCGAGTCCCACTCTCCACAAGATTGTTGCTGCCCCCCCCGCCCAGTGCAGATAACTGGGTTATCAAAGGCAGGCCATGTCACTCACTGTCTTTTGGTGAGGGGTTTCATGTAAAAGAACCATTGCTGACTTTCGTAAATTGTAGCTGCAAAGCCATCAGCGTGTTTCCGCCCCTCGCTGAAGGGTTGTGTCAGGAAGGGCATCCGATATACAAATCAAACATGCAAATCAGATGATTCGCTGTGGCGACCGCTGAAAAAGGGAAAAAGCCGAAAGGAAAAGAAGAAGAAGACACAATATCTCTTTTGAAAAAACAAACACATTATGTATGTAATTAGTATTTTTGGCTAATTCGCGAAAGTTGGAAATTTTACATCTATAGAAATAAAATAAAATTTGTTATTAGGCATAAGTTGACAATATTTTTAGTTACAGAACGTGGAAACCTCAGGCCTCTTGGCTAAGCTCCATGGGCTTGTACTCATCATGTTTACCATCATTTCGTGCTTTATCTGTACTACTGACTTTGGACAAGTGTCAGGAGAAAGCCCAAGGAGGGCAGACAGAGACACAAACAACAATTCACACCTATCAGCAATTTACTGAAGTCAGGTGGTCAGGTGGATGAATGCATGTGTCGTTGCACCGTGTGATGAAATCCACACGAGCTGATGGAAAACATGGGGGAGGTCCTTGTTGTGCACGGGATTTGAACCTCAAACCATGTTTTGAGATGACCGTCCTGACCACTGAGCCACCACACCACCCTCGTTTATTATATCCACAGTGATTTTAATTATAACTACTTTGGTGATTGTCTTTCATGTAGGAAATTCCATTTAATTATGTCAGCTGAGGGTAAATGAAAAGCTTGTAAACAACTAAGCAAGAATTTTTTGATAAAGAATTGAACTGTGTGTGTGTGTGTGTGTGTGTGTGTGTGTGTGTGTGTGTGTGTGTGTGTGTGTATGTTTTACTTATTACATACCAGGGCTCTTGTGTCTTCTGTCTGCAGATAGAGTTGATTTCTAAAGTTTGTGATGATCAATGGTGTATGTTACTCTTTTTTTTTGTTTTTTTATGTTACTCAAAATCCCAAGAGACCTTCTCATGTCAGCATCGGTAAAAGGCCTGCGGAGAAAACTCACACACACACACACACACACACACACACACACACACACACACACACACACACACACACACACACACACGATCATTCATGGATTTAAGCAGTGTACCACAAAGTATACACATCCCACATCCACCCCTAAAAACAACCACACACACACACACACACACACACACACACACACACACACACACACACACACACACACACACACACACACACACACACACACATATGCACATAGACACACACACACACACATATGCACATATACACACACACCCACGCTCACACACACACACACACACACACGCTGCCACGCCAAGCACACACCTGCACACACGCACAAGCGCACACACACACACACACACACACACACACACACACACACACACATGCACACACATGCACATGCACACACACACACACACACACACACACACACACACACACACACACACACACACACACACGCTTGCACGCACACACACACACACACACACACACACACACACACACACACACATGCACACACATGCACATGCACACACACACACACACACATACATTTTTTATCAACTACCCAGGCCTCATCCTTGCAGAAGGACATTTTTCCTGTTGTATATCTTTGTAAATTTTCTCTTTGCACTCTCGTAGTAATTTCAGTTTAGACAATAATTAACTGATATGCACTCAGACTGCTGAGTAACAGGGGTCTTTCAGCCAGACCAGCAGAGAGCCCTTTAGGAGCACGGGGACAAGGGCTGAGGCTACAGCTGTGGCCGTTACCATTAACACAAGCTGTAACATTATACATGGCACACACACACACACACACACACACACACACACATATATATATATATTCAGTATATGTCATTAAACAGAAGCTGTAGCATTAGGCTGAAGTGTCCATGATGGGCCGGCTGAGCCAGATGGAGAAGGAATGAGCTCATTGTAAAGATATTGAATTGCCAGCAGTGGCCAGTTGATTTTGTCTCCTTAACCTGTATAAGAACTGACTGATTTTCTATACGCCGACTATTTAGTTTTGAAGTTACAGTATAATAGCGCAGGATGCGTTTTTGTAAAAATCTTCGTCTCAGGAACTTTACTACTTATACAACCTATAACAGTACGATTACAATCACAATGGACTCACCAAAGACAGAAGTGGGTAATATTATACTATATGAACGAATCAAAAATGTTCAAAGCACTCTGCATAGTCTACAACGACAACAACAACAACAACAACAAAAAGAAATGAAGCAAACAAATAGTCCCAATGACACTGAGCAATAACCCCTGCTCTTGCCATCCTGTGAGCAGGCTTGCCATTGATTAAAACAGCAAGGTGTGCAATAAAGCGCAGGCAAAGTGCTGTCTCCATATGGCCTCAGACCCCGAGGCTGTAGGCAAGCGATCAAGCCTCTCTTCCCCCTGTCCTCTCCTCTCCTCTTCTCGGCTCCCCAGATGGTGGAAACACAATTTAAAAGACCGCCGCAATGGGTCCCTGGCAGCGGCTCAACCGTTTACTCCAGTAATTAACAGCGCCGATACCACAACACCTTTGGGTGGATACTAACTGTGTCACCCCCTCGAATTAAGGGAAAGCTAATAGCTTTAAGGTTTAGTTGGGAGTCCAGTACTTCAAGATGGGTGGCTGTTGTTGTATTGGACAGCAAAATTAAAAAGGTGAAAAACAATAGGCTCGTGGAGCATGATGATGATCATCCCATAATTAGTTTACAAAAAGCTTCCCATCTAGTGGGGAATCGCAGCAATTATCACATGACAGAAAATCAAAGGCTACTTTGTAAGCGTTAGGAAAATTTACATTTTCTAGCCCGAGGCTGTATGTACTGATTACAAACATATTAAATCAATGCATTGCTAACTGCAAGCACAAATAGGCTGTTGGGTGAAAAGCCCGTAATTGCAGTAAAATGGAGGGCTGGCCGTGCTTCGTCACAATGCAGAGAGGATCAGAAAGGAGCAGAATTATGGCGCCTGTTCTTGGCCAAAGTATGGATCTAAACATTATCATCTATTGTCAACTGTAGAAGGGTTTTCCTGGGAGGACCAAAACACCACAGGCCTACAGATCAAAGCATGGGTTCCACTAATTACACTGTAATTATAGCTTCAGCCCATTCAAATCATCCGAAACCAGGAAATAATTTGCAAGACGTTGATAATATCATGCATTAGTGAAGATCTGGAATATTCCGTCATAATATTTAGATTGCTCTTACTGAAGATTTAGCGTTCATGCGTTTCTTTTTGTGTTTCCTGTTCAATCACACTTTTACATCTTAGTCAAGAATTAACGATGAGACAGCCACCCTGAATTTTACAGTGCGAAACAATTAAAATCCTGGAGAACACATCTGTTTACAGCACATAAAGAGGAAGCCAGATAAAATAGTGAGGAGAAGGAGGGGAAGAAAAAAAAAAAAAAATAATAATAATAAAAAAAAAAATCCCGTGTCTGCACCTTCCTCCTGAAAACCTGCAGACCATAATCAAAAATAATGCGAATAATTCCTGATTCACAACAGGGACAATGTTTTGGTGATGGTCAGGAACAAACGATCGAGAACTTGTGCGACTGTACTGAACCCTGGCGGTGTCGACCCGAGCAGTGTTCTGATGCGTCTGGATCTTTCTGATATCTCAGATTCAGATTTTGAGATTCCCTTTTCAGAGCTGTGAGGACAAAACTTTCTCAATTCTGAAAGCAAATAAATAAATAATTAAATGGTGGAATAGAATTTGCCGCGTAGGATAAAGTGAAGTGCAGTACTACAGCAGCGCCTCCTGCAGGGCACTCTAGGAATTAGGGGAAAAAAAAAACAAATTAACCCCATTGAAGTTCCTTACACGTTAATGATTGCTAGCTCAAAGCTTGTTTCCTCATAAGAACAGATTTGTCTCAAGTAATTGATGAACCAGATACCAGATATGATTTGTCTTAGTCCTGTAGATGAGTATTATTTTTTTTCCCCGAATTTTTCTCCCTAATTTAATCGTATCCAATTCCCGCCCATCACGTATCATCTTCCCAATCACAGACAGACAGACGGACAGACAGACAGACAGACAGACAGACAAATTGTTTATTTAAGTCTCACCTCTTATTATACAAGAGACACTCCATTTGGAGTAATGAGAGACAAAATACAATAAAAAATATACAAGGGAAATGAGCTACATATATATATCTATAGACAGAATATATACTATATAAAAACAAGTAGGTAGCGAAACTGATAAATAGGTATTATTTGTATAAAATGGTATTGCATAGTTTAGTATCACATGACCACCACCAACCATGCTCTCAAGGACTTCATGTCATGGCTGGTTGAGGCGTTAACCTGGGTTTGAACTTTCGAGCTCTGGGTTAGTAGTCG
The DNA here is from genome assembly GCA_024760905.1 of Plotosus lineatus. Taxonomy (NCBI): domain Eukaryota; kingdom Metazoa; phylum Chordata; class Actinopteri; order Siluriformes; family Plotosidae; genus Plotosus; species Plotosus lineatus. The sequence continues at coordinate 14,162,833 of CM045748.1, forward strand.
TGCGCCTTGTCGATGCGCCACTTTCATCTCGGATGGTGTAATGTTATTTACTTCTCGTTCAAAGAAAGAGGCATTCAGAAACTTTTTCAGTTAAAGATTTTAGGTCTCTAATGGGCCCCATGCTTACAAATGAGTAAAAAAAAAAAAAAAGGATGCGTTTTATCGTAAAATATTCTGATGATGCAAAATGATATGGAATTTAAAGACACATCTAGTTTACTAAGTTCCATTTTAACATGCATCATCATTTCATTGTCCATGGTGGTCAATATCACCTGAACACCTTTGCGTGCATATGCTGACACAACTGTATATTTTTATTTAAGTAAAAAAAAAAAAAAAAAAAAAAAAAGACAATAGAACATCGTCATACATTCATTCATTTTGTAAACTTCTTTTTTTTTCTTTTTTTTTTTTATTAGTGTCCCAGGATGGTTGGCACCTGAAAGGGCTTTTCAGTTTTGCAGTAATTTCTATTTCTATTTGCTATCCTTTAATTATGTATTTGCATTTGCTCCCTTATGGAAATGCACAAAGTCTTCTTATAAGTATTGTAACCAAGATGTTGTTCCTCTTTTCTCACAAAACCGTTACCAGCCAGTCCACACATGATTTCGGTAATCAGCTTCTTGCACAACTCTGCACGACATAGTCTCTGTATTCTCTTTAGAGCTTATGAACTCACATTGTACACACCTTGGGCGGGACACAACAGTCTTGTCACTCCCCTGAACATGAACACTGTAACCCACCTAGAATGGTATAAATGCTCTGTTTACCTCTGTCTGCTTCGGTCAGCTTGTGAATAAAGTACTTGACTTTATTGTGGTCTTCACTCTTTATTGCAAGCCACCCCAGAGCGCTCTGGGTGACACAGACGACTGATCCACGAGACGGCTATACAGACGCTCCCCAACTTACGTTTTTGTTCGGTTCAGGACGGCCGAACGTAAGGTGAAAAAAAACGTAAGTTGTTAGTGTATGTTCCAGTGACGTATGACGTTCATACTGTACTATACATCCATAAATACCATTACCGTATCTCATAAAACACCCCTAAATCAATTATTATAAACATAACATTGTAAAATAATATCAAATAATATCAACATTAATTTCAAATAAATTAAATTCAAGCAAAATAATTTCAAATAGATACATTTTAATCAAATTCACTCATCAAATATCAAATACAGTATCAAATATAACCTATAACATGCTCTGTGGTGCGATCTTTCTGCTTATAAATGGTTCTGATGGTCGCCGGAGCCATTTGGAAGAAACGTGCAACATTCACATGTTTTTCACCAGCATCGATTTTCTTGATAATAGCCATCTTCGTTTCTAACGAGATGGCTTACCGCTTTTTCTGATTACCGCTATCACTGGTAGGCTTACGCTTCTGGCCAGCCATATTTGCTTAGGGTTACAAAAGTCCACATAACAGTGTAAACACAAAGATAACAGAGACAACATCTTAACACAAGGGTAACACGCAGTGAACTGGGAAGAAGGAGGGGCACGTTCAGTCTGTCATTTGTTAACAATGGACGCAGCGTCATTACGTCATTACGTCAGCATACTACGTAGGTACATCTCGTACTACAGAGAGAACACTAAACTCAAAATTTGACAATTTTTACAAAAAAAAAAAACGTAAAATCGAAAAATACGTAAAACAAATGAACGTAAGTTGGGGAGCGTCGATATCTCACTCAGAGTCAGCGAGAGAAAGAAATAGACAACGAAGATAAGTCCTTACGGCACCTATCCCTGGACAGCTCACCAGGCCAGCACATGGCCAACATGCACATGCACAACCATTCACACTCGCGATCACACCTAGGGGTGACTTCGAATAGCCAATTAACCTCCTGTTGGATGAAACTGGAGTACTTGGTTGGAAACCCATGCAAACACCGGAAAAACAAGAAAACTCTACTCAGAAATTCCCTGAGCCCAGGAATCGAACCCACAACATTTTATCTTTGAGGCATTCCTGCTATCTACTGCGCCATCATGCGTACCCAATACAGTACAGTGTTTTACATATATGTATTGTTTTCATGAGGTCATAGCCTCCACTTCTTCTAAAACCTTTCATCCATTCATGGCTGGATTTGAAGCATAGATTTCGACACAAGGCCAAAAGAATTGCTTTTTTTCTTAATAATTAACTGAGGGTACCGCATCTCATGTCGAGCACTGTGGTATTATTTAAAACTACACAGCGCTTTAAAATTTTTAAAATAAATCAAATCCTCTGTTCATTTGTCCCAAACCAAAGAAATAAGAAGTGTCCATCTGTACAGAAGCAGGGACATCCCTACTCTTGCTGACAGGAGTCACCAGAGGGTTCATCTTCTCGTGAGTACAGTACGTATTACTAACCTCCAGGGTCTCTGTAAGGCTGATATCTCGGCATCATAGCCAATGATCTCACGGTTATACAAAGCTAATAGCACTGGTCTCACTGGAGTGAGTGCAGCGGTCATCTCCAAACCTTTTTTTTGTTACAGTCAGCTGGTGATTCTCACTGCTCTAGAAATAAAGAAGGAGGAGACAGTCATTCATTCATTCATCCATTTCCTGAACTGTTTAATCCTATGACAGTCACGGGGAGGGGGGGCAGTGGTGGTCTAGTGGTATAGGGCGCTGAATCGCTGATCCAAAGGTTGGGGGTTCGATTCCCACTCTCCACAAGGTTGTCACTGTCCCCCCCCCAGTGCGGCTAACTGGGTTATCAAAGGCGGGCCATGTCTCTCACTGTCTGTGGTGTGAGGCATGTAAAAGAACCATTGCTGACTTTTGACAAGAGTAGGCTGCAAAGCCGTCGGTGTGTTTCCGCCCTGCGATGGCCTGGCGAGCTGTCCAGGGTGTACTCTGCCCTCGCCCGAAGTTGGCGGGGATGGGCGCCAGCCTCCCCGCGACCCTAATTAGGATTAAGCGGTTACAGAAAATGAACTGATGAACTGAACAGTCATGGGGAAGCTGGAGCATGTCTCAATTAATTGACTGTAGGTGAAGATGGGATACACCCTGAACAGCTCACCAGTCTATCGCAGGACCATCACGCAATCATTCGCACTCATACATACACCTAGGGAGCACCTCATGTCTTTGAACTGTGGAAGGAAGCTGGAGTAACCATGAAAAGCTCACACAAAAATGTCCTCACCAAGCCCGGGGCTCAAACCCAGTACCTTCTTGATGTGACATGAAGGTGCTAACCATGACGCGCCCCATCTTCCTCTTCCTCTTATTACTGTATATGACAGAACAGGGGATAATATTTACTTCTGCTTCTGCTTTGTTCATTTTGTGTTTGTGTAGGTTTATCACGCTCTCTCTCTCTCTCTCTCTCTCTCTCTCTCTCTCGTTGTGTGTGTTTGGTGCTCTATGTTGGACAGATGCCTTATCTATGATGTATCCTACCTTCTCCCATGGTTTCACTAATGGACTCGACTAGTACAGCCCGGTTACTGGCAATCAGTGCTCTATTATCTCATCCCTACATCTGTGGCACAGTCCAGGCCAGTCGAAAGTTTATTTTCTCACAAGCAACTAACAGCAATATCAGTGTTATTGAAATTCCTATCGGATCAACATCAGCCTTTAAGAGCACATAGTTTGAAATGAAGTGATCAGAGATCGCATTAATACGACACGACTCCATCAGGATCCTGGGGAGCTGCTCTATCTCTCTCCCCAGGTGACCTGGAGTATTCTAGATGTTGCATGTAATATACATAGACTCACACATACACGGGTGGACTCATCTCTGCAGGTGATCCGGATTTCCAATCTCTGTCAACTGCATTTGTGTTCAGAGACAGTCGTATAAAAACATCAGTGCATGACTAATAAATGCACACACACACACACACACACACACACACATACACATTCAGATTTCTATCTGGGCTCTTAGAGAGAAAGCAAGGGGAGATGCCATGGCACGAAGAGCGCACATGTAATTAAATAATTAAATTAGCACTAATTAACATTTGGGTGATGACTTTTACAGCTTGTAATAGGAGAGTGGGAAAAAACCCACGAGTCAACTTCCTAATGACTCCTGTGTGCACTGCGTCTCTTTGCCTCAGTTGCCCTAAGTGCAGATAAAGCAACCATCTGCTGGTAATTAGATCTAAATAATATCAGACGCCGTAGCTAATCACGTTGGCTGCACATTTAATTAAAACTGCAATGGAATTTTTTTTTTTTTTTTTTTTTTTTTTGCCTTATTCCATCCATTTCATTTACCTTCTGGAAAGATCGCAATCTCTCATCGTGCAAAAATGTCGCATTTATCATTCATGATGGCCATAAAGACCAGAAAAGGAAGAATTACCCCCACCCCCTTAAAAAATTATACACACTTTAAAACACCAACATAGCCAACACTGATCTTTTATAGCTCATTTCCGTTAAATGAGAGTAGATGCTGGCTTGTAACAGCGGCCCACTACGGCAGTGAGGCTGGCCGTAATGGCTTTTTATTTGCTTAATCTCCAAATTAAATGGTGTTTGAAGCTAAAGGCCCACTCTTTTCTCCTATGCTATTATCACCATCATCATGAACGCATTTTCCTGCCGAGACCAATTTGAATAAGACGAGCAGGCCGTCTCCAGGCTGTGATATGTGTGTGTGTGTGTGTGTAATGAAGAGAGACATAGAATGAATGAGAGAGGGGGGGAGAGAGAGAGAGAGAGAGAGAGAGAGAGAGCGAGAGAGAGAGAGAGAGAGAGAGAGCGAGAGTAAGTGAGAGCTCTAATAATGGGTGTTGGGTAATGGCCCTCCTGGAAGACCCAAAGTGTTTCTAGTTGGTTCCCAGCTGCCAGAGATGTATGCAAACATGGATCATTGACAGATGGGTGGATACACTTATAAAGACATCACACACATGTGCACACAAGCAAATCCAAAGTGGCCTGTGTCCTGTCTTTCATTCATCACTGATCCAACACCCAGATTTCTATTAATCAAATCAGCTACAAGCTTTTTAGATAATTTCCTCTTTTCGATTCAATTAGTCCCCAAGAAGATGTGACTACTTGAGGGATTTTTCTGGATTTAATTAACCATAAATGAACATCTCTATAAGACATGCACTCCCAGCTCTGACTGCACTCAAACATCTATATTACATCAATGTTAGAAAGAGGAGAAATAAACTCAAGGTTAAATCAAAATTTAAATAGAAACGATTTTAAAACATTATAAAAACATTAGCTGAGGGTGCCTTATAAATGTATAAACAATTTTAAAACTATGAATCATGAAGGGTTCCTCAGGGAAAAAAAAAAATAATAATAATAATAATAAAAATAGAAAAACATGGATTAAACCCTCAAGTCGCTGCTGCGTTTGTTTAATTCATTTATGGCTTTAATTTCTTGTTTTTCTAAAAAGCAGTTTTAAATCACTTCTGCGGAGCACTAGCTCCTTATATCAACTGAACCGAACAATATGTAGTTTAGAACAACACTGAATATTTCATGGTCTACATCAGGGGTTCCCAACCAGGGGTACTCGCACCCCCTAGGGGTGCGACACATCATTGCGGGGGGGGGGGGGGGGGTGGGGGGGTGGGGGTGGGGTACAAGAAGCAGGTCTGTAACTTTTGAAATAAATATCTTCTTTTGATAAAGGGCAGTGTTGGCCTGGTGGTATAGGGCGCTGGATCGCTGATCCTAAGGTTGGGGGTTCAAGTCTCTCTCTCCACAAGGTTGTCACTGTTCCACCCCACCAGTGCAGCTAACTTGAGTTATCAAAGGCCGGCCATGTCTCTCACTGTCTATGGTGAGAGGTTCATGTAAAAGAACCATTGCTGACTTTCGTAAAGAGTAGCTGCAAAGCCGCCGTCGGCGTGTTTCTGTCCCTTGCTAAAAGGTTGTGTCAGGAAGGGCATCTGATGTCAAAACCTACGCCAAATCAAACGTGCGAATCATTCGCTGTGGCGACCCCTGATAAAGGGGAAAAAGCCGAAAGGAAATCTCTCTCTCACTCTCTTTTGATAAAATTTGGTAGTAATTTATCCTTGAACAAAGTACTGTACATAAAATGTAGGGGGTGTGAGGTCAGAGCAAAATTTTTTCAGGGGTGCAGGAGTAAAAAGAGGTTGGGAACCAGTGGTCTACATGTTGGTGTAGAGCAGGGGTGCTCAATCCTGCTCCTGGAGATCTACCTCCCAGAAGACATTCACTCCAACCCTAATCACGCCCACCTAACCATCCAATCATCTCATCAAGACCTGACTGGATCTTACATGTCACATGGGCCACATTAGGGTTGGAGATAAAGTCATCTGGAAGGTAGATCTCCAGGAGCAGGATTGAGCACCCCTGGTGTAGAGGTTTGCATGTCCGTCTCACAGCAAGAAGACCTCAGCACAAACACGAGCTTCCTCTGAGTACTCTGGTTTCCTCCCACAGTGTAAAGACAGAGACCAGGTTAACCGGCTTTTCCAAATTGCCCCTAAATGTGAGCATGAGTGTAAATAATTGTTTGTGTTGCCCTGCAATGGACTGGCAAGCTGTTCAGGACAATGGACAGGCAAGCTGTGTCTCTTCCTTTGCCCAGTGGAGGATGAGATAGGCTCTAGCCTCCTCGTAACCCCATTTCATGGCTGATTCTTCCCCTATTTTGGATGAGCAAGATTTCTGCTGCAAAATTTGCAAGCAAAGAAGGTGCTGTGCAATGTGCTATCGTTCTTCCTGTCGTTTCCAATGTCATTTTAACATGGTCATTCACATCTTCATCCATTCATCCATTCATCCATTCGTCCTTTTGCAGAACAGTTCGCCACCACACCCACCACCTTTCAAAGTCACACTTAAGGCCAATTTATAATAATTAGCCTAATGTGCATGTCCTTGGACTGTTGGAGGAAATTGAAATACCCTGGGGAAGCCTACACAAGCATGGGGAGAACATGGAAACTTGAAAGAGAAACACCCTTGCTGAGCCCAGGATTTGAGCTGAGGTCCCTCTTGCTGTGATGAGAATGTGTAAACCACTGTGCCACCCTCGATTTATATTCATTCATTCATTTTCTGAACCACTTTATCCTAATTAGGGTCTCAGGGAGGATGCCGCCCATCTCAACCAACTCTGGGAGAGGGCAGGGTATACTGTGGACAGCTCGCCACGCCATAGCAGTGTACACAAAATCAGAAAGATAACAACACATACCATAGCACAGTTGGTAGCATTGCTATATCAGAGCTTACAGCCCCCGACGGGGTCCCCGGTTCAACCCTGAGGTCTGTCTGTTATGACGTTCCAACATGTCCATCCTGTGCCCATGTGAGTTTCCTCCAGGTGCTTTAGAGAGTGAATGAACTTTAATCATTCGGCTCATAAGCTTGATTTACTGTCTGCGTGAAATCTCACGTGGTCTCTTTCACCATATTTCCACCACAGGGAATGAATTCTTGAACTGGTTCCATACAGGATTCTCTGAACCTTGGTGCCAGCAAGCAAACCAGCCGGCATTTCCATGAATTTTGTAAGGAACCATCGTAATCAAGGATGTGTCATGAACAGATCGTGTTGGACGGTGTAAAAGGGAAATAAACAGTACTAGATAATTTAATTACCTATAATCAGTTGTTCTCTCATTACAGATTTGTGGTATTTGTTTATCTTTTACCAGGGCGGCACGGTCATGAAGTGGTTAACACTTCCACCTTACAGCAAGAAGTCCGAGGTTCGAGCTCTGTGGTCAACTAGGTTGTTTTTGGGTGTTCTTCCTGTACTGGGTTTCCTCCATGTGCTCCAGTTTCCTGATGAATTTCCAATAGATGTGAATACAACAATGTGAACAGTTGTGTGTCTGTGTTTGTGGTGAGCTGTTTAGGGTCAACTGAATGGGCTCCAGCCTCCCGGTGCCCCTAATAAAGGATAAAGAAATGCAAAAAAATAACACTTGTCTCAGTGCTTACAGCATTACTGCACTTTGTTTATACTCAAAACTCATAGCAGGTCATGGTTCACACTAGAACAGGTGTCTGGAACCTTTTTAACTAAGAGAGTCAAAAAACCCACATATTTTAAAATCTAATCCCCTGAAAGCCCCCCCCCCCCCCCCCCCCATACACATATACATTTTATATATATTAATACTGAATACAACTAAATTGAAAAAGAAGACCAACAATTTGAGCGGATAATACGACTCTGAATTTTTTTTAAACAACATTGTTATAACGAAGTTATTTCTTAATAAGAAAAGTACTACTTACTATTAATGCGACTTCTGGTGCTGCATGGTGTTGTAGTCTGGTTGATACGTGCTGTGGTTCAGCTTCATGCAGGTGTTTAGGCTTCCATCTATTACACGTGACCGCAGGTTGGTCTTGATGCTATTCAGGTGTGAGAAGGACCGCTCACATGCATATGTGGAGCCAAACATGGTCAATACGACAGGACTCACACGCTGCAGTGTTTGGTATGTGACAGGAAGCGCGTTCCAAGTTTTGGCAATCAGCTGGTCAGCAGGTTGAAGTTTTTCCTTGTCTGTCCATTTGTGTTTGATTTACAGCTCTGCTTGGCTTCGTGCAAATGAGCTGATCAAAAACGAGGGAAATTTACCTCTTTACTCAAAAACAACACGCACAGTCTGTGGCTGTTGTTATAATCCAATAAAATTAGACTTTCAAGGTATCGGACCCGCCCGCATACTGGAGTACAGAAAGGATTGGCTCTCCGCTGCGCGTCACAGTGACGTGGCATTGAAAATAGATGTATAGATTTAAATGTGTGAGATTCATTCATGTGTTTTTGTTTTATTTGATGGCTTTTTTTTGTATTTTTATTTAAATGACAGTAAATTATGTATTTGTTATTCTGTTACGAAAGGCCACCTGATTTATCTGAGAGCCAGATACAGTTATCAAAAGAGCCACATCTAGCTCACGAGCCATAGGTTCCCGACCCCTGCACTAGAAGATACAGTTGGTTCCAGTTGGGATAACCAATTTATTCTCAGGGAAAATGCTCTGAACAGTTCAAAATTTGGTGCAGAATGGAACCCAAACCTTATTTGTGAAAAAGAGGTATCTGAATAGTTTTTTTTCTCGAGGTTCTCTGATTTTCTTTCAGCGTCGAAAAACAGACATGGAGGTGAATTTGCTCCTAAGTATAAATAAATGTGCAAATGTGTCTGCATGGCGTCCTGAAAGGGACTGGTGATAGTGTGATAGGCTTCGAATTTACCATCATCTTGACCAGAATAAAGTGATCAGTGAACGTGAGTGGCATAGACAGGCAACTTTGCTTAAATATGTAACTATACAAAAAAAATTCTGCATTACTTTGTTAGTTTGTTAATGAAGTGTTGGTGTAGAGCCGTGTCTACAGATTTGCTCAACTAAATTAGTTTCTTATGTTTTTGTTGGAGCCTCTTCACACCAGATGGAAAACAGTTTTCAGAACTGCTATAAAAGAATTTTTCAAGGAAACAACCTTTTTTGGTGGCACGTGTACAGACTTTCAGCCAGAAATCAGAACACAAAGTAATTAAAGTGTTATTAAAGTGTGGAAACTTTTTCCTTGGTGCAAACAGACAGACAGAGAGCGACAGATACAGACAGAGTACGAAACGTTGGAAGCTGGTGGGCTGTGACCACCTCTGCCGTGCTACAGTACTGTTCTGCAGACGCTGACGCCAGTAGTGCCACTGCGCCTGCTGCTGGTACTCGGCTAAACATGCTGGCAGTGCCAGTTCAACTCTTCTCCATGTGTTTCTGCTCTGCTTCAGACATCTGCCTGCCAAGATAAACTCTTACATTCAAGAGCTTTTACTATTCATAGCATTGAACTACTTGCCTGATGTAATCATTGGAATTGGCAATAGAAGGCCAAATGGAAATTTGTCTTTTTCAATCATTATTTAAGGACAACTTAAAATTAAAAATGAATTGATGTGCAGACTTTTTGAATATTCTTGTCCATATTTGGAAATATGTCAGTCTTATGATAGTTATATTGAAATTCCTTGAAGTCAACATCTGGAAGACTTCAAGAAAAATAATGATGTTTATCACTTTTTGAAGGCAACTTTCTAATATGAGCGAGCATTACAATCAATAATTCTTATATACACCAACTGGCCATAACATTAAAGTATTATGCCCAATGACAGCAGATGTGACTAACATTATCTTGCTACAGTGACTCGTACCAAGCAGTGGGAAAAGATAAGGAAAATACCACAAAAACAAGGTCAATTATGCAAAAAAATAAAAATAAAATAAAACCAAAAAACCCCCAAACAAACAAAAACAAAAAAAAAACAGCCCAAAACCTCCCATCAAAACTCCTTCCATTTTTATGTGAGGTGCACATCTGTGCGTGTGTATTTATATTTTATTTACATCTCATGTGTTACTTATGAATGTTTAATTGTTATTATAAGTATTTATACTGCTGAATATGTATTTATTGATATTATACACACATATACATGTACGTATACATAAGTGTGTGTGGGGGGGTGATCCTACTTCATGGAATTTGGCGGTCGAGGGGGGTCTCGGTCCCAGTTAACCGTGGAAAGTGAGGGATCCCTGTATATAAAATATATATTCTTAAATATTACTTACTACTTATCCAAGATAGCTAGCGATTAGTTGACATCATGTACACATTGAAATTAAAATCATTGTTGATATGGTATACGGTATTTAGATCACTGAGTAGCAGGTTATGCTAACTACCAGATGGAATTTCTGAGAGACAATGTAAGTTATACAGTATTAATAAATATTCACGTCAAACAACTGACAGTTAAGTTCAATAAACCTGGCGAGATTTGTTTAAAAATCTATATAAAAAATAAAATATTTATAATATTCAACAATAGCTAGGTTGTAAGGTACGTTAATGGTGGGGGTGTGTTTTGTAGTAATTATCGTCTTAAATCATAATACTCGTGAAAGATGTGTTCTTTTAACATCTAGTCTCAAATTGTCACGTAACTCTTACACGTTCAAACTGTTGTCCTGAGTTAATTACTGGACTAAGCACAGACTACACAAACAGTGATGAAAGTGCACACTGCAATCACAGCGACTCCAAACATCTGGTCAGAACAGACAGGGAGACGACGCAACATGACAATCAAACCAGAACCAGAACCTCAGAGCTCCATTAGCTACCAGCATCTGTGCCATTGCCATTCTGATACACCACAGGCACGACACACTCCAGCTAGATGAGCAAACTGCTTCTGTTTTTTTTTTTTTTAAATACCAGTTTTCTACTAAAGTCTTTCCATGTTTGATGTGACAATGTCATGAGTATGCTGAGAAATAAGTTGTTTCTTTGCAATTAGCAGATGTAGAAACCACTTTCAAACTTATGCTGATATTTTCCTTGAGATCGTTTTTATCAACTAATCTGTCAGTCATCTGGATACATTTTGTAATATTTATCATTTTAAGATTGAATGGCAAACTTTACCCTCCCACCCCCCACCCACCCTTCATTAGCATTTTAGCATAAATTATTGTACTTGGTCTGGAAGCTCTTCTCTTCATTTATTTGCTCAACTGCTTTATGCAACTATAGTCGGTAACTCTGGGCATTGGGCAAAGGTGAAGTACATCTTGAGCAGCTTGCCTACTGTGCATGTCTATGTGGGAGAAAATTGAAGTATCTCGAGGAAGCACGTGGAGAACAAGCAAATTTCATACAGAAATGACCTGGCAGAGCCCAGGACCGTTGTTCTGAGAACCATTATTTCATCATGCTGCCCTCCGACTCTTCCCTCCCCTGTAAATTCCATTTCAGCACTTGCCTAGTGGCATTGATAGCTGGTTTATATACAGTGTTTCACATATACCCCGACTTTTCGTTCTTCACATCTCTGATGGGGTTCTGGTTAGTTATCTCCAACAAGTTCTTCTTTGGTCTGAGCCTGATGTTTAGGATGCATCATAGGTATCTGTTGATGAAGGTTTGGAGTTTGTTGGTGATGGTTGTTGGTCGCTGTCCAGCTCTGAGATACTACACATGCTAACCCCATATCACTGACTGCAGTTGGCATGACCTTTTAATTTTAAACTATTCTATTCCCCAGGCTGTATATCGCCCCCCACACTCTACTGTTCATCAGTTACAATCAAATCAAAATACAATCAAAGCCAATCACCATTGTCCCACAGAGGATTGGTAAAGACTTATAAAGATTATTAACCTTCTGGCCTACTCACTTTTATCGCGAGCTACTATCAAACAGCACAATAAACAGTGGTGCTTTTCGCTCAATAGCCTGCTCAAGTGGAAGGTTATTAGCTGTGGGTCACTGCCTGGATTTCTCCGCTGTTCAAAATGGCTGCCTTTCAGTAGGCAGGGAGATGGGCAGCCATTAATCAGAGCTCTGGCAGCTGCTGGAGTCAAAATTGAATTCTCAAGATTTTTTTTTTTTTTTTTTTTTTTGTTGCTGTTGAAGACCGAAATGCTGTAAAGGGGCAGAAGGCATATTTTACATCGGAACAGAAAATTGATGCAACTCAAAATCAGGATTATCGTCAACTGTTTTTTAAGACGGACGTTCCTTTGTGAGGTCTGCGTGTACGTGCATGGGTTTCCTCCGAGTACTCCAATTTCCTTCCACAGTCCAAAGACGAGCTGAAATGGCCTTTCCCAATTGCTCTTTGATTCCACCATTGTGAGATTAAATGGTTTGGAAAATGGATATATGTCGAGATGCACTGTCCATCACGAAAACACTGTGACGCAGAGTAGGAGTTCATTGCAGGGTTCATGAAAGTGCATATCAACACCCAATAGAAATTTAGGTTTAGTTATTTTAGACTTGGAAGGAAACCAGAGAACCTGGAGCAAAGTGAACCGAGGGAGGATATGGAGTCACACACGGCAACCTGAATTCAAAAATTGGAACCCTACAGTTGTGCAGAGGCAACCATGGAAATTGTTCTATTTCCATGTTTAATCGAGAATGCAGCATTTATTTATTTATTTATTTATTTTTACATTGTTTCCTAAAGACTGCAGCTCTACATTCCACCGTGGAACTGAGCAGGTGGATGAAGATATTTGCACTTTATTTTTACACAGGAGAGAAGACAGAAGCGTCTATCTCTATTGTGAACAGAAGGCCTAAGGCCTAAGGCAGGAAGTGTTGGCCAGCAGCACTCACCGGTGGGCAGGTGTCCAGCGAGCGCCAGTTGGAGAATCGAGCACCATTTCGATTGGCATGCACGAGCCGGTAGCGTCTTCTGTCCCAAAACAGCTGTGGCGCAGCAGTGCGCGACGCCGCCATCAGGTGTGTGTTAGTGCTGCAGAATGCTGATAGCTCGGCAAAACTGCAGTCCACTGGCTAGATCTAGGCTGCTGACAGATTTTTCTTCTAACAGAGATACCAAGGAGAAGGAGGCACAGCAGGACAAATTGTGACCTTTGGGAAGATTAATTTGTTTACCTACAAAAGCAGGGGCTGTCAGTGCTGCGTACGCTTGACCTTTATGCTACTGTCAGCAGCTTGGGATGGTTTGCAGTTTCAGTCATCTGTTCATCAGCTCAGGACAGTTGGACAGTCAGTTAACTCAGTATATATGGCCAGTTTTTAAAAGATGGATAGGAAACGGGAAGACACCATAAATAAAATGGTCACTGTCTGGGACAAGAGAGCAAAGTTAGGCAAATTCTAAAGATGTATACTGCCAATAATTTATTCATTCATTCATTTCCTGAACCACTTAATCCTAATTAGGGTCGCGGGGAGGCTGGCGCCCATCTCAGCCGACTCTGGGTGAGGGCAGAGTACACCCTGGACGGCTTGCAGGCCATCGTAGGACAGAAACACATTGACGGCTATGCAGCTACTCTTGATGAAAGTCAGCAATGGTTCTTTAACGTGAACCTCACATCATAGACAGTGAGAAACATGGCCGGCCTTTGATAACCCGGTTAGCTGCACATTGGGTGGGGAAGGGGGGGGGGGGGTGACAACCGTTTGAGAGTGGGGCTTGAAGCCTCAACCTTGGAATCGGTGCTAATATTTACTCTGATATTATTCGCCAAACCAGTGGGAAGTGGTGGCCTCATGGTATAGGTCGCTGGATTGCTGATCCTAAGGTTGGTAGTTCGAGTCCCACTCTCTACAAGGTTGTCACTGTCCCCCACCCCAGTGCAGATGACTGGGTTATCAAAGGCCGGCCATGTCTCTCACTGTCTATGGTGAGAGGTTTATATTAAAGAACCATCGCTGACTTTTTTTAAAGAGTAGCTGCAAAGCCATCAGCGTGTTTCTGTCCCTTGCTAATGGGTTGTGTCAGGAAGGGCATCCGACATAAAAACCTATGCCAAATCAAACGTGTGAATCATTTGCTGTGGCGACCCCTGATAAAGGGAAAAAACCGAAAGGAAATCTCATATCATTAACCAAACCACTTAATTCTACTATGATCGTGGAGAGTCTTGAGTCTGTCTTTGCTGACACTGGGCAAAGGCGGGGTAGACCCTGAGTAGCAGGACCTGTACACACACACACACACACACACATACACACAAGTAATTTGGAACAGCCTATTAGCCTAATGCACATGTTTTGGATGAAACCAGAACACCAGAGGAAACCCACACGAGGACATGGCGAACATGCAAACCCCACACAGAAACACCAGACCCCATGACTCAAACCCTGGACTTTCTTGCCGTGAGGCTTACCACTGTGCCACCATGCCGCCCTGTTATTATTTAATATAGGATTACAGTATTATTAAATAGTAATGAAAAAAGTAAATATGGACCTGCGGTGGAACTGAGATCAAAGACATACACTTTGGTATAAGGCTTCATCTGACTCAGGAATGCCGAGCTGCAGTAATGCAATCTATGAGTGAAACATAAGGCATTAATGATGACCCACACTGTGGTTCAGCAAGAGGAAAACCAGGTGTTGGGAACAATCACCCTTACAGAGCTTTAAACAATCAGCTTATATACTGAACGACTCAACAGTCCCAAACTATCCCAGTGTGTCAGACATGATGTGTTTTGACCTGTTCTGCCTGCTGGGTTTGCCTCTTGGAATCAGAAATCTGAGAGTCTCTGTGACTGATTAACAGCAAATCATTGCTTTGACCAACAGAGGGCACTAAGAGCTGCTTAAAAAGAGGAGAATTTAATAATTTAACAAGGTCTATTATTCTTTGGATGTACAGTATAGAGGTATGAGATTTCAGTGTAGTAAAAATTGCTGTCTCTACCTTTGATACCTTTGATAACCCAATTAACTGCACTGGAGAGTGGGACGCGAACCCCCAACCTTAAGCTCAGCGATCCAGCGTCCTTTACAACCAGGCCTCCACTAATTCAATTGTTAAACAGGATCCCTGAGATCTTTCAGGTTTGCTTTGCCAGCATTCCAGTGACAAATAACAAAAGCATTTTCATGGAGAGGTTCAATGAGGAAAGTCAGGAGCTCCTTCGGTTGTTTGTGTTTAAAAACTTGACATTTTGGAGTAATATTGCTGTGATAGTTTAAAACTGTGGTAGTTAATAGGAGGGTTGTTGGAAGGGCGGCACTTACTTTTCATCCACAAACTCATCATCTGTGCAGAAATAGTGTGTGTTTGCTGTGCTTTTCGGTTTGCTTCGAAGTGTGGCGAAATCTGTCTGTCTGTCCGTCCATCCGTCCATCTGTCATATAAAGAAATGACTATTTCAACACATCGATTGTATAGGAACTGAATATTCAGACACATTTTAGATTCCTCAAACTACTAAAAAGGATTTGTCGGCTTTAAATCATGTATTCTTATTTCAATTAAGTTATCTCGTTGTACCTTGTAGTAGAAGATCAGGAAAATAAAGTTCTAACAAAAGAACAAAGGCTTCGTTGAAATATGGAGGAATTAAAATAACAACAACAACCAGCCAATTTTATATTGTAAGTGCTTAAAGCTGTTAGAAAAAGGACCAGAAGGAAATTATGCCAAACTATTTTTATTCCGAAAATTTCTCATTCGGAGTTTGCTCGCAAGTCTCATCGTTTACAGCACAGGAGTCAAACTCAAGGCCTGAGGACCAAATCTGTCCCACCAACTGATTTTATGTGGCCCGTATGAGTTTACAAAGATTATGATTATCGTACATCCTTTGCATCAACTATTCCCATGAAACCTAATTCATCAGCCTTCCACTAGATGGCAGCAGCCTTTTTCAAGTTAAAAGCTAGTCATTCATGACTCAAAAAAGATTGCCTGCTCGATTATCACTGTTAAGCTTTGTCAGAAAATGCAATTAAAGAGGAAAAAAGGTCAAATTAACTAAATATAAACATAAAGCTGTTCTAAAGATATCATTTTGCGATGGATTTCATGGTTGATTTTTTAGAACAGATGTTCAGTGATTTATTCAGGGGTGATCCAGTGACGGTCTAGTGGTAAAGGGCGCTGGATCCCTGATCCTAGGGTTGGGGGTTCAATTCTCACTCTCCACAAGGTTGTCACTGTCCCCCCCCAGTGCAGCTAACTGGGTTATCAAAGGCTGGCCATGTCTCTCACTGTCTATGGTGATACACATGTAAAAGAACCATTGCTGACTTTCGTAAAGAGGAGCTGCAAAGCCGTCAGCGTGTTTCTGCCCCTTGCTAATGGGTTGTGTCAGGAAGGGCATCCGATGTAAAAACCTCTGCCAAATCAAACATGCGAATCAGATGATTTGCTGTGGCGACCACTGAAAAAGGGGAAAAGTCGAAAGGAAAAGAAGATTTTCAGCCCTCAGTCACCTTTAAATTTCGTGTAGTGGCCCTCAGTTTGACATCCCTGTTTTACAGCATTAGGGTGTCAATATTATCTGACAAAAACAAACCAAATACAAACTGGATTCCGAAAAACTTGGGACACTATATGAATTCTGACACTATATGAATTCTGAATAAAAACTGAATGCAATGATGTGGAAGTGCGAAATTTCAATGTTTTTGTTTTTCAAATAAAACATTGATGACAGGGTCAAAAGTTTGAACTGAGAAAGTATATCATTTTAAGGGAAGATATGTTGATTTTTGGCGGCACGGTGGCGTAGTGGTTAGCACGTCCGCCTCACAGCAAGAAGGCCTGGGTTCGATTCCCGGCCTGGGCGTTTCTGTGTGGAGTTTGCATGTTCTCCCCGTGCTTGTGCGGGTTTCCTCCGGGTGCTCCGGTTTCTCCCGCAATCCAAAGACGTGCACAGTAGGTTAATTGGCTGTTCTAAATTGGCCGTTCTAAATTGACCGTAGTTTCTCTCCTGCAGCGGCACTGGAACCCAGTCGTATCGGCACTTGCCTTTCCATTGGATCGTTCCGGTGGCGCCGAGACAGGGGGGGGGGGACTTGCTGCTTGGGTAACAGCCTGTCCCTCATTACTCTCTACCCAGGCTCTGTGCACTGGGGAGTATCACCAGTCGGGATACTGGCCAGAGCGCAGCCATAGTCCTTCGGGACTGATGGAGGCCTACGCTATATGTTGATTTTAAATTTCATTGTAAACAAATCTCAAAAAAGTTGGGACAAGGCCACTTTCACCACTGTGAGGCTTCCCCTATTCTTCTTACAACAGTCTGCAAAGATCTGGGGCCTGAGGAGACAAGTTTGTCAAGTTTAGAAATAGGAACGCTGCCCCATTCTTGTCTAATACAGGCCTTGAACTGTTCAACTGTCTCGGGCCTTCTTTGTTGCACCTTCCTCATATGTCAACTGTTCTCTATAAGTGAAAGATCTGGACTGCAGGCCGGCCATTTCAATACCCGAATCCTTTTCCTACGCAGCCATGATGTTGTAATTAATACTGCATGTGGTGTGGCATTATCATGTTGAAAAATGCAAGGTCTTCTCTGAAAGAGACGAGGTCTGGATGGAGCAGATGTTGTTCTAGAACCTGAATATACCTTTCTGCATTGACGGTGCCTTTCCAGATGTGCAAGCTGCCCATGCCACACGCACTCATGCAACCCCATACCATCACAGATACAGGCTTCTGAACTGAGCGCTGATAACAACTTGGGTTGTCCTTGTCCTCTTTAGTCCGGATGACATGGCGTCCCAGTTTTCCCATAAAGAACTTCGAATCGTGATTCGTCTGACCACAGAACAGTTTTCCACTTTGCCACACTCCATTTTAAATGACCCCCAGCCCAGAGAAAACGCCTGTGCTTCCAGGTCCTGTATAGAAATGGCTTCTTCTTTGTACTGTAGAGTTTCGGATGGCACGGTGGATTGTGTTCACCGACAATGGTTTCTGGAAGTACTGCTGGGCCCATTCTGTGATTTTCCCTTACAGTAGCATTACGTTTGTGGTGCAGTGCCGTTTGAGGGCCCGAAGATCACGGTCATCCAGTATGGTTTTTCGGCCTCGACCCTTACGCACAGAGATTGTTTCAGATTCTCTGAATCTTTGGATGATGTTATGCGCTGTAGATGATGATGATAACTTCAAACTCTTCTCAGTTTTTCAGTGAGAAACACCTTTCTGATATCGTTCCACTATCTTTCTGCATAACATTGGGGGAATTGGTGATCCTCTACCCATCTTCACTTCTGAGAGACACTGCCACTCTGAGAAACTCTTTTTATACTCAGTCATGTTGTCAATGGACCTCATTAGTGGGAATTGGTCTTCCAGCTGTTTGTTATGAGCGCAATTGAATTTTCCAGCCTCTCATTGCTACCTGTGCCAACTTTTTAAAGATTTGTTGACACCATGAAATTTAAAATCAACATATTTTTTTCTTAAAATGCTACATTTTCTCAGTTTAAACTTTTGACCCAGTCATCTATGTTCTATTCGGAATAAAATGTTAAAAATCTGGCACTTCCACATCATTGCATTCAGTTTTTATTCACAATTTGTATAGCGTCCCAATTTTTTTGGAATCCGGTTTGTATTACACCTTGACTGCAGGCAACTTGGTATACTTCAAAGTATTTCTCATGTCGGCATAATTTACCCATTTGAATAAGCAAGCTGAGATATAATCACATAAGTGGATGATTAATGAATGACATGAGTCATATCAGTGCATGTCTGTAGTGTTGAGTTGATGAGTGAACACTCAACCCCGTTCCCATTATGATATCACTGAAATGTATGAGAGTAATAGATGAGCAGGTTCATCTCACCCTGCCCTGAGGATCTCCTGAACAAAGACTCTTGTTATTTTTGAATAGAAAGCACTGTCTGTACAGTCTGCTGTGAGGTAGGAACTCTGAGGTTTTGTTTTATGTAACTAAGAAATACAGACACATCAGGGAATCCAGACACCGAAATACATCAAGCTTCTTGTCATCATGCGGAATTCCACCTCAGAATTTCAAGTTCATTCATCATCATAAACTTGAATGAACCGTGTGCTCCACAAATCTGCTATTCTTAGCTATTTCCCAGAAGATCCCAAAGTAGCCCTGTTTCTTTTTATTTTACAGCAGTACAGTTTTAAATGTACTAAATGCAATACCATAGGAGACTTGCACAGAAGTCACAATACATGGACCTTAAAATGCACTCGTACCGGTCACCCTTACAGCATAATTTGGGCGTAATGTGTAATAATATACTAGTAAATACAAAATCTCGTCGATTACTAGCAGGGGCCGAATCAATTTGGAATAACATTTTTTTTCCCCCTCCTTGTAAATAATGTGAACTCATTGGGCCGGGGTTGTCCAATGCAAATAAACAAGCAATAATCAACATTTTTTGTGAAACTCCCAACACACCAAACGCTCGAACCTGTTACAGGGTCCTTTTAGGTGAAGTTATCGTCTTTTGACATTTTAGGGTGGAATTCTATAGGAACAAACGGTAGTGGTGGCCTAGTGGATAGGGCGCAGGATCGCTGATCCGAAGGTTGGGGGTTCGAGTCCCAACAGGGTTGTCACTGTCGCCAAGTGCAGCTAACTGGGTTATCAAAGGCGGGTCATGTCTCTCACTGTCTATGGTGAGAGGCATGTAAAAGAACCATTGCTGACTTTGGTAAAAAGAGGTGGCTGCAAAACCGTCAGCGTGTTTCTGTCAGTCTAGGAACCACCACAGCCGTCTCAGCCAGCTGAGCCACTGTGGAAGGGACCTAGGCCTAGAGAGCAGGGATCAGCCAGCGCAAACTGTCTCTCGCTATACAAAACTACTCAGCGCAGGTGAGGAGAAATAACTCTTCACTATCTTCGAATTCGAAGAACAGAGCCATCATCATCTACAGGAACACATTCTGTTTTAGATGAAAAAGCTTGGGATCATGCGAATTAGTTCTGCCTGGAGGACCAGTAGCAGGTCGGTTTGAGGTGTTTTTATGGCAGACTACTGAATTGCTTCCGAATGGAAACATTTTCAGAGTGCAGTTTGTGCTATTATATTATGTTTTCCGCGATTTCAGTGTTTGTTGTTTGTGCGACCATATACTTTGCACTCTATCATTTTCCTGGCAAGGCAGCTCAGCCCTGGCTGATAGTGTGTTATCTTCGACTGGGGTCAGCTGCACGCAGCCCAGCCAACAGGACAAAACAACGAATTTGGTACCAGGTCTGGAACAGCCAATGAAGAAGGTAGTATATCATGGTACATGCCTAGAATTTGACTTAAGGCAAGGACTGATTTTGCCTGACAGAACTGCTGATGTCATACATGATGGTTTGAAGAGCTAGTAATACAACTTTACCACCAGTACCTTTAAGGTTACAGCATACAATAGCAGAAGACCACACTGGGTTCCACTTCTGTCAATGAGGAGCATAAATCTTAAGCTACATTGGGCACAAGTTCACAGAAACTGAACCTTTAAAGAGTGTCGGGCCTACTGGTACTTGATGTATGAGCGTATGTATTCGTATCACTGGCTTCTTCGATAATTGTATACAATTATAAAAAAAACATACAGGTATTCCTGATAAAGTGGCTGAGAGGGCAGAGAATTCACTGTGTGTGTTTAACGCTCGGGAGCCTGAGCAAAATTACATGACATAAATGTCAGCTTCCACGTTAGCCTCCATGTTCTCTCCTTCATTTTTATTGTCATCTCTGCCATGGTGATTATGTTTTGTCCACAGTTTGGGTTTGTTTGTTGGTCGAATTATAGCAAAAATAAATACATAAATAATACCTGTAATGTAAAATGTATGTATATGCACATGTGTGTGTGTGTGTGTGTGTGTGTGTGTGTGTGTGTGTGTGCAGATCTTCATGAACTTTCTACCAGAGTCAGGACTTTCGACAAGGAAGCCTCCATCAGATTTTGGAGAGGATCCAAGGTGAAATTCTGGATTCAGGAACTCTTTCCAAGCATTGTTTACTATAGTACTGTGAAAATTTGACATTTTGATTCATACTGGATATTGCTGGACTTGGCAGAGGTTTGCACTCTCTACATGCCTCTGGCATTACAGTGTGTAAGAGCATTTACTTTTGTGTTTTAATGGGCAGATTTTTATAATGTTAGACCAGACACAATATATGATGATGCAAAAGTATCTGATTCATCATAGGAATTCACACTTCCCATTGTGGGAATATGCATTTCATCATTTGCTCATGTAATGCAACTGCACTGGATGAACACCAGAGGTCCAAATTTCTGCTATCCCTAAAGATGTATAATAAATCCAGATCACAGTGATTGACTGTGCATTATACCCGATACAAACATATAAATATATTAACATATTTATAATTTTCTGAGTAGATCCTTCCTATATATCCTAGATCCTATATATATATATATATACACACACACACACACACACATATACAGTACACACACACACATATATATATGTATATAAATATATATATATATATATATATATATATATATATATGTATATATATATATATATATATATATATATATATATACAGTACACACACACACACACACACACATATATACAGTACACACACATATTAATATATACACACACACACACACACACACACACACACACACACATATATATATATAAATGATTATACTGTCTATGTTTAAACAACAGTTAACAGGTGCTTTGAAATGAAATAATCTTGCAATAAATCACCAACCATCTACAGAAGCTGCATAATATTATCATTATTTTTCTTACCAATATGCAGAGTTACGGTTTATTCTGATGGTTCTTCTGATGATGGTACTAGAAATCATCTCAGCTTTCTTTCCTTCAAAACACTATACAGGCATTAATAATTCATCGCCATCATCCAGAATTTCTGTAATACAGGGAAAGCGCTCATGTTAGAAGTGTGTCTCGTGGCCATGACCTTTGATCCGAAAGGAATGAGAAATGTTGTTTGCGCTTCCTGAGATTAAAATATTTATCATAAGCTTATTTTCAGATCCCATAATAACTCTTCGATGAACCCAATTATCAATCACACCATATCAGATTTTTTTTTTATTTTTATTTTTTTATTAAAAGTACATTAATAACAAATAGAATGACATGAATAATTGACACTTTAAATGAGAGCCAAAATATATTTAAGTATATACTGAATATCTTGGGACAAACAGAAAGATATTTAAAGCATAAGAACACCTAAGAACAATGTCACAGGACGAGCCAATTAAAACATTCAAAATATAACAAGCTCAATAATGCATACTATTCAAAGTTACCTCAACAATTTGCTGATAAACTTTAAATAATAAAATGTAATCTCTCGAGGATAAACAATCTTTCATTGTTGTTTGGCAACAGGATTTTAATACATAAGCCATAAATACTAATATCAGGATATAATTACTATCACAAATGCTCATTGTTTATCATAATATATATATATATATATATAAAATATTTAATGCTTAAAGCTTGGAATAAAAATCAACAATATTTAGAGCGTTCTAAATCTGTTGCTGGTGAACTACTAATGCTTTAATAATGCTGGTTGCTAAAGACATTTTTTCAAATATTAATTGGTATACTTACAATCCTGTAATTAACGCAGCAGTACAAGGTTCTGCAATTAAACTCAGATAATTAGAAAATCTTGAAATATTGATTACTAAACAAAAATCCAAAGAAACTGTCTGACACCTGGTATGGCTCCATGTGGGCAGATGAAAACAAGAGTAATAATGCCTTTCATTCTTCAGTTTCCACTGAATGACATGATTGTTTTCATAATACCCTAAAATGCATTTATGGTTAAAACTGGAACTATGTTCTATGGATAAAGAGTATTTTATCAGTCATACACAGATCCACTTTGACTTTGTAATCCCAAGTCTCTTGAAATATTTCGTGCTTTGACTACCTACACTGAAAAAAAAAAATCCCACAATCAACTACACACAATCCTGTAAATGTTTCCCTTTTAAAACTCTTTACATGCTTCTGTCCATAGTATAAAAATGCAAAGTTGTCCAATAACAATATTTTTGCCTCTTTTCCCCACCCAGAGGAAATCTTTACCAAAATACCACTTGTCTAGAAATTTCATCCAACTCTGAAAACAAGAACACCTCAGTCTACAAGGTGTAGCTACAATTCACGAATCAGGAATTGATTAGTATCGGAGTAAGAGTAGAAATGCATGCAAAGGCACACTAGACTGTTTCGGGGGGTGGTGTCATGGTGGGGTAGTGGGTAGCATGTCCATTTCATGGCAAAAAGGTCCTGGGTTCAGAATGTGCATTTTATTGTATTTCTGAGATCTCCGAATCTGAGACTACAGCAAAGCATGAGCTTCTGCACACCATTCCAATTCAAGCCTTATGTAGACCTAGCAATGTGGATAATATCTCGTATAGTAAACCAATGAGATCACACCATCCTTGTGTATTATACGTTCATATCTATTATCAACTTTCACGTGAGCAACACAGAAATTTTAATTCCACAAGAAATACTGTAGTGTATTTGGCTAATCGCTCTCAAGGGTGGGTGCTCGGTCCCAGTAAGTTATCATTTGTGTGAGCTATATATTGGTCATGTCAGTATTATTATACATTTGACAGCTTAGGGGAAATTATACTAAAGTAAAGCAATATTACAATAGTCATTACATAGACAGGAACTTTCTAATAGATCTACCATTAGGATCAAATTAGATAATTTGAAATTTAGACAGAGAATGCGTGTATCTGAAGACTTGGAAGAGGTAAGTTTGCAATTTGATTTTCTCCACAAATGACAGAGTAACGAATATGATGACAGTAATAATGTTACTAGTAGAATTAGCATAAACATATCAGTCAGATACCCCCAGTGCCGCTAACTGGGTTATCAAAGGCCGGCCATGTCTCTCACTGTCTATGGTGTGAGGCATGTAAAAGAACCATTGCTGACTTTCGACAAGAGTAGGCTGCAAAGCCGTCAGTGTGTTTCCGCCCTGCGATGACCTGGCGAGCTGTCCAGGGTGTACTCTGCCCTTGCCTGAAGTTGGCTGGGATGGGCGCCAGCCTCCCCGCGACCCTAATTAGGATTAAGCGGTTACAGAAAATGAACTGATGAATATCAGTCAGATAACATAGCTCAACCTTATGTTAGGTCCTATTATAGAATGACATAGTCCTGACATTAGATATTCCATTTGGTCCCACACGAAAAGTCAGTGAACATGTGTGCTCTCTCTCCCAGTCATTTTGAGATACAACCGATCAGATTGTGTTGTATACCTATGCTAAATTTCCACAGATTTTAACTGTTTGTTTTACTTTAACTAGTGTCAAAAACATGTTTTCTTGAACACAAAGTAGCTAAATAGCTTAACCAGAACATAAAACAGGTTGTCTCAAATGTCCAAAATCACGTTCATTTATGTATTAATATTTTTTTTTTTTTTGGGATGGGGGTGTTCTAATGTGCCTTTCAAAATTTGGTGACTGCATAAAAAAAGACACTCTGAGGTCACTGTAGTCAAGTTTGGATCTTCAATCTATGCCGAAAGAGAAGCAACGTGAACCTCTTTGATAAGCTGTCAATTGATATCTGGGATCCTCTTGAACATAACCATGTAATGACCACTTTATTATTGTCTACAAAACACCCAGGGACATGGAGTGAATTCCTGCTTCAAATATAGCACGGACACACAACAAAGGCAGAGCTTAAGCACAGGTATCAGTTACACACACCTTCCACATACAGGAAGCAGAGCTGAGTGTCAACTGTTCCTCACAGACAGAGATATCCGACCTCACCAGGAGCCAGGCCAGACACATACAGACACACAGCACAGACAGCTGGCACACAGATTAAACAGCTATCATAAGCACATCTTAAGAGAACACACACATGCACTGTACAAGACTTGGCATGGCTCCATGTAGACGGATTAAAAACACTGATGTCGAGCTCCACCACAGGAGTAATAACAACCTTTCATCCGTCAGTAATCTACAGTGACACCCTTCCCCCTCCACCCATCAACACTCTGTTTTCTTAATGCCGCAAATATTTTGGAGGTGCGATTGCTGATGGCAGTGAACCACTATACAGCATTCCAATAATATCTAGAGGATACTATAGCTTTCTTCGCCAAATCTTTTTCAAGTGGCTGTATAAAGTATGTATGATTACCACAAAGAATTTCCACAATTCTTTCTGTACTGAGAAAAGAAACTTACAATGGAAATGACAGCTGTTTAATTCAATGTGCTGCAATCTTAATAGACGTCCTAGGGTTTTTTTAAAGGCCACTCCATGTCGTATTGCTAGCATTTTGATGGCTCATCTCTGATTTCAAACTGAATCCCTCACTCACTCATTTGCTGAGCCGCTTAATCCGATTAGAGTCGTGGGGAGGTTGGGGCCTTTCTCAGCCGACCCTGAGAGAAGGCATGGCACACCAAGAATGGCTCACCAAACCATCAGAGGGTAAAACACAAACAGCCATTCACCCTCACACCGACTAGCGATTTGAAACAGCTAATTAGCCTAACGTGCATGTCTTTGGACTGTGGGAGGAAACCACAATACCTGGAGGAAACTCACGCAAGCACACTGACATACGGTACAGGACCTGTACTAACCACTATGCCACCCAAACTGAAACAATTAGGCTTATATCTTCTTTTTATTTTGTGCGGCAGCATGAACTGGAGCCATCTATCATCACAACGTGAGGAAATCTCTCTCAGGTTGCAATGTTTTCTGACAAGTTCTTGCATGTGGACTTTTTACCACCACGTTTTGTTCAATGGATTCTTGCCCAACATGGTCGCATGCTCTGATTAAACAGCAAATTTTTATAATATATTTTTAGTTTCTAAAAGAAGAAATATTAAATTATGCCACTGACTTGAAAACACCTTTGATGCTATTATGTCTTTATACTGCCTCACGGCAAGAAGGCCCTGGGTTTGAATCCCAAGCTTGATGAGAACATTTCTATGTGGTGTTTCCATGTTCTCCCAGTGCTTGCATGGGTTTCTCCAGTTTCCACTCACTGTCCAAAGACATGCGCATTAGAATAATTATCATCATCTTCCACTTTATCCAAAATTGGGTCACGGGGCAGCAACCTAAGTAAAGAGGTCCAGACATCCCTCTTCCCGGCCACTTCCTCCAGCTCTTCTGGGGGGGGGGGACCCGAGGCGTTCTCAGACAAGCCGAGAGTCATAGTCCCTACAGCATGTTCCAGGTCGACCCTGAGGTCTCTTCACGGTTGGACATGCCCGAAACACCACACCAGGGAGGCATTCTGACTAGACTCACCACCTTATCGTGGTGGAGGAGTTTATACGACCTGATGATCCGAGGAGATATGTTGTTGGGGGCATAATGCCCCTGGTAGGGTCACCCAAGGCAAACAGGTCCTCGGTGAAGGTCCAGGCAAAGTGCAGTTCAGAAGACCTCGCTGATGGAAAAAACAAGGATACGGTTTCCCTTGCCCGGACGTGGGTCACCAGGATCCCCAGCCCTGGAGCCAGGCCTGGGGGACGGGCTCGAAGGTGAGCACCTGGTGGTCGAGCTTCTGCACTGGTGGAGCCTGGCCGGGCCCAGCCCAAAAAGGAGACATGAGTCCGACCTCCCATGAACCCACGCCCTGTGGGTGGGGCTATAGGGGGTCAGGTGCAATGTGAGTTGGGTGGCAACCGAAGGCATGGGTTCCATCGGACCGATCATCGGTTACTGACTCTGACTCTTGGGGCATGGAATTAGAATAATTAACTGTTCCAAACTGCCTCAAGTCTAAGTATGACTCCTGGATTTGAGGTGATCTGGAGATTTTTTTTAAAGGATTCTTTAACATTGTAACATAGGATGATGTCATATGGGGTAGTTTAATATAGAGGCTCAGCTGGGGCCTAATTGCTAGAGAGGTACGTTTGTGCCTGACGAGTCACTGGTTCCATTATGGAATTAGCATGAAAAATACGGCGGGGTGGCCAGGCGAATGACCAGCACTCTTGCATGCCGCCATCTTTATGGCTGAAGTACCCTTGAGCAAGGTACCTAGCACCCGATTGCCCTCCAGGTGCTGCAAAGTGGCTGCCCACTGCTTTGAGTGTGTGTTTGCTCACTTTGGATGAGTTAAATGAAGAGCCAAATCTCCCTTTCAGGATTAATATAGGATGTCAAGATATTATAGCAGGCCCAGCAGGGGTGCAATGCATTTTCTGATATTTTTTTCAGCTTTGTCGAGGTTTGCACTCTCCAAGCACTATTGTCTATTTGTCAGGAATGTGACAGATTTTCCCAGGGTGCTATACTTGTATCATACATGCAGACTACACTTTATAATGACACAACAGCATGAAAACTGCAGCTGTTACTCTAAATGTAATCTACTATATTCCGACACATAACCGTTTAGTCACACCACAACAGCTGGCATTAGACTTGCATCAGAGGTGAGTTTTGAGTAAATAGTTTCTGTTCTTTTCTCACTACAGGAAGACGTGCTGAAATCCTGGTGTTTAGTAGTAACCACACCTACACTTCAGAGATGCTGAACAGACATGAAGTTAAAACTAATAACGTTCACTTTCTTATCTCAAGGCACTGTGGAGTCATGGCGATAAATGGGGAGGGCTGTTTTCCAACTCACTTAGTGAATGTGCTCAGTTCAGTTTTACCTCTTAGTAACATTTCTGGCAAAAGACTTTGAAAAGAAAAAAAATCAGTAAGCGTGAGACCAACAGGTCAGCATGCAGGTGAGAGAACGATGCCTCTGACGGTTCTTACACAGAGCTCATGATCTCTCATTAACATTTATAATATATTACACAACATGCTCTCCTCTGTTATTGTGTTATAAAAACAACAACAACAAAATATAGACAACTACAATATGAACTAAAATGAATAAAAATCTGGTAATAACTGTACACACAACGACAATAGAGATTTCCCAACAGTACTCATGATCAACCAGATCAACTCACATCACCAGAAAATAAACAGGATGTCTGTGATGAACAATTTGGACAAAGCAAGAAAAATATACTGTTTAATACACACTTCCTCTTTCAGATGAATGTGTGTGAAAGTGCTACTGAAAGTGGGTGGGTTTTTGAAGGCTCTAGTTTCCTACTGACTCATGGCTTTTAAAATCTCAGTTCCTATAGGGGTAGGTATCTGTTTGTGGAGTTTCTAGGTTGAATTCTTCCTGTGGCGTTAATAAGAGGATTTTCCTAAGACTCGCTTGAGCATCGGATGGAGGGAGAGCCCATTTGGGTGAGGACCTTGTCCAGCCACTGTAGGGGTCCGTTCAGGTGCAGCTCTATCCAGCAGGGGGTGCTGGTGACCGTCTGCCGCCTACAAATCAGTGTCATGGAAAGAATGGGTGAGGGGCAAAGGGAGGGGGGAGGGAGAGAGAGAGAGAGAGAGAGAGAGAGAGAGAGAGAGAGAGAGTAAAGGGGTGAGAAGAGAAAGAAATCATTGGTTGGTTAATTTTCTTCAAGTGTGGCTCTAAATGGAGCACCAAGTGCAATACAAACAACATGTTTATATTAATTGGCTTAAACAAACAGGTTATGGTTCCACACCAAACGTATACCCTCATTTCACTGGAGCAGACTTATGGAAGCAAAAATGTTGTCATCCGCAAATGTTCCGCAATTATTCCCTCATCTTCCGTTGTCATTCCGTGTGATTCCGTAGTCTTCCTCCACTTCCGTATGCTTTCGGCAGACCAAAATATTCCATGAACATGCTTTTAAACATGTTCAAAATCACGTTCACGGAAAAAAATTTCGTGAGTGTTCCGTGGGGTCACTTTGGCGTACTTTGCCGCACCTGTTCTGCACATGCTGTGAACTTTCCGAAAGTGTAAGAATTTCCACTTTTCTGTAGGATTTGCACCCGTTTTCCGTGTAAAAATGCCAAAGCGCTTCTGTAGACTGCGTTCCGCGCCTTTCCGCTACAATCCTTGCATGCCGTAGTCCAGTGAAATGGGGGCATTTAGGGATTAATATAATAGACATTCCACATAATCTAAGTCTTAAGTGAAATACACACAGAAAAACAGAAGCAGTGATGTTACCACCATGAAAGGTTAATGAGATGCAAGAACTTGTAGCAGTGATGAAATATCCATTGGTGGATGTCAAGTGGGCAGGGACTCAGTTTAATTAATCGCACCTTTGGACATGTCCTTGAGTCAACCACCAATGAGAGTGAAGGAGACCAAGTGGAAACATGAAAGTTGGGAGCAAACATTCCTTTCAAAAATTCCAGTTACTGATAGTTGACACCAATGGGAGCCTAGAATGTCCAGTGTTGACCAACTATCAGCTACAAAATAATCGGTGAAAAAAATTATATTTATTTACATTCATAACCTAAAGAGCGAATTAAAG
Organism: Plotosus lineatus; assembly: GCA_024760905.1. Lineage (NCBI taxonomy): Eukaryota > Metazoa > Chordata > Actinopteri > Siluriformes > Plotosidae > Plotosus > Plotosus lineatus. The sequence continues at coordinate 14,192,585 of CM045748.1, forward strand.
TTTTTTTATATGTATATATATATATATATATATATACAACTGATAATGAAGGGCCTTGCTCAAGGGCCCTAAAGTGGTCGCTTAGTGATACTGTACTGGGCTTGAATCCCTGAGTTTTGGATCAGTAAATCAGATCATTAACCAATGAGTCAGACATGGTCACTCATTAAAAAAACAAGTAAATACAGAAATGTGTTATTTAGTCATTTATTTATTCACGCACATTCTGAACACCTAATCCTAATTAGGGTCACGGTGAGGCTGGCACTCATCTTAGCTGACTCTGGGCAAGGGTAGAGTACACCCTGGACAGCTCGCAAGGCCACTGCAGTTTAATTTAGTAAATAAATGTAATTACTCTTACGGTGAAAATTATGTAAGGAAATGATTGTTTACAATTTATGAAATGACTTTCCAGTGTATAACAGGCAGATGTAAAGCTGTTACTTTCCGTCTTTCACTATCTAAGGGCTTTCATTCTCAATAACATGGAAATCTGCAACGCTTAATCCTAATTTGGGTCGTGGGGAGGCTGGTGCCCATCACAACCGACTCTGGGCAGGGCAGAAAGAAACACGCTGACGGCTATGCAGCTCCTCTTGGCGAAAGTCAGTAATGGTTCTTTTTACAGCCTCTCACCACAGATATTGAAAGACATGGCCAGCCTAGCCTTTGATAACCCAGTTATCTGCAGTGGGGTGACAACCCATTGACAGTGGGGCTTGAACCCCCGACCTTGGGATCATTGACCCTACACCCTACCACCACTGCCCCCATCAATATTACATCATATTCAATATTATTTATTGCAATAACAGTGCATGCAATCTGATTAGCCAACATGCTCAACGGCAGTCAATCTTGTATTAACCTGTTGACTGGTACGTTCGCCAGTAACTATAGCGACACTATGCACTCTGATCTTTGAGATCTTCTACGGGAAGGAAAACAAGCTGAAAGCTACTTGTCACTGATTAAATGAGAGTATATGGCATTTGATAATGGCAGCCTTATTTATTTTACCACAGGTGCTGTTACAAGCCATCTTAATTCATATATATGATGGCTTTGGCAGTGTCACAGTGCTGCTTCTGATTCGTTGGCAAACTGACTTTCCCTGAGTGGGTGGTATTCACTGGAGCAACCAGGAAGTGGATTAAAACTCTCTACGTACATCATAGAACGTTATGACTTTCAGCAGACATCACAGAATCAGCCATGTTTTTTTTTCCCTGTCATGTTCAGTATATTGTATGCTCTTGGTATTTTCTTTGCCTCAAACTCGCTTTGGTTAGTTTGTTGGCTGGTTTCATTGCATGCTCTCTTGTTTCAGCGTAGGATGCCAGGGTTGCCATATCTTCCTCCTCATCTATCATATGCATCGTACATAAACAAGGCCGGAATTTTAAAATGCTATTTAATACACTGCTTATTATATGAGGCTGTCAGGCTGACATTTCTCTGTACAGACTTCGCACGCAGTTATTCAGTGGATAATATTCAACATAACCAGATACCGTTAAAAACATGAAATATTTCTTTAAATAAAGCATTTAAACATTGCAAAAACTGCTGTGGTGTCAGGAAAATATGAATATAATTTTCAGGGTATTAATGATAACACATTGCACATTCCTGTCATGTTTTATGCTTTACTAATTACAGCTACAAATCTCAGAGGGTTTATTTATGTAATAAATCAGTAGGTCATGACACAACTGAATAGCTGCAGTGACAGGAGTGTGTCTGGATTTTAGTTCATTCTGCAAGTAAATGCTGCTCTACACAACTTGTCTCTCACAGGGACCACCATCACTGCCAAACACACTCTCCTACATTCCACTCTGCTTACACAACGGCCCAGTCTCTTTCTCCACACACACACACACACACACACACACACCCACACACACACACACACACAGACCTTGACCTTGCCTTACCTTCCTTATCTCATTTTGCTCATCTCCCCAATTACCTTTTCTGTCTGGTTGTATCTTTCTCTCACAAGCTTCTTCGCTCGCGCTCTCATAAAACACACACACACACACACACACACACACACACACACAATTACACACACAAATAACCACACACACACACACACACACACACACACCCACACACACACACACACACACACACTGTCTCTGGGTCTCAGAGACCTTGACCTTGCCTCACCTTACTCATCTCATTTTGCTCATCTCCCCAATTACCTTTTCTGTCTGGTTGTATCTTTCTCTCACAAACTTCTTCGCTCACTCTCCCATAAAAACACACACACACACACACCCACACACACACACACACACACACACACACACACACACACACTGTCTCTGGGTCTCAGAGACCTTGACCTTGCCTCACCTTACTCATCTCATTTTGCTCATCTCCCCAATTACCTTTTCTGTCTGGTTGTATCTTTCTCTCACAAACTTCTTCGCTCACTCTCCCATAAAACACACACACACACACACACACACACACACACACACACACACACACACACACACACACACACACACACACACACACAGTAAGTCCAAATCTGTCTAATTGTGGTTTCCGTTCTGTGTCTGTAATTGAGTTTAATAGCTGCTTTGACACTTGAGGAAATGTTAAAACAAAGACAGATCCCTCACTCTGTTCCTTCCCGAGTGTCTCTCAGACGCAGATGGCTATTTTCTGCAGCACACTTTAACTACTTCATGTCTCTGAAGGACTCTCAGCCTTGAGCTGCTGGCAGTTCCTTCTTCACTGAAGATCAAAGAGAGGGAGAGGAAGCGTGGGGTGGTGTAGGGACAGTAAGAGGATGGAGAGCAAAAACATGATGAAAGATAAATTAAGAATAAGAATGACAGATGAGAGGAGGCTCTGGTTTGGAGGGATTTATTGCCTGAACTTCTCTTTAGGGTTTGTACTGCTTTAAAGTATTGGGTTCAACCTGTGAGCAGAATAAATGACTCACTGACTGCACTAATGGAGAGGAACAGGCTGGCCCAAGTACTACTGCAGGCACACAGTACTGCATGTGGAATTTAGTTTAATGTGCAATGAGGGCGAAGGATTTTTAAAGTATTCCAAAATAAATAAGTAATAAATCATCTTTCACATACTTATGCTCTGAAAAATTAAAAGCTGTATGTATTCGAATTTCCAAGAGATTGCAGCAAGAGAAAAACATCCGGCCGGCAGACCCACACCCGATTCGGTTCTCTTGGTTGGAAGGATGGCAGTGTCACAGAAGGTCATCCTAACAGTAACCACGTGAACACCTGTCCATTCTTTTGATTTTCGAGTCAGATGGCAACAGTGTAATACTGAATATACAGGTACAGGTGGCATAAACTAAAGAAAAAATAAAGGACAGACAATGATAAAAAATATAGATTGAGATGGTTTGGACATGTACAGAGGAGGGATAGTGAATATATTGGTAGTAGGATGCTGAGGATGGTATTACCAGGCAGAAGGCCTAGAGGAAGACCAAAGAGAAGATTTATGGATGTGGTGAAGGAGGACATGAAGGTAGTTAGAGAAAGAGTAGAAAATGCAGAGGATAGGGTGAGATGGAGGCAGATCATTTGCTGTGGCGACCCCTGAAGGGAACAGCCGAAAGGAAAAGAAGAAGAAGAAGAATGATAAAAAATAATTAAAAAAACTGAAAGACTAGAGATTCAGTCAAAGAATAAAGAGCATCTCTGCCAGGCACAAACAAATCATTGTGACAAATGCATTGATTACTATGAAAAATCTGGCTAAAACTAAAGGATTTCTTATAATTTGGCAAAATTATAATGACCCCCAGTGCAGCTAACCGGGTTATCAAAGGCCGACCATGTCTCTCACTGTCTGTGGTGTGAAGTTCATGTAAAAGAACAATTGCTGACTTTTGTCAAGAGTAGCTGCTTAGCGTGTTTCTGCCCTGCGATGGCCTGGCGAGCTGTCCAGGGTGTACTCTGCCCTCGCCCGGAGTTGGCCGAGATAGGCACCAGCTTCTGTGCAACCCTAATTAGGATTAAGCGGTTCAGAAAATGAATGAATGAATGTTTTCCCCCAGTGAATGTCTTATGAATAGTCACACATTATTTTTATTTATTGACCGTAATTATACAAACTTATTTTAAATTTGCTCATGATTTTACAATTCAGTCTGACAGGGAACTATCCACAATACTCTGGTTAGAATTTGGAAGACCTCTGAACAAAATCTTCAGATTTTCACATCATTTCAGACCTTGACCTTTTGAAATCATTGAAAACCAGTTTGTATTCAAAGCTGTTCAATCTTATATAAGACAATCAAAGAGATTTGCCTAAACTGCCCATCTTTATTTTTTCTTTATTTCTTTTCTTTATTATTTATTTTTTCCTGTCATGTATATTCTCCTATTCTTCTCATTAGTCTTTGTGTTGTAATTTGTAATGTATCATCATTTGTAAATATCACGGAGAGGGTTCTCCAAGTTGGATAACTTGTTCCCAATCCATTTCATCAGTGAATAAAATGTTTAAAACAAAAAAAGGAAAAAAAAATCCCATTAAAATCTGTGGACAACAGCACCATAGTGATTAGGTCTCCTGACAGCAAGAAGGCTTGGGTTCGATTCCAAGCATGGATGTTTCAGTGTGAAGTTTACATCTTCTCCCCGTGCTTTATGTGGGTTTCTTCTGGGCCCTCCTGTTTCCTCCCACAGTACTAACACATGCACGGTAAGCTGATTGGCTGTTTCAAATTGCCCCTAGATGTGAGTGTAAATTGTTGTGTAAGTTTTGCCCCTACAGTGGCCTGGCGAGCTATCCAGACTGTACCCCGCCATTGTCCAGAGTTGGCTGCGAAGGGCGCCAACCTCCCTGTGACCCAAATTAGGCTTAGAAAATGAATGAATAGATCTGTGGATAATCTTTTAAGGTATGATGCACACAAACAAACAGACAAAATAAGAAACCAACACAGGTGAAACCATAACCTGCTGGTAAGGTTACAGATATTCTGCCGTAAAACAAGTGTATTTTATAAGAGTTAGTTATTAATGTGGGTCCTTAGAGACAAACATATACTTGTATTCTGCTCCTTGTTTAACTTTTCGAATAACACCTGTTACGTGAGGGGAAAAAAAAAATCAGAGCAATGTTGAGAACTCAAGTTTAGAGTTAAAACCAGTTTCTAATTAACCCCAAATCAGGATCTTAACTGGCTCCTTTAAACTGTCAGGTGAAAGAATTGAGATTTCTCGGCTTCTTCACAACTTGTCCTTTCTGCAAACAAGCATTCAAACAGGCTTCAAACTTCTGAAAAAAGTTTATTTTTTTGTTTTGCTTTGTGTCATGCTTATTATATAAAGTACTAAAGGGACTGGAGTATGACTCAAACAAAAGCAAGCAATTATCTTCTGTCATCACCACAGTGTCATCCAGATGACTGTCACAGTTTCCTCTTCTACTGAGCAAACCCCTCCGACTTCAACTTGTTCACTAAATAGAAACCAGTTGATGTTCCACCATCAGGGCAGTGGTGGCTCAGTGGTTAGGATACATGTGGTGAATTAGTGATGCTTTCTATTTAAACCAATCACGTAAGACATCAACGCTTCCTTACAGCAACATCAGTTCTTGCTAAAAATACGTTTCAGTGCTGTGATTCTAAGCATGCTCAGCGACATGTTAGTTTCCTCATTGGCTATTCAAGCTTGGCAGTGATGCTAACTGATTAAATTGGCTGGGCTGGTTCACGTCACTTACTTAGGGCATCGTAACACATTACTGGCTGAGCTGCACAAACAAGTGGAGAAATTGTGGAGAACATTTCTTTTGTGTACCCTAACTCAACTGACAACAGGAAAACCTTGGAAAAACGTTGACTGCATCCCCACTAGACTCCTCCCTCTCTGGTTCAACCACTAATTGACACTCATCTCCGAGCCGTAGTTGCATGCATGCATACATATATATATATATATATATACAGTGATACCTCAGCTCACGAACATAATTGGTTCCCAGAAAGTGTGTGTGAGGCGAAACGTTCGTCTTCCGAACATTTATTTCCCATAAGAAACCATTAAAATGAGAATAATCTGTTCCCAGGTCCCCATAAAACATAATTTTCTACTAAATAAGCCTTAAAACTACACAAAAATATACCTTATTTTATGTATAATAAATGTGCTATTGTATTGTAATTAAAGAAATAAACTGTACTGTATAATAAAGTGGTTTTATTTACCTTTGTGATGGTAGTTGATGGCTTGATGGAATGGAGTGGGAGGAGGAGGGAGGGAGGGACTTACTGTTTGGAAGGAGAGTTTGGAAACGCCTACTGTTTGGAAACACCCTTAGCCACACACGCACCCTTAATAGCTTCCTTGTTCTTAAGGATGGTAGCAATGGTAGACTTAGCGTACTGGTACTGGGACGCTAAGTCACACAAACGCACACCTCGTTCGTGTTTTTCAATGATCTCCGCCTGTGGTGGGGTCTTTTTCGGTCCCATAATAGCAAAAGTACACTCAATATGGTCCAAAATGTCTATCAAACACAAACCACTTCCGCACTCAAAGAAAGGGGGTGACGAACTGGGATGCCGTGAGCATGCGTCAGCTTCTCGTGGCCGCCACCGTGGCGCTGTTCGACCGCGTGGTTTGGTTCGTCCGCCGAAAACTAATTCGTCAGCAGAGACTATATGCTCTCAAATTTAATGTTCTTGAGGCGAAAAGTTAGTGAGCTTAAGCGTTCGTCAGCGGAGGTTTTACTGTATATAGGCTTTTTACACCGAGCCTCGTGGCTCATCAGGCCGGTGCTTATTTCCGGTTTCCATAGCGTGAAGCGACCAGGAGTTCAACTCTTCCTGGATGGGACGCTAGTCCATCGAAGGTTACCTTCTCAGTATATTTTTACTGGTACCCATTTATAATGCTGGGTGAACATCGGCACACTTGTGGTTAAGACCTTGCCCAGGGGTCTTAGCACAGTGGGGGGTCTCATGGGGATTTGAACACAACCACCTGATCATGAGCCCAGCACACTAACCACTACGCCACCGGCCCCGCATATATATATATGTGTGTGTGTGTGTGTGTGTGTGTGTGTGTGTGTGTGTGTGTGTGTGTGTGTGTGTGTGTGTGTGTGTGTGTGTGTGTGTGAGATTCACTTGGAAAAGAGTATCATAAAGTATTACTGCTCTTAGAGTGTTGTGTATTAAATCATTGATGCCCCTGAGATGATGCCAGAGCACACAGGCTGGCAAAGTAATGCTCCTCAAACCATAAGGCTGAATACCTCTGTCTGTTATGATCTGTCTGTGTTCTTGTCCTTGAGTTAGCTTGCTTGCTGCCATTGATCTCAGACACAGAATCACTCCAACGCTAAAGACAGGCGTGAATATTCCTCTATGTTATGATGTCTATGGACCCGTGTGAAGCTGTACAAGTAATTTAAGGCCAAGTACGTAACCAGGCACAATGTTCTTGGACATATGCGAACTGGGTGTACTTTTAAGAATCTCCCATCAATTCAAGACCAACTGGAGGATGAAAAATAGAAGCAGATTTTCTGGTGTGTCCCCCCCCGGCAGATTATTCCTCCAGAAGTTCTCGGTCACAGCAGCAAAGGATCATAATGTTAGAGCATAGTTTCCTTTTCTTTCTCAATATTTTTTTAAATAATAAAAAAATTCCTAAACACTGTAGCGTTAAGAAAGTGCGGGGGAAAGAAAACGTAAAGGTATGTAGCAGTGAGAGGGGGAACTAGAGAAATGGAAGGGAAATGTCTACTTAAACACAGAAAGTTATTTGATAAACAGACTTTCCCTATTTTTACTCCTTTTTTTTTTAGTCTCTCATGTGTCTTTATAGTGAATTTCCCACTGGAAATCGCAGTGGTTTCAATTATGGTCTTGGTTTTTCTCATTTCAACAAAAGATTACTCATGAGAGAGTGAGACAGAGAGAGAGGGAGAGAGAGAGAGAGAGAGAGAGAGAGAGAGAGAGAGAGAGAGAGAGAGAGAGAGAGAGAGAGAGAGAGAACCAGGAACTTTTAATACTTCTCAGTGCAGTGTGGGTTTTCAGACCTTACAGTTTACATGGCTGGAACACTTATCTAGAGGTCTCAGTGTATTCATCCTGTGGTGATTCTGGTTAGTGAACACTGAAACCAACCTAGGAAATACCAGACAGCTCAGACAGAGAGACAGACAGATCTCTCGCCAGTTGCATCAAAAATCCCTACACTGGATTTAGCAGCCCAGATAAAACTACGGGGCGCATTTGAACTCATTTTACAGGTTAGCAAAACGAAAGCAACTTGCTGTAATAACTATTAATGTACTTCAAAAAAACAGCAGGTTTAGAAGTAAGGAAATGAGATGTAGAAGCGTTCCATCATAGCCATTAACACAAAACTCTCTCAGCACATGCCTTGGTGGCCGCCATATTACCAAACCCTAAAATAATCCATTCCAAGAAGATGGGTGCTGAATGTTGTGTTTCAAGCGAAGTAGTACTTCTAAAATGCAAGGAATAACATTCACTTGTAAGGTTTGTATCTACAGAGTAATTGCATTCTTTACTTATTCTCTTCCAGAAAAAATATCGAAAGTCCCCATATTTGTCTAATTTTATTTGTATCATGGTGTTTTACCAGCACATTAAAATATTGACTCAAAATAAAGCAGAAAATGAAACAAAATTTACCGATCCTGCAGCTTGTTTACATGGATATAGTCTAACTGCCAAGTCTAACCTGTCTCTGGTAAGATGGAGCATGTCCTGAGTACATGCAATACACCAAATAGTGCCCATCTTGTGTTTATGTCTATGGGTTCGACAGTATAAATAGCCCAAACCTCCAGGTGTTCTAGAAAAAGGACAATAAATTATAAAATACTCCCTGTTGTTTTCTTCTTAGAAGAACTTCTGAATAAACATTAACCAGACTTTAGTTGTAATAATAGTAATGGCTACTGTTATAGAACCAAGTTGAAGTACGACAACGGTCACTCAGGTGAAGCAGCTTAGACCAGGGATCCTAGTGAGTAGAAATAAAATAGAGGAAATGGGCTTAGAAATAGAGGAAACGAAATATTTCAGCTGGGGGTCAAGGGGGCTACAGGGCCCCTTGTGGGGTACAGGGGCAGAGCATGTCATGTAAAAAAATCATGCAAATAAGTTAATCATTGTTTTTTAACATGCATAAACACTAAACAAAACAGCATAAATAATGTAAAAAAAATTCTAAAAGATAATTTCAGTGTAAATAAACACACATCATTCAAGTTGCATAGCCCTATGGCTCGTCATTCATGTGTAACATAATTAGGAAACAATTATCAAGTAATTTGTAGAATGATCACATAACACATGACATATTATCACAACAAACCTTTGTGTTCAACTAGTGAGCATACCTGCTACAAGTTAGTACGTTAATAGTATAACACTATAATTCAAAATGACACAACATTTACTCTGCACTAGTAAACAGTCTTACACTGTACTTATTGCATACATTTATAAAAAATAGCGGAATTCCACTAAATAGCGGCGATCTGGGATCCCTGGCTTAGACTTACCTGTACTCAGCTCCCCAGCCCTTAACAAAGCTCATTCGGATAGTACACATGCGGGTCAGCTGATACACAGCCTCGAAGCCTTGGTTTACTGACTGGGCCAAAAGAGCAGCAAACTCTTGATTATTGAAGATCTTCAGATTACAGCCTAACAACACACACACACACACACACACACACACACACACCAGATATTAGACAGATAAATAAGCAATAATATACAGGAGTATGGTCATTTACAAAGAACCCTAGAAGAGTGATTGAGATCCATCATACTGCGGAGGGGTCTTGAGTCACTCTGAAGTGGTTTATTTTGTGAAAATTACACGCTCACTGTACGTTAGCCATCTTACTACATTATGCTACTTACTAAAGGAATTGATTATTCATTGATTCATTTTCTGAAGCACTTAATCCTAATTAAGGTCGCAGGAGGCTGGCGACAATCTCAGCCGACTCTGGGCGAGGGAAGTGTACACCCTGAACAGTTTGTCAGGCCAGGCAGAAATATGCAGGCTCTTCCTGATGAAAATCAGTAATAGTTCTTTTACATGACTCTCATCATAGACAGTGACAAACACAGCCGACCTTTGACAACCCAGTTAGCTGCGCTGGGGAGAAAACGATCATCTGACACTAATTAATTTAAAAGTAATTTAACAGATTTTTTCAATTTTATTGCTTTCACAAATTGTGCGAAACATTATTTCTATATCAATATCACATATATTGAGATGCATGTATCATGATTTATTTTTTCAGTATTATAAATATCATCACTATACTAACTACAGACGCTCCTCGACTTACGTTTTAATTCGGTTCCGGACGGCCGAACGTAAGGTAAAAAAAAAAACGTAAGTTGTTACTGTATGTTCCAGTGACGTATGACACTCATACTGTACTATACATCCATAAATACCATTACCGTATCTCATAAAACACCCCTAAATCAATTATTATAAACATCACATTGTAAAATAATAACAAATATATCAACTAATATCAACATTAATTTCAAATAAATTAAATTCAAGCAAAATAATTTCAAATAGATAAATTTTAACCAAATTTACTCATCAAATATCAAATACAGTGTCAAATATAACCTTTAAAATGCTCTGTGATGCAATCTTTCTACTGGTTCCGATGGTCGACGGATGATCACTTTACATGAAGCTGAGCTGAGTCACACGACATAAAGCTGAGCCGACTCACTTTACATGAAGCTTAAAACAGCCAATCAACACTTACATATGTGAGGCGCTCAATACCGAACGTAGTGTACTTGCAGTGCTTGAAGGCAGGTTATACGGACTTCCGGTCTTTCAAGTGAGAAAGGGCGCCGTTGAACTCATTTAGTACTCAGCCTGCACTGATGTGAATCACCAGCAGAGCAGAGAGTTCTCTTTCTTTTCTGGATTCCGGTGGTCATTCATTTTACAACTCTCTTTGCTTAACTGAGTATGCATGGTAGAGTGCGCTGATCCGAGCAGATAGTTCATCTCTGTGTATGACACTTGCACCCATGCTAGTGGGCTTACGCTTCTGACCAACCATATTTGCTTAGGGTTACAAAACTCCGCAAAACAGCGTAAACACAAGGATCACAGAGATGACGTCTTAACACAAGGGTAACACGCTATATAACTGAGATATACATATATATATATTATATTATATATATCGATATATATATATAACTGAACTGGAAAGAAGGAGGGGCATGTTCAGTTTGTTGTTTGTAAACAATGGACGCAGCGTCATTGCGTCATTACGTCAGCGTACTACGTAGGTACGTCTATACTCAAAATTTGACTTTTTTTTGGAAAAAAAAAAAAAAAACCCCGTTAAATTCGAAAAAAGGTAAAATGGATGAACGGAAGTTGGGGAACGTCTATATTGCAAAAAAACATGATTCTTGAAGGCGTTTCTGTGAGACATGTATCACAATATACCAGATTGCTTTCTTCAAGCAATACAGTAATTTTACAAAATTGTTTTTCTTATTATTTTTATGAATAAATAAATGTATAATCCATTTATTTATTATTTGATGAAATTAAATCTTTTTTGTATATTAAAATGTTTTTATGCAGGTAGTGTCCGACTTATGACCACATTCGGTTCTGACCAACAGGTTTGGACGCAAGTCGTGTCTGCAAATGTACTACTGTACTACTACTAGTATGTATAATGTATATTTCTACAAGTTCCTGTCAAAATTTTGTTTGCATTTTTTACCTTTCTTTAGACATTAATATATGGAGGAGGAGTAGAAAGACGACTGTACATGTATTTTCAACATAATGCGTCTCCTTACAAAGGAGGAAGAGTTACTTCTCGTGAATCAGTTCATGTTTCAAAGAGTCAAGAGTCGACTCCAGAGCATCTGAGTCGTTGTTCGGCTCAGACAATGGAAAGAGGAAGAGTACAGGATAGATATACTGTATACAGATGATCCCTGACTTACGTTTTTAATTGGTTCCGGGCGGCCGAACATAAGTTGAAAGTGAACGTAAGTTGCTACAGTGACGTATGAAGTGTGACGTATGATGCTCATACTGTACTATACATCCATAAATACCATTACCGTATCTCATAAAATACCCCTAAATCAATTATTATAAACATAACATTGTAAAATAATATCAAATATATCAAATAATATCAACATTAATTTCAAATAAGTGACTTATTTATACCGAGTCACTTTACATGAAGCTTAAAACAGTCGATCAACGCTTACAATATGTGAGGCGCTCAATACCGAAAGTAGTGTACTTGCTGTGGGTTATACAGACTTCCAGTCTTTCAAGTGCACAAGGGTGCCATTGAACTCGTTTAGAACACAGCCTGCACTAATATGAATCCCAGCAAAGCGGAGAGTTCGTTCTTTTGTGTAAGTAAGTAAGTAAACTTTATTTCAGAGATGCATACAAAGAACAAGTACTCATCCTAATGAATATTAATATAAAAATAAGTATACTCTCTTAGATTCTGCTAAAAGATAATAAATATCTGTAATTGTTCTGTAATTTGTGGAGTCAGGTTTTCATTCATTTTACAACTCTCTTTGCTTAACTGAGTATGCATTAGATTGTGCCAATCTGAAGATTCATCTCTGTGTATGAGACTTGCAGTAGTCTTACACTTCTGACCAACCATATTGGCTTACAGTTACAAGAGTTGGCAAAACAGTGTAAACACAAAGATCAGAGACGACGTCTTAACACAAGGGTAACACACTATATAACTGATATATATATATATATATATATATATATATATATATATATATATATATATATATATATATATATATATATACATATATATATATATATATATATATCATCATCGCATATTTCATTGCATCATTACGTCAGCATACTAATTAGGTACGTCTAAACTCAAACTGACTTTTTTTTTGAAAAAAAAACAAACAAACAAAAAAAAAAAACGTAAAATCTAAAAAAAAAACGTAAAATGGATGAACGTAAATCGGGGCGCGTCTGTATATGTACAGTATACATAAATACATGTACATGGTTTGGCCCATTTGATCCTCACTAATACGTTAGAATCAGCTTGGCAAGGCCGATGATACATACATGATACCCAAGTATATGAGCTATTTATTTATTTATTTATTTTAGTCACGTTTGGTTGTAAAGTCGAGCAGTCGTAAGTCGCACAGGTCATAAGTCAGACACAACCTTATATAACCTAACATTTAAAAAAAAAGGTTATACTATAACTAACAATTAAAAAAATTACCTTAAACAGAAAAAAGACAACGGGGTCCAGCTGATTCCACTGGTTGGACTATTTAACAAGTTTAATATATCAAAAGTGCTCTTCTGACCTTGAAGCAAGGTCAAGGTTACCCACACAATCCCACACTATTCACTCTTGAGAGGGACCCATACACCAAATTTGGTGATTCGATTTCATTTCCTTCCAAGGTTATTGCACTATCAATCACATAGACAGACAGATAGAATACTATTCTATCAACAATGAAGAAATAGCACTACAAATGATTTCTGTGGCCTCATGCATGAACCTGATAACTCACCTGCTCCCTAAATTCAAGCGTGAACAGATGATTGTATTCAGATTCTAAATTTTCTCATTATCAATCTGTGAGTTATCGAGGTTCATGCATGGAGCCATAGAGTTATAATAAAAATATAGATTGTGAGGTCATAACTCATAATACTGATATTATACTGTATATATTAGACTAATATACTGGAGTGGTTCTAGTGATTTATGCAGTGGATGTTTTTACTCCACTTTTAATTTCACCTGCTTAGATATAATATAGATTAAACAGTAAAGCTAATAACTATTATTTTAGCAAAAATTAAATGTCAGAGTCTACATTTATGTTTTTTGCATGTGCTTATCTTCAAAATGTGTTCAAGTAATATTGTGCCAAATTTCCAAATCCTAAAGCAGGGAACACAAATAAGGCTCACAACTGTGTATTTGATGTCAAAAATAAAATAATATTACTGAATTATTACCTGCTTATATGTGTTGTATTAAAATTTATAATGTCATCATAATAATTTATTTTCCTCTTCCATTAAATTTAATTACATCTTTAAGCAATGATGCTCTCAAGAACAAAGAATGAGGCATAACAGGATGTGATGTAATAACTGAATAAGATGATGTATAATTTAAAAACAGATCATGTGTTTCGAGTTAATGTCTCTAACCTGGTGGAATTTTGCAGACGGTGGCGGGATGCCAGCCATAGCGCTGGTTGCAGTTGGGACTCTGAACAAAGATAGCGCTGTCACTGAGACATTCAGCAAACACTTCACCTCCTATGTAGTATAAACGCACACCCCGGCCTACAGAAATATATACACACAGACACACACACTTATAATTATTATATATTTTGTCCCAAAACAATATTATGCATCATTGTTGCTCCAAATAATAGGTGTTCTAATACATGGTGGTCATTTCCTTGAATGAACTCAGTGTTTTAATAAAATTGTTGATGCTCTTCCACTTTTATCATCTGAAAACATATTCATAAAGAAAAGTAGACACAGCGCAACAGTTACTGATGTTGGTCAAGAAATTTATAGAATAGCGATATAGAGAATATAATGTACACGAATGCGTATGTAAACCTTCAGAAGAAAAATCTAACTACTAACAAGACCTTTGTTTAAAAAATCCCAAAAGTAGGTTTTGTAGTAAAGTGGAGAACTCGCTAAAGTCTTCCAGAAAAGTCGTGAGTGATGTCCTGCACTTTTTATCCTTTGAACAACCACACTGAGTCTCAGTGGGTAAGTGAAAACAATTGCTGGAAAAGTAAAAGTGGAAAAAGTTATTTTCTAGCTAAATCTGATACCACACATTACTCATTGGTAGCATTTTTATGCTCATCCACAAAACCACAAGGCACTGCTTTTTCTTTGCAAAATGTCTGTTATGATGTCGTTATGCTCAGAGTCTTAAAGTAAAATAGTGCTTTAAATCACTCCCATCAATTGTCCATTTTTTAAAAAAAAAATCAAGACTATTTAAAAAAAATTCCCTTTGTGCATGAAGTATTGAAGGCAGTTCATACCGATGTGCCTGCGTGTCAGCTCTACTGCAGCGTTTCGGTTAATGTTGGACAGCAGGCCAAGGCAGAAACGCTCAGAGTTGGATGGATCAGTAAACCCATCGACTGTGAGAGAGGGCTGGGATGCGTGGAAGGTTTCCCCTACCCGCTGGTTCAGCTCATAGTAGGAAATGGAGCACCAGAACGCTGGCTCGCAGTACGTCACAGGCTGCAGGTCTGACAGGCAGGGACAGAAATAGTTATACACACATTATATATATATATATATATATACACACACACACACACACACACACACACACACACACATACACATACAAGGGGTGGACAAAATAATGGAAACACCTGACATTTTGGCATCATAATCTTTGAACATAATTTAAACCATCAAAACTTGCCATATGTATTGACTCATACAACTTGTGAATTGTTTCCAAAGGAATTTTAAGCTATTCTTCAGTTGGAATACCCTCCAACTCTTTTAGAGACGATGGCAGACTTGTGCCTTGCTGAGGACGTTTTTCCCCTCTCTTTCAAAGGCAGTCATTACTTTTGAGACAGTACCTCTTGAAACACCGAACATTTGGGCAGTTTTTCTTACACTAGCACCTACCATACGAGCACCAACAATTTGGCCTCTTTTAAAATCTGAGAGGTCTGCCATTATGGGGTATGATTAATGTTTTTAATATCTGTTTAATGTTTTCAATATCTGAAAAAAGGGAAAAATACATTTATTTTACATAAACATATCAAATAACAAAATATAATAACATATGCCAAATTTTGATTGTTTAAATTATGTTCAAAGATTATGATGCCAAAATGTTAGGTGTTTCCATGATTTTGTCCACCCCCTGTATATAAACACACACACACACACACACATATATATATATATATATATATATATATATATATATATATATAAATATACTGTATATATAAACTAAAAAAAAAAATAGCAAGTATCAAAATAGCTTGCTGCAAGAAATGGGTGGAGCTCAGTGACACAGTGATGTTAGTAGCAAGTGTCAAACACCAGAAACAGGGCGATGGAAACACCAGCATTACCTGGGCAAGAAAATTACTGCCTTACACCACCAGCATCACAAACACACCACAGTTCCTGTAACTGCTTCAAAAAATAAAAAAAATAAATAAAGCTTCGGGAAATGGGTTGAATGAACAAAACCCCTATGTGTAGCATGTGGAAGTATGCTATTTATTATTTCAGCAACAAGAGGGAAGACGAACCCTAGGATATTCACTTCAGATAATAAGCAACAGGATACTGTTGTGCGTGTGTGTAGTGTGTGATGTCTTTGTCATACAGAGATCAGACACACACAAAGACAAAAGATTCATACAGCGAGTGCTACATTTGGATCAGTGATCAGAGGGAACAAATCATAGCACAGAGTTTACAACTACAGTGGAGCCTCGGTACTCGAACTTGATCCGTTCCAGACGGCTGCTCGGATTCCAATTAGTTCGGATTCCCATGACAAATAATATAAATGGTCTTAATCCGTTCCGTCGTCTTTTGACCAGAAGTTAACGGTACCGTAACTCGTACCATAGGTTCGCAAATTAAGTGAAAAGTAATTGAATACAGTACATTATGTTTGTGTTGTGAGAGACTTTTTAACTTGTCTGTGGTTTTTATTTTAGTGTTGTGGTCTCTCAGAAAAGAGTTGCGCGTTGAAATGCGCATTGGAAAGGGGCATGGCTCGAACACGCGGGATGGAGTGCTAAACACAAACACATTTAATCATTTCCATTTAATCACAGGCTGTACAGACTAGCAGCGCTCTTCTCGGTGTTAGAAGACTGTCCCTCTTGATCTCTCAGCTCTGTACTCAAGCAGTTCAAGCTTTAGTTTGATTTCCATGTACGATTTCCCGTTTCATCTATGTAAACGGCTGTGCTTTATTGTTCACAGGGACGGTACTGGTACACTAGACCACTAGAAACAATAACTAGAGCACTAGAGCACTAGAAACCTGTGCACAATAAAGCACAACCCATTTTCATGGATGAGTGTGTTAGAGCCACGCCCCTCTACAACGTGTAGCTCTTTTCTGGGACCATAACACACTAGAATGAAAACCACAGAAAAGTTCAAGCATAGGAACAATAAAGATAAGAATTTTCACTTTTGTGGTGGTGGTGAGCAGTTGGCATACGTAAATGTTGGAGAGTTAGACAAGTGGAGATTTCCCTTCCATAACAGAGAGAGACAGAGGAAAGCGGATTCCATTCCATTCAGGCAAATCAGCCAAAGGTGTTTCTTTCTCTTGCTACCACTTTGTATGGATGACTTTTCTTCAGAATGTTCCTAATTTTCTTGAAGAACATTTCTAACATGGCTTGTTTCTGCCTTCTTTTAAAAACCTTACGAAAGTGGCTCATGATTGCATCGTTAAAGGTGTTCACAGCGCTGCAGCTTAGCTTAGCTGGCATGCATGCATACATGCATACACACATACTCTTCAACTTCGTTTAGGTGGTTATGCCTATAAGCCGATCTGTGGGTTTTCTGTTCGGTACTCTAAATCGTATTTGTCGCTGGAGGTGGTTTATGGCGTTAGTGATTAGAATACTTTAGCGCTGGCTTTAACTTTAGTACTTTATCAACAACTTCCGGACCCCCGGTCTTGTTTTTTCTCGCGCGTCACTTGCATTCGATTTCCGGTTTTTATTCGGTTTCCGGGACGATAAAAGTCACGACTTCTTTGTTCGGATTCCTAAATGTTCAGTATCTAAACCATTCAAGTACCGAGGCTCCCCTGTACTGAAACACATATACACACACACACACTTATATATATATACATATATATATACACATATATATATATATATATATATATATATATATATATATATATATATATATACACACACACACACACACACACACACACACACACACACACACACACACACACACACACACACACACACACACACACACACACACACACACACACACACACACACACACACCCCACTGTAACAGTCCTACCCAAGTTACTCGGTGGTGGAGATAAAGAATTTGGTGAAAGGCTTGGAGATCCTACAAAAAAGACAAGCAGATGGTTATAGATGGAAAGATTTCACTGAACTGATGAAGCTTGATGAAGGTGGTTCAATCACAATCAATCTCACACTCTGAACTCTAAATTACGGCTCAGTTTTATGAGACAGTTTAAATTGCAATACATGTGATCTGTCTAGCACACCGACTCATCTCTATGTCTTGATAATGTTGACTTACCTGTGTCCATGCTAGGATTCAAGGAATAGTCACTAGTCTCCCCATCCTCACTGAGGTAGCCTGGAGGAGGTGTTTCTGGGGATACACATTTAACACGTTTTTTGTTAAAAACAATAAAATAAAATTACATCTCCTTTCCATTTAGAGATATTTAATTCACAACATGGTCCACACCCAATAAACCCCACTTTCACCCTCCATGTGACATACACAAGACAAAAATTGCAAACGCGCACACACACACGCACGCAAGCACGCACACTGCAGGTGTGTCCAAATTGAAATTGCAGTACTTTCAAGGGCATGTTTTGTGTGTTATAAACTTGTTTCCTGAACATTTTTTCTTACAAACTCGATTAGCCTTGCATTTTTCATGCAACATTAATCATTATCCCGGCATTTATTCATTCTTCCAGCACAAAGTAGGACAATGTGTGCTATGAGACAGAGAGAGAGAGAGAGAGAGAGAGAGAGAGAGAGAGAGAGATTGGACCTCACTTTGTGTTATAAATATACTTTGTAATGAAAAAAGAAATGTAACAAGAAATACACAACACAAGTCCTGCTACTGAGGGGCATTTGAACAAGACAAGAAATATGTCTGATCTGTACCACCCTACGAAATACACATGATTCCACATTATGAAATATGCCCGATAAGTAACACCCTATGTAAAACGCTTGATATGCAGCACCTACAAAATACACGTGATCTATAACACCCATTATGCCTGATATGTAATAGAAATATATGGCTGGGGAGAGGGACATCTGAACCTCACTGCTTAGGCTGCTACCCCCGCAACCTGCTCCCAGACCAAGTGGAAGATGAAGATGAAGATGAAACATCTACAAAACACACCTGATTGTGTAACGCCCTATGTAATATGCCAGATATAGAACACCGACAAACTACACCTGATATGCCTGATCTGTAACACAACCTACACAATATGCCTGATCTGTAACACCCTACAAACTGCACTTCTGCTTTCGGCTTTCCCCTTTTTTCAGTGGTCGCCACAGCAAATCATCTGATTCGCATGTTTGATTTGGAATAGGTTCTTATGTCGGATGCCCTTCCTGACACAACCCTTTAGCAAAAGGCAGAAACACGCTCACGGCTTTGCAGTTACTCTTTACGAAAGTCAGCAATGGTTCTTTTACATGAACCTCTCACCATAGACAGTGAGAGACATGGCCGGCCTTTGATAACCCAGTTAGCTGCACTTGGCAGTGACAACCTTGTGGAAAGTGAGACTCGAACCCCCAACCTTAGGATCAGCAATCCAGCACCCTTTACACCAGGCCATACCCTACAAACTACACCTCATATAAAATACACCCGACATCAAAAATAATAAAAACACTACATCTTATATGTAAAATTCTTAGATAAGTAACATCCTAGAAAGTGTACTTAATATGGAACATCATAAGAAATACAACTGATGTGTGACTAGTCATAACTAAAACTCATTATACTGTATATCTCAAGTTTAGGGTATTAAGTTGTACACAATATTACAGGCCGGATGTGTTTTGTTGAATTACATTCTTTAAAGCACTTAAACACAAAAATGGCTGATTCAACATTCTTAGGTTAAAGAAAATAAAATTCAGCACCTTGTCTGAACCCTGTCATGTGTACACACACACACACACCCACACACACACACACACACACACACACGAACCCTCAAACAGGTGCAGCAATTGTGATTCATAATATTTTTCCTCAGACTGAACTTCCTGCTTGGCATAAGTTTGTTTTCAATAGCAGCAGTGCAGTACGGTTGTGTCTCGGAAATGGAAAGTCGACCTTACTGTAACTGACCACTTTTCTAAACCCTGAATTAAATACCATTCTGATGACGCAAATGCGGAGCACATTGCAAAGTAAATCTGCCAAGTGCAGCACAGATTAACTCTTCCTCGCTGCTTTTGCAATAAAGTCAACACCACGAGCTCTGAGCCAAGTTTAGGTCTTGTTTAAATGGGTTCTTGTGTTTTTGCAAGTCTTAAATGTACATTTATCTTTTAATTACTGTGTCAGAGTGTGACATTTTTAGCTACATCAATCCATCAATCAATCTGGGTGCCGTGCCAGAATTCTGGCGTAGGCGGCAGCTATAACAGCCCTTGTCATGGCTTTATACGAAGGGCAAAAAATCCGCAGTAGAGGCCCAAAGTGCTTTCTGCAGGGTGTTTTTATTGCGACACCATCTCTAGCTAGCTGGCCCTGGACTCTAAAGAGTTCATCCGCCCTTTGATACGTCTTGTTTTTAATTCCTGCTGGGTTGCTAACCGCCCTACTCACCAAATTTGGAAGCTGGTGAGGGAGCCGGTTTAGTCGCCGACCACTCGACCATCCAACAGGTTGTACTAGCTTACATGTTACCAGTAGCAGGGCAAGACCTGACCTGACCTGACACTTTAGCTACATCGTCTGTTTATTAATCCAGTGTCACTAATTGTTCTAATAATATCAGAGATGAGCATAAAGGCAGCAGGGTAGTGTAGTAGGTAGCCATGTGTCAGCTGGGATGGGCACCAGCCTCATTGTCACCCTAATAGTATGACTGAGTGGAGCTGAATAAAATAATTCCAGTTTGAAATACAAAGTACAACACTGAAATTCCACCTGTACACAATACAGGAGAAGTGGGGTGGCAGGAAGACAAAAAGAGGACTTTTCCCGTTATATCAGTGCTTCTCAAATATTTTCTGTGGTGCCCCCCCTTGGAAGAAAAACAAAACAATTCACACCCCCACCGCCCCGAAAGCAACTATAAATAGTATTATTTGTCTCTAAAATTATTAGTACACCTCTGCAGAACATTGTATCTTTATTAACATTAAAAACTAAAACTTCATTAACATTGTTTTTTAATCTGTAACAGAAAAGATTTAAAGTGTACCAATGTGCCTGAAATAAAAAAAAAACATACTATTTAAACTCATTCAACTTATTAATATCTTCGTCTTTCTCCACCTTTGCCTTCATTTCTGTTAGAAATTTTTCCATGTTGTTTCTTGGGGGATTTGTTTCCTGCACATCATAGTGTTTGCTCGTGCGAAAAACCGCTACACCATAGCGCGACAATGAGAGCGCCACCGCCAACTAGTGGAGTGGAGGTGCAATTACACTTAATTCTCATACACTATTCCAGAAAAGTATGTTTCCCAGGGTCATACCCCCTCATCACACCACGCCCCCTCCCATCACCCCCTCCCGATATCATACCACTATATGCTGAGCACTGCGTTAGCTACTTAGAAGTAGTGTCATGGTGTTTTAATTTTAACGCATGAAAAATATCTAAATTTGAAGCACACCAGGGTTATCCTTTGATCAATAAATAAGGCATTTGCATATGTACGAACATGAATGAAGGGTGAAACTGCAGCACTTAAACGACTGAACACATGAGTGTATTTGTATTTTTGGGTGTACGTGTGTCTCAGGAGTGCCAGCCCTTGTTTGCCTCCTTGGTGCAGCTTCTGCTCAGCTGTTTTTTTTTTGGTGTGTGTGTGTGTGTGTGTGTGTGTGTGTGTGTGTGTGTGTGTGTGTGTGTGTATTTTCTGTTTGTTTTCTGTTATTATAGACATGTTGTCCATCACAAAGGGTGAATACATAAATCTTGCGGTTTCATGCCACAGTACACGGTGGCATACTGGTTAGCACTTCTGCATCACAACAGGAAGCTCCTGGGTTCGAGTCATGGAAATTTGGGGGCAGTGGTGGCTTAGTGATAAATGCGATAGGTTACTCATCTGAAGGTCAGTTGTTCAATCCCCACTATCCTCACTAGCCTTGAACAAGGCCCTTAAACCTCAATTGCTCAGTTGTAATATAAATGATTATTGTAAGTCACTCCGGATATGCTGTATCCAAATGCTGTATAATACAAATATAATGTATGTTTGCCTTGTGCTTGCGGGTATTTGGAAAAGCATTGCCCATGACTATGACAATGACAATGTGCATGTATGTTTTGGCCCTGCGATGGTTCGAAGAGCTGTTCGGGGTGTACCTCACCTTCACTCAGTGTAAGCTGAAATACAACCTCCTCACCACCCTGGTAGGATTAAGAGATTCAGCAAATGAGTGACTGAGAGAGTGTGTGAGTGAGAGTTTATAACACATCATTTAACCTCTAAAAGGAGTAGCGCTTCTACATTGTCTGGGAGATACACGAACACACAAACACACACGCACACACACACACACACACACACACACACACACACACACACACACACACACGCACGTACAGAGATACATGCATGTTTATACTTTTACCTGCAATGTAGTTGCTTGGTGGCTCGATGCCAGCAGGAAAGTTGGTGTTTTCAGGGATGGAGTGACTATAGTCATCCAGAGGAGGAAACTCGCTGGGTATTTCAGTATGCCGAGGCACCAGAACCGGTGGAAGAACTATAGGGAGAGATAAAAGTCAACTAATTGCCAAATAATCATTTTACTGACCATAATTAATTTCCATAAATAATGTGTGCTTATTTACATATAAAATAAAAATAAAGTGAGAACATTTGCATGGCTGCTCACTTTCTCTCCTCTATCATGTCCAGTATCTCTGACTGACACAAGGAGAGGAAATTTAAAGGAACGGGGGAAAGTGAGGGAAGCTGAGTTTCTTTTCTTACCAAGGTGACCGACACACAGAGGGATGTGGACAGTAACCACGCTAAAGAGGACAAGTAGCATGTTGTATAAATAGCATTTATGGAACAAATATATTATTTAAAGAAATGATTGTGCTTGGGCATAACTGAATACTGTAGGAGATTCATATCTCTGCGAGATACGATCCAAAAAAGTCTAAAGAACTGAAATCATGGATGCTAACGAATAATATACAAAGATTTCTTTTTGTGCATGTGCTATATATATACTGTACCTATGCTAAAGTTTAATTTATAAATGACAGAATAAAACAGAAACTGATAATAAAATAACTAAATACATACCAACAGTGCAGCTAACTGGGTTATCAAAGGCCGGCCATGTCTCTCACTGTCTATGGTGTGAGGTTCATGTAAAAGAATGCGGCATGTTTCTGCCCTAAGATGGCCTGGCGAGCTGTCCAGAGTGTTCTCTGCCCTCGCCCAGAGTTGGCTGAGATAGGCGCCAGCCTTCCAGTGACCCTACTTAGAATTAAGATTTTCAGAAAACGAATGAATGAGGATATCAGTAAACTTTTATGAAGGGATACATCTTGTTTCGCATCGAAACCCCTCAGACAGTCCAAACACAACTTTTATTTTCATATTGCTGCCTTCAAGGCAATTCAGGTAAACAACTGCTGTCTGTCTGTCTTCTTTTTGGCTTTTTCCCTTTTACTCAGGAGTCGCCACAGCGAATCATCTGATTCGCACGTTTGATTTGGCAAAGGTTTTTACGTCGGATGCCCTTCCTGTCACAACCCTTTTTTAAGCAAGGGACAGAAACACGCTGACGACTTTGCAGCCTACTCTTTACGAAAGTCAGCAATGGTTCTTTTACATGCCTCTCACCATAGACAGTGACAGACATGGCCCGCCTTTGATAACCCAGTTAGCTGCACTGGGGGAGGTAAACAACTGCTGTATGATCATTAAAAAAAAGCACAGTACTGCTATATAAACAGAATCACATATTTCGGAGACGCGGCAGGCAGGGAGAAGCCGAACGACAACTCCGGCGCTTGGTTAGCAGTGGAAGATTAGCACTCCCGGTCATACTGCTTGAAAATGTTCAGTCTCTGCGAAACAAGATGGACGAGCTTCATGCTCAGATTGCAACGCAGAGATTGCAATGGCTCTTCAGGACTGCTCCACACTGTGTTTCCGTGAAACATGGCTCGAGGAGAGTACACCCGACAAGGCGATTACACCAGCCGGCTACACGGCCTTCAGAGAGGACCGGAGCGCAGCGGATAGCAACAAGGCTCGTAGCGGAGGAACGGCGGTGCTCGTTAAATAAACCTGGTGTACTGACTGTAAGATTATCTCTACATCTTGCTCTGAGAATGCGGAGCATCTAACTTTGAGGTTGCGGCCAGTTTGTTTACAAAAAGAATTGTTCATTTTTTTTTTTAGAAACAAAATAATGGGCATAGTGCAATATAAATATATATATAATTATACAATTATAATATAATAATATAATATAATATATAACATAATTTAGTGCAATTTAATTTATTGCTGTTGCATCTACGGATTATTTATTTATTGTATTATTATCATTATTATTAGTATCATTTTACGATTATTATTATTTTATTTTTATTTTCATTATTTATTTTTTTTATTATTATTATTATTATTATTATTATTATTATTATATTGTTTACTGGGTATGTGTAAGGCCATTTTGAATATAGAATTTTTATGTATTCATTTTAAAGCAGTTTGTGTTTTTGTTGATTTGAGCCTTCCTTCCGTTTTGTAACTTGACTCCTGGAACAACCGCACAAGAATTCCTATGTGTGTACAAAAACACAAATGGAAATTAAAATCTTGAATTTTGAATCTTACCTGGAGTCTCTACACGCTGATAGTGGTAGGGGTTCACACACACCTCGTCCTTCTTCATATGGAAAGCAAACTCACACAGCTCCATGGCTCTTAGCTCATGGTGAGACTGAAGGTCAGGCCAACGCCACAGCCGGCAGTAAATCACATGAGGGAGACCCTTCCGATGAGACACCTGTAAACGCCCATCCAGAGACCTGGCACACACACACACACACACACACACACACACACACACACACACACACACACACACACACACACACACACAGAGAAATAAGGGTAAGACTATGATGGAAAGAAAGATATGTTGCCAGCAAATAATTGATATATTAACTTGTGAAGACACCACACTATAACAGGGTAGTGGTGGCCTGGTGGTAAAGGTCCTAAGGTTGGGGGTTCAAGCCCCACTCTCAATGGGTTGTCACTGTCCCCAAGCTGTCCCCTAATCGGGTTATCAAAGGTCGGCCATGTCTCTCACTGTCTATGGTGTGAGGCTCATGTAAAAGAACCATTGCTGACTTTCGACAAGAGAGCTGCATAGCCATCAACGTGTTTCCGCCCTGTGATGGCCTAGCAAGTTATCCAGGGTGTAGTCTGCCCTCACCCGGAATCGGCTAGAATAGGCGGCAGCCTCCCCGCAACCCTAATTAGGATTAAGCGGTTACAGAAAATTAATGAATGACACACTATCACGACCTGAAAGCAGCGAAGTCTGTACACAAAATCCATTTCCATTTGAAAATGATATTTTTGAACCTGGTATTCAACAATCTCTAGAGAAGACTATGTGACTGTGTTTGTAAACAAAAGTAAGTGCAAGAGCATCTTTACTTCCTGTGAACTCAGAGATGAGTTTTGAAAAATGATCAGCTTCTGGGTTTAAAAAAAAGAAAAGAAAAAAGCAGAACATATTTTAAAGTGGATTTAAAGTGACTCCGAGCGAGGGCAGAGTACACCCTGGACAGCTCGTCAGGCCATCCCAGGGCAGAAACAAATTGACGGCTTTGCAACCTACTCTTGTCAAAAGTCAACAATGGTTCTTTTACATGAATCTCTCACCATAGACAGTGAAAGACATGGCCGGCCTTTGATAATCCAGTTAGCTGCACTGGGGGGGACAGTGACAACCTTGTGGAGAGTGGGACTCGAACACCCAACCTTAGGATCAGAGATCCAGCACCCTATACCACTAGACCACCACTGCCCCTAATCTTTCTTGATCATGTCGATTTCTTCTCTTTAATATCTGAAGGATTTCTCCATTTCTTTCCAGTAAGGCCACTCAGATACTTGTTTAATCGCTTGTCATCTCAAGACTACATTACTGCTACTCATTCCTGGCAGGTCTACCTTTGAGCGCTATCCGACCTCTGCAAATTATCCAGAATGCAGATAACACGCCTTATTTTCAACCTTCCCAAACCACACCACTACTACAATCTTTCCACTGGCTTCCTGTAGCTGTTCGCATTCGATTTAAAACACTAACACTTACCTACAAAGCCAAAAATGAACCTGCACCTGCCTACTTCAAAGCACTTATCACACCTTGCACTGCAGCACATGCTCTCAGATCCTCTAGCACTGCTACATTGATCCCCCCCCCCTCTACCATTGGACAAGGGAAAAATGCAGCGAAACTCTTCTCTGTTATGGTTCTAAGATGGTGAAATGAACTTCCTCTGGACATCGAGACAGCTGAGTCATTGGGTGTCTTCAAATGACAGCTGAAAACTTACCTTTTTAAGCAAAACATAGATTAAGCACTATACTGTATACAAACACGCATGCATGCATGCATGCATGCACGCATGCACGCACACACACACACACACACACACACACACACACACACACACACATAGAAAAACAAACAAACAAACAAAAAACCCCACACAACACCTACCATCTGAGTATGACTGAAGGTATGCTTAGTCGGTGTTCTAACAAACCAGTACAAGAATATATTCACTGATTAAGACTTTAAAGCTTCTGTAAGTCGCTCTGGATAACAGCGTCTGCTAAGTGTAAATGTAAATATGAAAAGGAACAGGAAGTGAATACACGAGAGACTTTACAGGAAGCTGCATTTCAAATACACAACTTTTATTGTGGCATGTATGGATAGAGGTTTAAACTAAACATAGGTTAATGATGATGATGATGATGATGATGATGATGATCATACTAAAAGTTTTGTACACTTTAAGCTTCACCCAAATTCATTCAGTGATAGAGACTCTATTGTTTAGAAACATGTGAGACCCCAGAGGCTTCTCTCTCCCATACATTTCACAAACACACATACACAGACACACATGTGCACACAAAGTGAAATGCTTTAAGGCACCATAATATCAAAGCCTGAGAGCTCTTTAAAGGATGTCTTTCAGAAAACATTGTGCTTTTAGTTTTTAAGCCTTGAATTTGCTGCCAATTCGGGGAAAAAACTGACATTAAAAACAGAAAAACAGACATTGTATTGAGAGACAGTTACTGTGAGGGTCTGAAAGACAGAAAAACAGAGGGAGCAAGCGGGAGCGAGCGAGAGAGAGAGAGAGAGAGAGAGAGAGAGAGAGAGAGAGAGAGAGAGAAGAAATATATTATATCACCAAATCTACTAAATACAAAGTCTAACTGAAAATGGGCTACATGATTCATACCCCTTACACACACACACACACACACACACACACACACACACACACACACACACACAAAGCGGGTTAGTGGCTGGGGTGCAGGAGGAAAAACAGTGGAGATTGTATAGTATG
>CM045748.1:14225359-14250359 GCA_024760905.1 Plotosus lineatus
TTGCACGAGAAGAAGATGACACACATACATACGCGCACGCGTGCACTCATGCGCGCAGATGCGCGTGCACACAGATCCAACAATGTAAGTAATGTTGATGGGCGATTTTGGGTTGTGTGTTGTGTTTGTTTGTTTTTTTTTTTTTTTGCATAATTGACCTTGTGTTTATGGCATTTTCCTTAACTTTACCCCTACTCTTCCTTAATTTTCTTAGTTTTTAATTCGATGAGTATTTTTGAATTTATTTTTATAAAACCGCGATGCGCTGTAGCTGCATGAATTGAAGCGCAAAGTAGCGAGGGATCCCTGTACTGTATAGCCCTATACAGCGCCTGTGAAAACATTTTGAACTGTGAAACAAGTCCTAGTCTTTTCCGATATGAATGACTTTTAATGAAAACACAAATGTCAAACATTCAGAAACATGAGAAACTTTCATTTTCTAAGCTGCTCAATCCTGATTATGGTTGTGTGTGGGAGGTGGCGCCTATCACAACCGATTCGGGGAAAGGACAGAGTACGCCCTGAACAGTTCAACAGACTATTGCAGGCCAAAAAACACATACAATCATCCACACTCACTTTGGCAGAAAAAGCGGTGATTTGGAACCACCGGTCAGCCTACAGCATGCTTTTGGAATGTGGGAGGAAACCGAAGGAAGAACCCAGAGGAAACCCACACAAGCACCGAGAGAAAGTGCAAATTTCTCACAGAAACGCCCCGAGCCAGGGAATCTAACAAGGCTTTCTTGGTGTGAGGAGGACGTGTTAACCACTGCGTCACCATGTCGCCTATCTGACAAAGTTATTTTCTTTATTCTTTTAGCTTTTGGAAGAAATGTGTGTCTCATTCATATTTTGATTTCGACTTAATTTTTGACCTCCTGTGAGACAGATTTGTTCTTATTACCGTAAAACTGCCCATAAGCACTGTTTATACAGGAAGGGTGGATTTTTTGGGTGCAATTGACTTGACACAGCCATCACACCAAGAGCCAAACCCTATGTTGAAATCCCTCATTATTCATTATAAAATGCATTATATAATGAGTTCAATACTTGGTACAGACACTCCCCAACTTACGTTTTTGTTTGGTTCCAGATGGCCGAACGTAAGTTGAAAAAAAAATGCAAGTTGTTACTGTATGTTCCAGTGATGTATGATGCTCATACTGTACTATACATCCATAAATACCATTACCGTTTCTCATAAAACACCCCTAAATCCAATATTATAAACATAACATTGTAAAATAATATCAAATATATCAAATAATATCAACATTAATTTCAAATGAATTAAATTCACGCAAAATAATTTCAAATAGATAAGTTTCCTTATCTGCAGATGCAGCTTCGCAACATGATACAAATTTGCCCTCTTCTTGAATCGAGTAAACCAGCCGTGGCTGGCATTAAAGGTTTTGTCGGCAGCACTTTCTCCTGCCTTGGTCTTAAGGTCTTCAAAAATACATCGTGCCTTTTCTTGAATGAACATACGGCTCAAAGGCACAGGCCACTGACGCTGATTTTCTAGCCATATGGTTAGCAGTTTCTCCATTTCTTCAATCAGCTTTCCAATTTTCGTATTTATCACCATTGAATGCATCACCACTGAACCTTTAACATGCTCTGTGAAGCGATCTTTCTGCTTATAAATGGGTCCGATGGTCGACGGAGCCATTTGGAAGAAACATGCCACATTCACATGTTTCTCATCATCATCATCATCATCAATTTTCTTGATAATAGCCATCTTCGTTACTAACGCGATGGCTTGCCGCTTTTTCGGATTTCCACTATCACTCGTAGGCTTACGCTCCCATAATGCATTGTTAAATAGTATTGTGCAAGCTATGGTCATTAATCAAACAAATATATACAGTGGGGACAATAAATATTGGGCAACGTAAAATTGTGCAAGTTCACCCATTTAAAAAGATAAGAGAGGTTTGTAATTTTCATCATAGGTACACATCAAGCTTGAGAGACAGAATTTAAAAAAAATCCAGGAAATCACATTGTATGATTTTTTTAAACAATTTATTTGTGAAAACGGGAGGCCTATAAGTATTGGGCGGCTAGAAAACAAACATTATTTCGGCCCCCACTCGTTAACAGTATGAATGACACCTGTTTGAACTGATTAGATGGATAAGAGACGCCTTCCAACCTGCACACACCTTCAAACTGTCAGACTGCAGTCTTCACCATGACCAAGACCAGAGAGCTTCCCAAAGACACCAGAGATAAAATTGTACAACTGCACAAAGCTGGGATGAGTCAAACTGCAATTGGGAAACAACTTTGTGAGAAAAGATCAACAGTTGGAAACATTATTAGAAAATGGAAGAAGTATAACATCACTGACAACCTCCCTAGGAGTGGTGCTCCATGCAAGATCTCACCTCGTGGGGTTCAAAGGATCCTGAGACCAGTGAGTAATCAGCCCAGAACTACACGGCAGGAACCGGTCAATGATTTGAAGACGGCAGGAACCACCGTCACAAAGATAACAATAACTAACACACCACGTCGTCATGAGATGAAATCCTGCATTGCCTGAAAGGTTCCCCTACTAAACAAAAAACATGTAAAGGCCCATCTGAAATATGCTAAAGACCATCTGGACGATCCAGAGGAGGATTGGGAGAATGTGATGTGGTGAGATGAGACCAAAATTGAACTTTTTGGTTTAAACAGTACTCGTCGTGTTTGGAGGAAGAAGAATGCCTGAGTCGCATCCCAAGAACACCATACCTACTGTGAAGCATGGGGGTGGACACATCATGCTTTGGGGATGCTTTTCTGCAAAAGGGACAGAAAGACTGCACCGTATCACTGGCAACATGAATGGGGCCATGTATTGTGACATTTTGGGTAAAAACCTCCTTCCCTTGGTCAGAGCATTAAAGATGAAACATGGCTGGGTCTTCCAGCATGATAACGATCCAAAGCACATAGCCAAGAAAACCAAGGAGTGGCTCCATAAAAAGCATATCAAGGTTCTGGAGATGCCTAGCCAGTCTCCAGACCTCAACCCAATCAAAAACCTGTGGAGGGAGTTAAAACTTCGAGTTGCCAAGCGACAGCCCTCAAACATCACAGCTCTAGAGAAGATCTGTGCAGAGGAGTGGGCCAAAATACCAAAAGTCTGTGTAGACCTGGTCAAGAACTACAGGAACCGTTTGACCTCTGTCATTGCCAACCAAGGCTACATAGCAAAGTATTAAAAGTAACTTTTGCTGGCTGCCCAATACTTATTGGCCTCCCATTTTCACAAATAAATTGTTTAAAAATCATACAATGTGATTTCCTGGATTTTGTTTTACATTCTGTCTCTCAAGCTTGATGTGTACCTATGATGAAAATTACAAACCTCTCTTATCTTTTTAAATGGGTGAACTTGCACATTTTTACGTTGCCCAATACTTATTGGCTCCACTGCACTGTACATACACAAACACACACATATACACAATATATATATATAT
Organism: Plotosus lineatus; assembly: GCA_024760905.1. Classification (NCBI taxonomy): domain Eukaryota; kingdom Metazoa; phylum Chordata; class Actinopteri; order Siluriformes; family Plotosidae; genus Plotosus; species Plotosus lineatus. Next base: position 14,228,854 of record CM045748.1, read on the forward strand.
ATATATATATATACAGTAAAACCTCCGCTGACGAACGCTTAAGCTCACGAACTTTTCGCCTCAAGAACATTATATTTGCGAGCATATAGTCTCTGCTGACGAACTAGTTTTCGGCGGACGAATCAAACCACGCGGTCGAACAGCGCCACGGTGGCGTCCACGAGAAGCTGACGCACGCTCATGGCGTCACAGTTCGTCACCCCCTTTCTTTGAGTGCGGAAGTGGTTTGTGTTTGATAGACATTTTGGACCATATTGAGTGTACTTTTGCTATTATGGGACCGAAAAAGACCCCACCACAGGCGGAGATCATTGAAAAACACGAACGAGGTGTGCGTTTGTGTGACTCAGCGTCCCAGTACCAGTACGCTAAGTCTACCATTGCTCCCATCCTTAAGAACAAGGAAGCTATTAAGGGTGCGTGTGTGGCTAAGGGTGTTTCCAAACAGTAGGGCGTTCCAAACTCTCCTTCCAAACGGTAAGTCCCTCCCTCCCACCTCCTCCCACTCCATTCCATCAAGCCGTCAACTACCATCACAAAGGTAAATAAAACCACTTTATTATACAGTACAGTTTATTTCTTTAATTACAATACAATAGCACATTTATTATACATAAAATAAGGTATATTTTTGTGTAGTTTTCAGGCTTATTTAGTAGAAAATTATGTTTTATGGGGACCTGGGAACGGATTATTCTCATTTTAATGGTTTCTTATGGGAAATAAATGTTCGGAAGACGAACTTTTCGCCTTACACACACTTTCTGGGAACCAATTATGTTCGTGAGCAGAGGTATCACTGTATATATATAAAATGCAGTGTTTGAAAAAACTTTAAAAGCATTCCATCAAAATATAAAATTAAAAATAGTTATTAAGGAGACTAAAATATTAATATATTATAAAGAGATTAAAATATGACTTAATAAAATACATTTAAGTCACAATGAGGGGCAGTGGTGGCCTGGTGGTAAGGTGCTGGATCACTGATCTGAAGGTTGGGGGTTCAAGGCCCACCCACTCTCAACAGGCTGTCACTGTCTCCCCCAGTGCAGCCAACTGGATTATCAAAGACCGGCCATGTCTTTGTCTTTCTCACTGTCTACAGTGTGAGGCATGTAAGAGAAACATTGCTGACTGTCATCAAGAGTAGTTTGCATAGCTGTCAGCGTGTTTTTGACCTACGATGGCCTGGCGAGTTGTCCAAGGTGTACTTTGCCTCTCGCCTACAGTCGGTTGAGATGGGCACCAGCCTCCCCGTGACCCTAATTAGGATTAAGCGGTAACAGAAAATGAATAAATGAAAGTCACAATGCATTAAAAGAACTTGATGCAAAGCCTGGAATTTAATTGGATAAAAGGCAGCTGGAGTGTCCCAAAGCATTTTAACACTGTTGTGTTCACTACATTATGGCCTGTATTTAATTCCACATGTAGTGAATAGGGTTTACTGTCCTGAATGAGTAAATGATTTCAAACACTTTTTTGTTCTTTTTTTATTGCGAATGATTTTGGTCCAGTTTCAAGTGCACGGGAAAGCATCTGTCTTACGAAACACAAACTTAGCCACAGGACGGAGATGTAACACCACAGGACATGAGGACATGAGATGTCTTCTGCAAATTTGATCAGAGGGTAGAAAAAAAAGAAAAATGTTTTGTTCATTATATTTCATAACAATAAATATATTTTTATTCCAAGGGCATTTCCACGCTCCTGTGCCTCTCAGCCCATCTATTTTGCTGTTGTATATGTATGTTTTGTGAATACAGTATTAGCAAATAACGCTTTCTGATCTTAAAACAGCCTACGCTTTATCACTGCTCTACATTAGGAGGGCACGTTGAAAAGTTCATGGACTGACTGATGTAATGGTCGAATTTGACCAAATAAGGTTTATTTTTCAACAGGTGTCTCCTGTGGTCCACACACTTCCTCCACCATTGCTGCAACACTTGAATCCCCTTGCTATAGAAACTTTCAACTTTTACTGCTCTGGCATTCTCCTTTTTAATCAGCCCTATAAACCTTTCAGCATGTCCTCAAACACTAACACAGCTTACCCACTTACTATAAAATTCTTTTTTGCAGCAAATAAACAATGACTTGTTCTGATGCAACTATCTGAACATTACGATATTGAAAATAAACAGGTTTTGCACATAATCACAATCATCTGTACTCCATCACTCATTATCTGAACCACTTAATTCTAACTCACATGTAAGCAACCATCACCGAATGTACAAGTGAATTTTAGTTCAAGGGTAATTGAATATATTTTCAGAGGAAGTCGGTTGAATTTGTGGTGAATAGTTTGTATTCACGGTCTTGGAAAAAATTTTGGTAGTGCTAAAAACTTAGTGCGAAGTGACAAGTCCTTTCGGCTTGTTTTCGAACAGCTCAAGCAGCTGATCTCTGCATATCTCAAACAAAAGTGCGCCTTTTGACAAAGAAGAGAGATCTCCTTTCAGCTTTTTCCCCTTTATTGGGGTCGCCACAGCGAATGATTCACACTTTTGATTTGGCATAGGTTTTTACGTCGGATGCAAGGGACAGAAACATGCTGACAGCTTTGCAGCTACTCTTTACGAAAGTCAGCAATGGTTCTTTTACATGAACCTCTCACCATAGACAGTGAGAGACATGGCCCGCCTTTGATAACCCAGTTAGCTGCACTGGGGGACCTTTTGACAAAGAAAAGCCCATGAAATTGTGAAATTCTATCTAGATTCAGCCTGGCTGGAGTCCTGTGCGCCTACCCATTGTTTTAAAAATGAAACGTGAATATTTCCGAAACACAACGTGCCTCCTGCCATCACACAGACACACGTATTACAAAAATATAATACAGGGATCCCTCGCTATTTCGCACTTCAATTCATGCGACTTCAGTATATCGCATTTTTAAAAAAAAAATTCATCAAATTAAAAAAATATGGAAATTAAGGAAAAATAGGGGGAAAAGTTAAGGTAAATGCCATAAAAACAATGCCAATTATGCGAAAAAACACAAAACAAAAAACAACCCAAAATCTCCCATCAAAACTAGTTACATCATTGTGAGGTGTGCATCCGAGTGTGTGCATGCACATCTGCGCACGTGCATGCGCGTCTGTATGTGTGTGTATTTACATTTTATTTACATCTTATGGATAATTTTTAAAATTTTAATTGTTATTATAAGCATTTATAACATTGAATATGTATTTATTAATATGATATACACATATACATGTACGTATACGTCAGTCAGGAGGTTTGGGGGAGGGTGATCCTACTTCGCGGATTTCGATGATTGTGTGGGGATCTCGGTCCCAATTAACCGCGGACAGTGAGGGATCCCTGTATTATCAGACAGAGAAACGCGCATGTTAGATCTGTTCCGTTTGCAAGAAATCTGATTAGATGTATTACGGGGAAATATGGGAAATGTATAGGCAATGCAGTAATCTATTGCTGTATTTGTAAACTACTTTTCCTGGAATAAATCGTTCAACTCGGATTTCCCACAAGCTCTCCTCTAATATAAAATGTGATTTTCCTCATTAGTACAACCCGAAAACTGATCTAGTCAGTTGCACGCGTCCAAAATAACTAACATATCCTCAGGTTTAATTAATAGAAACCTCTAACAGGTAATTATGCTCCAATGTCACATGGATTGAATGCATCTTAGAGGAGGGTGCAGGTTTTTCCATGCAGTTCTGCGCTGCACCATCTCACACACAAGGTTTTTCTTCAAAACAATAGTGCAGGCAGAAATAGCAGCTGTCCCATAAACCAAAACTGAGCAGCACATGCTGGAATACACACCTAATTCAACCAGATCCACTGGACTTGAGATAATCACATGGTGGGTACATATAAAATATAAAGAAAAAACCCACAAAAGGTCATTAAAAAGCACTTGGATTTGTTTCATTTGCATTTTAAGTGCAGGTTCAATACAATACATGATACCCTGCCAGTGCAGGGTCACGGATACTCAATGATAGTCTATATTGAAGGTTTATGATTCAAGCGATTGAGTTTTTGGTTCGAATGCGTTTTCGCAGCAATATTGCTTACATGTAAGTGCACCCTTAATCCTCTACTCGGGTCACAGTGAGGTTGGAGCCTATGTCAGCCGACACTGGGTGAAGACATGGTACATCCTGAGCAGCTTGCAAGACCATCGCAATGTAACACACACACACACACACACACACACACACACACACACACACACACACACACACACACCATTTACATTCATTGCCAAACCAGGGATAATTTGGAACAGGAAATTAGTCTAATATAAATGTGTTTGGACTGTGGGAGGAAACCAGAGTACCTGGCAGAAACCCACACAAGCATGGGGAGCACAAGAAAACTCCATACATTCAGGACGTTCAGGCTGTGAAGAAGACATGCTAACCACTAGGAAAAGAGGAAAATCCAACCTTTAAATTCAGTGGGGGGGGGGGGAATCCCACATTCAGAAATAATTATTTTACATTAAATCATGTGTGCCACAATTATTAGCACCCTGATGTTAATACTTTAGATTTTCTAGATTATAGATTATAAATTTTCTGACAAGAACATTCAACAAGGTACTAGAGAGTGAGCAGATGCCGGAGGAGTGGAGGAGAAGTGTGCTGGTGCCCATTTTTAAGAACAAGGGAGACGTGCAGAGTTGTGGCAACTACAGAGGGATAAAGTTGATGAGCCATACGATGAAGTTATGGGAAAGAATAGTGGAAGCTAGACTAAGGGCAGAGGTCAGCATTTGTGAACAACAGTTTGGTTTCATGCCAAGAAAGAGCACCACAGATGCAATGTTTGCTTTGAGGATGTTAATAGAGAAGTACAGAGAAGGTCAGAGGGAGATACATTGTGCCTTTGTGGATCTGGAAAAAGCATATGACAGGGTGCCAAGAGAAGAAATGTGGTATTGCATGAGGAAGTCTGGAGTGGCAGAGAAGTATGTTAGAGTGGTGCAGGACATGTATGAGAGATGTAAGACAGCGGTGAGGTGTGCTGTCGGTGTGACCGACGAATTCAAGGTGGAGATGGGACTGCATCAAGGGTCAGCTCTGAGCCCCTTCTTGTTTGCTATGGTGATGGACAGGCTGACAGACGAGGTGAGACAAGAATCTCCATGGACTATGATGTTTGCAGATGACATTGTGATCTGTAGTGAGAGCAGAGAACAAGTGCAGGAAAATCTAGAGAGGTGGAGGTATGCCCTGGAAAGGAGAGGAATGAAGGTTAGCCTCAGAAAATCAGAATACATGTGTGTGAATGAGAAGAACCCAGGAGGAACGGTGATGTTACAAGGAGCAGAGATAACGAAGTTGGAGGATTTTAAGTACTTAGGCTCAACAATCCAGAGCAATGGAGAGTGTGGAAAAGAGGTGAAGAAGCGTGTGCAGGCAGGCTGGAATGGTTGGAGAAAAGTGTCCAGTGTGATGTGCGATAGGAGAGTGTCAGCAAGAATGAAGGGAAAAGTGTACAAGACGGTGGTGAGGCCAGCGATGTTGTATGGCTTAGAAACAGTGGCGCTGAGGAAAAGGCAGGAGGCAGAGCTGGAGGTAGCGGAGATGAAAATGTTGAGGTTCTCTCTGGGAGTAACGAGGATGGATAGGATCAGAAATGAGTATATCAGAGGGACAGCCCACGTAAGATGTTTTGGAGACAAAGTCAGAGAGGCTAGATTGAGATGGTTTGGACATGTACAGAGGAGGGATAGTGAGTATATTGGCAGTAGGATGCTGAGGTTGGAACTACCAGGCAGAAGGCCTCGAGGAAGACCAAAGAAGAGATTTATGGATGTGGTGAAGGAAGGAATGACATGAAGGTCGTTGGAGTCAGAAAAGAAGATGCGGAGGACAGGGTGAGGTGGAGGCGGATGATTTGCTGTGGCGACCCCTGAAGGGAGCAGCCGAAAGTAAAAGAAGATGTTAATACTTTGAACAACCACCTTTGTACCAACCAAACAACAATCTTCCCCTATAATGTTTCTCAAGATGGGACAATACAGAAAGATGAATTTTGGACCATTCCTCTCTGCACAATTCTCTCTAAATCATCCATCGACCTGGTCCTCTCATCTGCACGCTCTTCTTCAGCTCACTCCACAGATTTTCATTGGGGTTGAGGTCTGGGGACTGAGATGGCCATGAGAGGAGCTTGATTCTGTGTCTGGTGAACCATTTCTGTGTAGATTTGGCCACATGTTTTTGGTCATTATCTTGCTGAAAGACCCAGTGATGACCTATTTTAGCATTCAGACATAAGCCACCAGATTTTGATTTAAAATGTCCTGGTATTTCAAAGTTTTCATGATGCCATGCAGCCTAACATGGTTCCCAGGGACTCGAGAAGAGAAACAGGCCCACAGCATCACCGATCCTCCCCCAGACTTCATAGTGGGCATGAGGTGCTTTTCTGCAAACTCATCTTTTGTGTTCCGCCTGACCCACTTGGAGTGTTCATTGACACAAAGCTCTATCTTGGTCTCATCTGACCAAAGCACACGGTCCCAGTTGAAGTCCCAGTACCGCTTAGTGAACTCCAGATGTTTGCGTTTATGATTGTGAGTGAGAAAAGGTTTTCTCTTTGCATGCCTCACAAATAGCTTGTTGGCATGTAGATGCTGCCTGATGGTTGTTTTTGAAGACTGTGACTTCAAGATGCTGCCATTTGTTGCAATTCTTTAACAGTGAGCTTTGGAGAACTTTTTATTTCTCTTACTATCCTCCTCACTGTGCCTTGGTGGCAAAATAACCTAAAGTTCACTTGAGTTTAAGATTACGTTTTTCTACAAGTTTAAGTGTCAGACCAGGTTCTGCAATAAAAATGGATTTCTCTTCAAGCTTTTAACACATTTTAACCAAGGGAGACAATAATTATGGAGGGCAGTGTAAATATCTGATATAAATTCTCAGCCACATCCAGTGTTGCATGTAGAGCATTATAAAGACTATAATCATTATGTAAGTGCAACATTTTTACTTAGTCATTAACAACTCTGATTTTCGTTCAAAAATAAAGTGAGAAACGTTTGACATGTTGAGGAGTTTCAGAAGAATTGAACAGTTTGTGATGTAAATGTGATGCAGAAAAATAGGCTGGGGGAGACAGAGAGAGACTACTTCACACACACACACACACACACACACACACACACACACACACACACACACACACACACACACACACACACACACACACACGACCTTTGATCTTGAAGCCAACATACCAAGATGCCCTCTACAATGTTTGTTTCACTCCCTCCCCCAAGCCAATTCATTAAAATAATACTGTGAAGGCCACGATTAAAGGCGGCGCAGTTTCCCAATTCAGAATATGGCTAAATGATAGATGTTTTACTTTTGTGCAAATTCGCACCAATTCCCAAGATTCTCCATCCACAATGCCTCCTCTGTAGAAACTAATAGTAACACAGAAATAACACAAATCGCTCAAACCCAGTTAAGTCTCCTCATGCATGCTGAGGGTTATATCTAAATAGAAATTATCCACATTATAACACTGATCAAAATGCACCCAAGACACAATTTACAGATATTCTGCAATTTATTTTTCAAAGACAGACTTCTAGTTATCACGACAAACTCTTGTATAATTTTATCAGTAAAACTGGCGATTGAAAAGAGTCCAGGTATTGGTCATACTTACAACATAATCTTTGCATATGCAATACGTTTAAGCGATACATTAACATAATTAACATAAATTACCATAAAAAGAACAAGCCTTATAAAGCTATCATGTGGATTACGAGTGGGAACTGAACTGTGCAGATTAGCCATTCTTCCCGAAGGTGACATCAATGTGTTTGGTAGGGTGGACACCTCTGGTTGGGACAGTCATCACAAAAACTTAGTGACTCTGACGATGAGAATGCTGTCAGAGTTGTGTGTGACAGCAAAACCAAAATGGCTTGTGCAACTAACGCTTTGCCAGCTCGGCTTTCCTGTCGTTAGTTGGTTTAGGAACGAAAAAGATGTTTTCCATGATTTCCATGCTTGTTGTTTGTACAGCTCAGCAATGTGTGATAATGTATCATGCTACACGGGTCAGTGAGGCATCACAGCCAATCCAAAAAGTTTGCATCACTACAGGCTGAAACAGCCAATCAGATGTGTTTGAGCATGCCTTGAGTTGTAGCACTCACACACATTTTAAAATCATGCAAGCACTTTTGAACTTGTTATACGTGATCGTCTAAATACAGTCTGCCCCCTACTTACGAAGACCCCTGGGTACGAAATACACAGGTTACGAAGATCATTTTCCTAAGTTTCCGTCCCCAGGATACGAAAACAACCCCCTTTTACAAAATGAAATTCAAAATTCAAACACCACACGATGCACGAGTTGCTCTCTCATTGGCTGTCTCTCAACATCCCGCCCCATTGGACTCCCAGATAGAGACTGAAGAAAGCTTAACTCTTTAGTTTTTTACGTTGTTTAATTCAGTAAATGTTTAATAAATGTGGGCGCATTTGAGCTCATCTGGAATTCCAATCCCTCAAGAAATCAAGTTGAAGTTGAGTTTGGAGCCCCCTGTCAAGCAGGGAATGCGCTTTGAATTCCACGTCTTGTGGGCGTGGCCCGCAGCGCGCGAGAGAGAGAGAGAGAGAGAGAGAGAGAGAGAGAGAGAGAGAGAGAGACAGGTGTGTGTGTGTGTGTGTGTGTGTGTGTGTGTGTGTGTATTAATAAAAAATGTTTAATAATGGTTTAAGTAATAAATACGTTAATAAAATAGTTTAATATGTTCATAAAATGTTTAAATTGTTTAATAAATAAATTTCTTTTACTTTTAACACATCTTTCATACAAAATTGGTGTACTTTTATCATTTTTAACGGGTTTCTTCACTTCACTTATCCCTTAACATCCGAGGACGTCGTTGGGGCGCCTTCATGGCGAGACTTGGGTTGATTTGGCCTGGCGGAGCCCATCCCTCTCCAGGTCGTAGAAACACGCTGACAGCTTTGCAGCCTACTCTTTACGAAAGTCAGCAATGATTCTTTTACATGCCTCTCACCATAGAGAGTGAGAGACATAACCTGCCTTTTATAACCCAGTTAGCTGCACTGGGGGGGGACAGTGACAACCTTGTGGGGACTCGAACCCCCAACCTTAGGATCAGCGATCCTGCACCCGAACCACTAGACCACAAGTGCCCTTTTAAAGGGTTTATCCAGTCCAAAGACTGGAGACTTGGAATGAATTAGGCGTTTAACATGTAAAATGCGACCCCTACTGATGAAATCCCCGCATTACGAAAAAGGCTCCGGAACGGATTAATTTCCTAGGTAGGGGGCCGACTGTAGTTAGTAACACTAATTCATTACAGGTACCCTTTAACTACCCTTAGCCACGCCCACTAACAGCCTTCTGCTATAGATTGACTGTTGCCATGAAAGGCAAACGTACCAGCTACCATAACTAAACAACTGAAATGAGCTAACTAGTCACAATACACAATTCAGATTTCAGTCCAGATAACCTGAGATTGGGGCAGCACAGTGGCGTACTGGTTGGCACATCCACCTCACAGCAAGAAGATTCTGGGTTTGAGACTCTGGCATAGCATGAGAATTTCTGTGTGGCGTTTGTACACACACCCCACTTGTGTAGGTTTCATCTGGGTACTCTTGTTTCCTTTCTAAGTCCAAAAAAGATGCACATCAGACTTAGTGGTTTAGTGGTTTCAACGGGTGAGCTGTTCACGGTGTACCTCGTCTTTGCCGAGCTGACTGAGATGCGCTTCAGATTCATAACAACTCTAGAAGGATTCGATGTCTGTCTTCCTTTCGGCTTTTTCCCTTTTACTCGGGAGTCGCCACAGCGAATCATCTGATTCGCACGTTTGATTTGGCAGAGTTTTTTTTTTTAACGTCGGATGCCCTTCCTGTCACAACCTTTTTTTTTTAGCAAGGGACAGAAACACGTTGACGACTTTTCAGCCTACTCGTTACGAAAGTCAGCAATGGTTCTTTTACATGCCTCTCACCATAGACAGTGAGAGACATGGCCCGCCTTTGATAACCCAGTTAGCTGCACTGGGGGGGACAGTGACAACCTTGTGGAGAGTGGGACTCGAACCCCCAACCTTTGGATCAGCGATCCAGCGCCCTATACCACTTGGCCACCATGGTTACGCAAAAAATGAATAAGATTAAATTGGATTTGAGCCCAGCCCAATCCATAAGCGTCTCCTGTTAGACAGATGCATTTGGAGCCTTAAAGCGGCTCAGTATCACATATGTGACATTTTTTGATAGTCAGAGACAGGGAGTCTGCTCAGTTTTTGTGAGGATCTCAGAAACATATTGGTACCAGACCACTTACTGAGGTATCCTGTCCAACTCGAGAACCATATCACCATTCCTAGTACTTTTATGCAAGCTAAAATCGATGAAAACCTGCTGGCTTTGTTTTTATTTTCCACTCTGCGAAAGCCATTAAGGCCATCCTTGGGTAAATAAAAATGAGCTGAAGTCTGATCCACAGGTGATATTCTTGGCTTGACTTATACTGTCCAAGGCTCAAATCTCAGTGGGGGAGTGCAGAATGGAATACCAAAAAAAAAGACAGACAGTATTTCTCGACAGCTCTGACATCAGTACAGAATTCATTATTTGCTCCAATGGTGCAACATGATATGACACATGAACAGGTTATCGAAATGATAATAATTTGAAAGTCAAACTGTGAACAGCACAAGGAAAGCAGGACACAAGGAAAGCTGGTCGAGGGCTGACTCATATCCTTTTTCCACTTGTTGATCACCAATCTGGAACAGTTCTGTACATTTTCACTCGATGAAATGGCTCCCGATTAACAAAACTGGTTTGATTCCAGCACCGCTGTGTCAGCAAGAAAAAATGAGAACAGGAGTGGGAGCACCATCTTTACAATACAACAACAAATTTAATACATGATTGGCATTAGAATATGATAACAGCGCATTGTTAACAATATCAAAAGAAATCAAAACTGCTAATAAAAAGTATTAGGCTAAGAAAACACTAGTATGTCATTATTTTTCCGTGATATTAAATCAGTGCTGAAATATAGAATTGTACAATTTCCTCCGGGATCAAGAAAGTATTCTGATTCTGACTGATGCTGGAAATGTTGATGTTGGCATTTGACACTGGATTGTCAAATATGTTTTCAGTCAGAGATAAAACTCCCAGTGTTTGTTTTTATTTTAACGCCATTTATTATTAAACTCCCACATATGTTCATGTGATGGTTTGGCTAGCCAGGCTGGTCCTATAGTTTGTTGAACCCACATCAGCTCTGGCAACTTGTCAGAGGAAAAGAGATACCAGATGTGCTGTCTGTCCAAAAACTACTTATAGGTCAAGGCAACATGGCTGTACATTGTCTTTAGAGTCGTCTAGTAGACGACATTTCTTTGCATTTTTGCCAAACTATCTTACAGTGATTTGGGGTTTCAGTGATTTCCGCAACAGCAGTTTTATGGTACGAACTGAGTTATGACATCATAAACAAACAAATCCAAAAGCCTGGTTTGAACGAGGGTGGCATGGTAGTGTAGTGGTTAGCACATCCACTCACAACAAAAAGGTCTGGGTTTGAGTCCTGTGCTCTGTGTGTAGTTTCCCATGTTCTCCTCGTGCTTGTGTGGGTTTCTTTTGGGTTACTCCAGTTTCCTCCTCCAAGCCACACACATAAGGCTGACTGATTGTTAAATTGCTCCCGTGTATAACGGTGAATGATTGTGTGTTGGCCTATGATGGACTGTTGAGCTGTTCAGGGTCTACCCCATCTGTGAAGAGTGTTGGCTGAGCTAGGCCACAGTGTCCCCATGACCTTAATAGCAAAGGAGTGAGTGAGTGAGTGAGTGGGTTGAATGATTCTTATGACAATATGCACCAATACATGGAATCGATCTGAATAATCATGTGACACTGTATTTTGCATGTTTCAGGGTTTTTCAGAACTGTTTGTTTATTTACAGGGATCCCTCACTTTCCGCTGTTAATAGGAACCAAGACACACACACACACACACACACACACACACACACACACACACACACACCTCCCGCAACAGCCAATTTCCGCGAAGTAGGATCGACCCCCCTGACTGACGTATACGTATATATATGTATATATAATATCAATAAATACATATTCAATTCTATAAATGCTTATAATAACAATTAAAATAATTCATAAGATGTAAATAAAATATAAATACACACATACAGACGCACACACAGAGATGCGCAGCTCAAATAAAAATGTAAATACAGTAGTTTTGTTGGAGGGTTTTGTTTTTTTTGTTTGTTTGGGTTTTTTTTTGCATTATTAATCTTGTTTTGCAGCATTTTCCTTAACATTTACCGTACTTTTTCTTAATTTTTTTTTTTTTGATGAATATTTTTGAAAAACCCGCGATGCACTGAAGCCGCAGAAACAGAAGCACGAAGTAGCGAGGGATCACTGTATTTTTAATTTATCCCCATTTTCTCCATAAATATAGTCGTATCCAATTCCCACCAGTCATGTATTACATTCCCTCTCACATGACCATCACCAACCAAAGAGGGCCGAAAGCATGCACACGCTGCTTCCATGACATGTAATTCGCGCTGCCGCTTTTCAAACTGCAGTGCATGCCTATTTGGCTGCGTTCTAACACACTCAGAGGGCAAGCGCTATCTGGCCCCTCGTATGAGTGAGACGCCCGTGATTGGATGGCGATCACTGTGAGTGACAAAAGTGAGCGTATACTGTCCCTCCCTTCCTCGAGAACTCTGCCAATTTGCTCTTGGTGGCTTGTTGGGGCCAGTGGTGTAGTGGTTAGGGTTCTACACTCATGATCTGGAGGTTGTGTGTTCAAATCCCAGTGAGATCCCCACTGTGCTAAGACCCCTGGGCAAGGTCTTAACCACAAGTGTGCCTCTGTTCACCCAGCTGTATAAATGAGAACCAGTAAAATATACTGGGAAGGTAACCTGCGATGAACTAACGTCCCATCCAGGAGGAGTTGAACTCCTGGTCGCTTCATGCTATGGAAACCGGGGATAAGCACCGGCCTGATGAGCCACTATGGCTCGGGTGTAAAAAGCCCAACAGACTTTACCTTGGTCATGGGTGGCTATGGATTCAAACTTGTGATCTCCGGGTTAACAGTCACACACCCTGTCGATGTGTCACTCTGGATCGACGACTATTTCTTGAACAACAGTCAGAGGGCATACATAATGAGTAATAAAACTTGAAAGGAAGTAGTGAAATGCAGCCGTGAGGGAGGGGCACAAGCAAGTGTCTCTCCCTCATGCCGGTCCCAAGCCCGGATAAATGCAGAGGGTTGCGTCAGGAAGGGAATCCGGCGTAAAACAAATGCCAAATAAAATATGCGAGTCACAACAAAAAAATTTCATACCGGATCAGTCGGGGCCTGGGCTAACAACGACCGTCATCAGTGCTGTTAACCGACAGAGTGCTGGTGGAAATTGGACTACTGTTGGTCGAAGACGTCGAAGAAGGAGAGGCGGGAGGCGTGTTCGTAGGCAGAGAGAGAGAGAGGAAAGGTATGAGTCTCGGACTGAAAGCAGGGACTTTGAATGTTGGAACTATGAAAGAAAAAGGTAGAGAGCTGTCTGACATGATGCAGAGGAGGAAGGTGGACATACTGTGTGTTCAGGAGACCAGGTGGAAAGGTAGCAAGGCTAGAAGCTTAGGAGCAGGGTTTAAGCTGTTTTTTCATGGTGTGGATGGGAAGAGAAATGGAGTAGGAATCATCTTGAAGGAGGGGTTTGTCAGGAATGTTCTAGAAGTGAAAAGAGTGTCAGACAGAGTGATGAGTCTCAAGTTAGAAATTGAAGGCATGATGTTCAATGTTGTTAGTGCTTATGCCCCACAGGCAGGATGTGAGCTAGAAGAGAAGGAGAGATTCTGGAGTGAGTTAGATGAAGTCATGCAGAATACCCCCAAAGATGAAAGAGTGGTCATTTGGGCAGACTTCAATGGACATGTTGGTGCAGGAAACAGAGGGGACGAGGAAGTGACGGGCAGGTTTGGTGTCCAGGACAGGAACGCAGAACGACAGATGTTGGTAGATTTTGCAAAAAGGTTGGAAATGGCTGTGGTAAATACTTTCTTCCAGAAGAGACAGGAGCATAGGGTGACTTATAAAAGCGGAGGTAGGAGCACACAGGTAGACTACATCTTGTGCGGGCGATGTAATTTGAAGGAAGTCAGTGACTGCAAAGTAGTCGTGGGTGAGAGTGTTGCCAAACAGCATAGGATGGTGGTATGCAGGATGATGCTAATGGTGAGGAAGGCAAAGGCAGAGCAGAAGACAAAGTGGTGGAAGCTGAAAAAGGAAGTGTCGGGTTGTCTTCAAGGAGGAGTTGAAACAGGCTTTGGGTGGTCAGGAAGTGCTTCAAGATGACTGGACAACTATAGCTAATATGATCAGGGAGACCGGTAGGAGAATACTTGGTGTGTCATCTGGAAGGAGAGTAGATAAGGAGACTTGGTGGTGGAATGAGGAAGTTCAGGAGTGTGTACAAAGGAAAAGGTCAGCTAAGAAGAAGTGGGACCGAAGACCGAAGAGAGTAAACAAGAGTACAGGGAGACACAGTGTAAGGCGAAGGTAGCGGTGTCAAAAGCCAAACAGAGGGCGTATGATGACTTGTATGCTCGGTTGGAAAGTAAAGAGGGAGAAAATGATTTATACTGGTTGGCACAGCAGAGAAATAGAGATGGGAAGGACATGCAGCAAGTTAGAGTGATTAAGGACAGAGTGGGAAATGTATTGACTGATGACAGAAGTGTGCTGGGAAGATGGAAAGAGTACTTTGAAGAGCTGATGAATGAGGAAAATGAGAGAGAAAAAAGTAGAAGAGGTGACTGTTGAGGAAGTAGCAAAGATTCGTAAGGGTGAAGTGAGGAGGGCATTGAAGAGGATGAAGAATGGAAAGGCAGTTGGTCCTGTTGACATACCGGTGGAGGTATGGAAGTGTCTAGGAGAGGTAGCAGTAGATTTCCTGACAAGAACATTCAACAAGGTCTTAGAGAGTGAGAGGATGCCAGAGGAATGGAGAAGAAGTGTGATGGTGCCCATTTTTCAGAACAAGGGAGACGTGCAGAGTTGGGGTAACTACAGAGGGATAAAATTGATGAGCCATACGATGAAGTTATGGGAAAGAATAGTGGAAGCTAGACTAAGGGCAGAGGTCAGCATTTGTGAACAACAGTTTGGTTTCATGCCAAGAAAGAGCACCAGAGATGCAGTGTTTGCCTTGAGGATGTTAATAGAGAAGTACAGAGAAGGTTAGAAGGAGCTGCATTGTGCTTTTGTGGCTCTGAAGAAAGCATATGACGGGGTGCCGAGAGAAGAACTGTGGTATTGCATGAGGAAGTCTGGAGTGGCAGAGAAGTATGTTAGAGTGGTGCAGGACATGTATAAGAGATGTAAGATAGTGGTGAGGTGTGCTGTCAGTGTGACACAAGAGTTCAAGGTGGAGGTAGGACTGCATCAAGGGTCAGCTCTGAGCCCCTTCTTGTTTGCTACTGTATGGTGATGGACAGGCTGACAGACAAGGTTAGACAAGATTCCCCATGGACTATGATGTTTGCAGATGACATTGTGATCTGTAGTGAGAGCAGAGAACAAGTGCAGGAAAATCTAGAGAGGTGGAGGTATGCCCTGGAAAGGAGGGGAATGAAGGTTAGCCTCAGTAAAACAGAATACATGTGTATGAATGACAAGGACCCAAGAGGAATGGTGAGGTTACAGGGAGCAGAGATAAGAAAGGTGGAGGATTTTAACTACTTAGGCTCAACAATCCAGAGAAATGAAGAGTGTGGAAAAGAGGTGAAGAGGCATGTGCAGGCTGGTTGGAATGGTTGGAGAAAAGTGTCCAGTGTGAAGTGTGATAGGAGGGTATCGGCAAGAATGAAAGGAAAAGTGTAGGCCAGCGATGTATGGTTTAGAAACAGTGGCCCTGGGGAAACGACAGGAGCCAGAGCTGGAGGTAGCAGAGATGAAAATGTTCAGGTTCTCCTTGGGAGAAACCAGGATCGATAGGATCAGGAATGAGCACATAAGAGAGACAGCACATGTAAGACGTTTTGGAGACACAGTCAGAGAGGCTAGATTGAGATGGTTTGGACATGTACAGAGGAGGGATAGTGAGTATATTGGTAGTAGGATGCTGAGATTGGAACTACCAGGCAGAAGGCCTAGAGGAAAACCAAAGAGACGATTCATGGACGTGGTGAAGGAGGAAATGAAGGCAGTTGGTGTAAGAGAAGAAGATGCAGAGGATAGAGTGAGATGGAGGCAGATGATTCGCTGTGGCAGACCACTGAAGGGAACAGCCGAAAGGAAAAGAAGTTGGAAGGAAGTAGTGAAATCACTTGAAGCCTCTGGTGAATGTATCCATTATGTTTAGTACAGGTACTTAACTTTTGCTAACTTGTACACATGAAGCCACAGATAAATCCATTTTAAACAGCATAAGGGGTGGTGTCATGGTTGTTTAGGCAAAAAAATATAACATCGACGTGGTTGTGAGAGATAATCACTCATTCAGATTGAAATTTGTTTCGAGACATGTTGGTTCGTATGATACATTTTTTAGGAGTTTGCAAGGGGAAAATATCTTTTTTTTTTTTTGTAATTCCTTGAAAGGTTGTTTAACATTTATTGTATATTAATGCAACTTTTGGGCAGCATTTTTTGGATAAAAATCCACTCCCTCATTATCTGAGCAACTTAATTCTATTAGAGTCGCAGGGAGGCTGGACACCATCTCAGCCTTCACTGGGTAAAGGCGATGCAAATTGACGTAGGTAGGGCCAACATTCAAGCAACCATTCACATTCGCACCTAGGGGCAACTTGGAACAGTTACTTAGCCTAATGTACATGCTTTTGGACTCTTAGAAGGAAACTACAGTACGCAGACACTCATTCAAACAATGAGAGAACATGTAAACGCCACGCAGGACCTTCTTGCAGTGAGGCAGACATGCAAAGCGCAACACCAGTGTACCTCCTTGCTTTATATGTACATTTCAAACTTAAATGCATTTTAAACTAAAGTGGTGTGTATAAAACGTAGCACACGTTTGCTAGCTAATCTGAAACTTGACCAATAATAAAATATGACTGGAAGGCAACCCGAATAAAACAGCTGTGCCTGTAAATTATTTAATAGCTTGCACATTTCACATTAGCTCATGAAAATATACAAACTGTTTACACTGTGTTCGTTTCACAGCAGGAACACTGCTTATGATCACATGTGGAAATAACATTACTTAAAACTAACATCTAAACGCTGAAAGAAATGGAACAATCGTCTATAGAGATTATCTGGATTAGCCTGGGGGACACTTGTTCAAAAAAAAAAGAAAGAAAAAAAATGCTGTCAAACTTCAAAACATCTCTTGGATAATACCACCACCACCACCCCCTCCGCCCCATGACAAATACGCATGCACACACACTGCAGAAACACTCCACAACCTTAAAGAAGTGCTATATTGGCGTAGCAGTTTGGGAGTGGCTGTGGTGGTGTGTGAGTTGGCCTTGATGACAGAGCAGCACAAAGCGGGCTTGTTGTCTGCGCTACGGGAGTTAATGCAGATAGGAAGACAGCAAACAGCCTTTTGAAAACTTCAACCTCAGCAGCAACCGCAAACCAAACGGCAGCCCACACCCTCACCCGGGTACGCAGGGCATACCAGAGGGATGACTAACCACGCTTTACACGGGCCTGCACACCCACATACAAACACATGGGTTTCTACTCAGTCAAGCACACAAATAAAAAAAAAAGACAAAACATTTGCATGCAAAAATGAATCCGTAGAAATAACAATAATTTTAAATTCATAATCCAATATAGTGTGGTTTAATGCTGCTGCCTGATTTCGACAGAGAATTCAAAACATTTTTAAGTACTTCACGTATTTTTGATTTAGGGAGGCTGGTGCCCATCCCAACCGACTGCGGGCGAGGGCAGAGTACACCCTGGACAGCTCGCCAGGCCATCACAGGGCAGAATTATTACATTTATCAAATTCAATTTATTCATCATTCATCTAATTAAGGAGCATCTGATCCTGCTGCTGGAGCGCTACCGTCTATATCTTCAACCCTAATATGGCCCATGTGAGGGATCTAGCAGGGCTTAGGTCTTCATATCACAATCTAAAGCCTTGATTAGGTGGCCAGGTGGACATGATGAGGATTGGAGTGAAAGAATTGTAGATATTGAGAAGCAGGATTGGACACCCCTGATCTAATTACCGTATTCGACATAATAAGCGTCCTGCTCCAATAATCCCCCCCTCAGTGTTTTTGATCCTGTGCCTAATAACTGCCCATGTGGACTGGGAGCAAAATGGTAGATCAAACTTACCAATTTTATTCGATCAGTCTCTGTAATGGTAAAATGAGGCGTTCACTGCCTGTAAAAGTGAGTTTACACGGTATTTCAAGACCCTCTGCCACTGGGGAATGTCTATACACAAACTAACTTCATGCATTTAAAGGCTTTCCTGTCCATGTGCTTTTCAACATGCCATGTGCTAAAGTTGACCTTTGTGTTGATTGGTTCAACGTGCCATGTGCTCAAGTTGACATTCATGTTGATTGGTTCGATTTTACATGGGGGGGGGGTTAAAGGAACAGCACTGGGAGGGGAAAATTAAAGGATCTTTATATATATATATATATGCTGTTTTCAGTTTATTTTCAGCTTTCATGTAAGTAATTTGGTTGATACCTCAAAATGAATAACACAAACACCAGTAAAACTTTTTTTATTGTTCTGTTATTATTCATGTTTTCCACCTCAATGGTAATAAGCACTTGCCATTCCATTCCGCTGGTAATCATTTTAATAAGCGCCCAACCACTACAATTTTTTAAGCACCCTGGGCGCTTATCACATCGAATACGGTAAATATAATGTCTCTTCAAACTGATCATTCAGTTCCATTAAACAGGACAGCTTACTTTATATGATGTAATCATGACAATTATACATTCATTTTCTGAACCGTTTAGTCCGAATTAGGGTCACGGGAGGTTGTCAGCGATCTCATCTGACTCTGGGCGATGGTAGCGTACAGCTTGCCAGGCCATCGCAGGGTAGAAACACGCTTCTGGAAACCCAATGACCTACTCTTTACAAAAGTCAGCAATTGTTCTTTAACATGCTTCTCACCACAGACGGTGAGATACATGGACGGCCTTTGATAACTACATTATCTGCACAGGGGGAGCAGCAGTAACAATCCAGTAACAGTGGGGCTTGAACCCCCGTCCTTGGGATCAGTAATCCAGCACCCTACCACCGGACCACCACCACAACCGCAGATCGACAATTATTTACAATAAAATTTTATTTAAATTATTTCTGCATGAAGGAACGATGATGTAGTGTTTAGCACATTCAGCTCACAGCAAGAAGGTCGAGGGGCTCAACAAGAGCATTTCTGTGTGGGGTTAGCATGCTTTCCCCGAGCTCGCTTGGTGTTTTCTCGGTTTCCTCCTACAGCCTAAAGACTGCAAAGATCCAGAGTAGGCTAACTGCCTGTTCCAAATTGCCCTCAGGTGTGAGTATGAATGGTTTTGTGTGTGTGTGTGTGTGTGTGTGTGTGTGTGTGTGTGTGTGTGTGTGTGTGTGTGTGTGTGTGTGTGTTTGTGTGTGTGTGTGGGTGTGTAGTTAATAGTATGTTGATTTTGCACAGACATCTCTGGATTTGATGTTTGTTTAGACAGAAAGCAGATTCAGATCCATCTGGATAGCACTTTTGTTTATGAAAAATGATTTTGTTAAATCAAAAAAGCAGAGCTGACTGCTTTTTTAAAGAAAAAGTATCGCATTATTTTGAAATACAGAGTTGAGATTTTTTTCCATTAAAAATTCTCAATTACAAAATAAAATCTAGCACAATATCCCTCATAAAAAGTACTATTAAAAAAAACTTTATTTACAAAGTCTATAAATATATGTTTATAAATAATAAATCTAGCCCTGCAATGGTCTGTAGAACCCTCCAGGCTGTAGTCTGCACTCACCCAAAGTTGGCTGAGATGGGCGCCAGCCTCCCGGCAACCATATTTAGGATTAAAAGGACCAAAGAAATGAATAATAAATCTAAAACTATACGGTACATGAAATATAATATAATATCTTGATTTTTATGGCTTGATAATCCATATTTCTTTCCCCGTGTATCTATACTTGTGTTATGCATGTGTATTTCCAATGCAAGCTTTTCAGATGTATTTAAATGGAGTGAAAGTTGTACACAAGAATATGCAGGTTATAAAAAAAAAATGACAGAAAAAGCACACATACACACGTCTGAAGAGCAGTCACACGCACACAAATAAAGCAGTTATTCAGTGTAACGTGTCCAGACGCAAGTATACACACACATTCAAAACGCCTACATGCTAATACTGTACATGCACATGGCAGACCAACTGCGCAGCTAACCCTGACCACAACCACAGCCAGACCTGGCATCTGTGCTCTACCTCGTCACTGTGGTCAAGCAGACTGCTGTCAGTGCACCCACAAGCACCAAACCCACCTCCACCCACGCACACAAAACACTCTGCTACTGTTGTGGACTCACAGTCCATACACTTCACTGTAGTATTACTTGTTCGTTCTTATATTTTACTTCAACTCATCTTATTTTCTAAAAGGCTTTATCCTTTATCAGTTTTGCAGGGAAGTTAAAGCCTATCCCAGCCAACATAGGGCGAAGGCAGAGTACACCCAGACCAGCACTTTCCCAGACCATCACATAGCAACATAGACAACCATTTACATTCACAGTGACACTTAGGGAAAAACAAGAATATTCAGTTAGACTAACATGCATGGCTTTGGACTCTCGGAGGAAACCAGAGCCCATGGAGAAAGCCCACACAAGAACACGGAGAGCATCAAAATTTCACACTGAAATGTCCTTGCTGTAAATGGGACTCAGACCCATAATCTTCTTGCTGGGAGGTCGCAGAGCTAACCACTATCCCAGTATGAACACAATTAAAGTTAGTACAGTGTTTTCCTTATTAGAAATCATCAGAAATAACTTGAGTGAAAAGTCGAATCTAAAAAAATATTGTCTATACAGTCGGCCCCCTACATACGAAACCCTCTGGGCACGAAAACTCCAGGTTACGAAAAACATTTTCCCAAAT
This sequence comes from Plotosus lineatus, assembly GCA_024760905.1. NCBI lineage: Eukaryota > Metazoa > Chordata > Actinopteri > Siluriformes > Plotosidae > Plotosus > Plotosus lineatus. Next base: position 14,250,105 of record CM045748.1, read on the forward strand.
TTTCATCCTCTTTTTACGAAAACACCTCTTGTTACGAAAAGTGCCAAACACGCCATTCAAAAATTCAAACGCGCCATTCAAAATTCAAACCATGTGCAAGTTGCTCTCTCATTGGCTGTCTCCCAACATCCCGCCCCGCTGGCCTCCCATTTGCCAGGACTGTTTTGAGATCATTGCAGCATTATATTTCGTTATCGCCGAAACCCCTCTACAATCGGGACGATATTGAAGCAGAAGGAGACCTTAAAGCGAAAA
>CM045748.1:14255359-14272859 GCA_024760905.1 Plotosus lineatus
GGGGAGGCTGGTACCCATCTCAGCCAACTCTGGGCGAGGGCAGAGTGCACCTTGGAGAGCTCCATAGGCCATCTAGAGCAGAAACACACAGACGCCTCTGCAGCTACTCTTGACAAAAGTCAGCAATGGTTCTTTTACAGGAACCTCACACCATATGACAGTGAGAGACATGGCCGGCCTTGGATAAACCAGTTCGCTGTACTGAGAAGACAGCAGTGACAACCACTGTGGGGCTTGAATCCCCAACCATGGGCTCGGTAATCCAGCAACTCCCCACCGGGCCACCACTCCCCAATGAGGTTTTTGTCCACTGTTTAATTCAAGCATTATTCCAAGTTAGATAATGAGGTGAAGAATGATATCCTGAATTATTCAGTTAAGTGGTTTTTATAACAGCCTCTGTGACAAAAAAAAAAAAAATCACGATTCATTTGCCAAACTACCTAATCCTTCTAGGGTCGCAGGAGATGCCGTAGCCGAGCTCAGTAAATTTTTGGGCACAAGCATGTTACACCATGAACAGCTTGACAATCCAGGGCAAACACACAATCAGGTACATTTACACTTACACCCAGGGGCAATCTAGAACAGCCAATTAGACCAGCGTGCATGTCTTTGGATTGTGGGAGGAGACCAGAGAACCTGAAAGAAACCCATCTAAGCGTGGGAGAACATGCGAACTTCACACAGAAATGCCGAGCCAAGGCCGGGACTCAAACTGGACCTTCGTGGTATGATGTGTTAGCCAATACACCACCATGCCACCTATGCTATGAAAGCCAAATTCTATTATTGTTTTATTATTCCTCCAAAGTATTTTCAAAGTAGACAGAAATGTTACTCTATCAGTGTTAATTGTGTGATAATCATTCAACTTATATGTTGGCAGTGATGCAATAATTTAGTTGGTCAATGGCAGTTATGCATTATTTTGAGATACTGAACCAGTCCGGTCATATTCTCTTTGTGTGATACACAGGGATACCTCACTTTCCACGATTAACTGGGACTGAGATCCCCACGCGACCATCGAAATCCGCAAAATAGGATCCCCCCGACTGACGTATACATACATGTATATGTGTCCATAATATCAATAAATATAGACCACCACTGCCCCAAATACATATCCAATACTATAAATGCTTATAATAACAATTAAACATTCGAAAATAATGCATATGTAAATAAAATATAAATACACACATATACAGACGCTTGCACGCACATATTCGATAACAATGTGCTGTAACTAGTTTTGATGGAAGATTTTGGGTTGTTTTGTGTTGGTTTAGGATTTTTTTTTTTTTTTGCATAATTGCCCTTGTTTTTGTGGCATTTTCTTTAACTGTTTCCCCTATTCTTCCTTAATTTCCTTATTTTTTAATTCGATGAATATTTATCAATTTATTTTTAAAAAACTGCGATGCACTGAAGCCGCATGAATTGAAGCGCGAAGTAGCGAGGGATCCCTGTATATATAAATATCTTCTTTCTTCTTCTTTTCCTTTCGGCTGTTCCCTTCAGGGGTCGCCACAGCAAATCATCTGCCTCCATCTCACTCTATCCTCTGCATCTTCTACTTTTACTCCAACTACCTTCATGTCCTCCTTCACCATATCCATAAATCTTCTCTTTCCCTGTATATATATATATATATAAACATATATGTCAAATATAAGTGTTTGTGGCAAGTTATACAAGTTTGGAAGAGGGTTGGAATGGATTAATTGGTTTTCTGTTATTTCCTATGGGAATAATTGTCAGGGGGACATGAAATGTTTTTTTTTTTTCTTCCTACATGGGGCGTCACAAAAAAATAATTGAGAAGCACTGCACAATGCGTTCTTGGAGCGCGAAGGAATACACACGGAAGAATACGAGGGTAATGAGCCCGTAAAAGCCACAAAAGCCACACACACACACACACAATATATATATATATATATATATGTATGTACTAAACAAGTACTCAACGCGCACTTGCTCACTCGAAAGATCGGAAGTCCGAATAAGCCGTGCTTTGTCTCCCCAGTAAACAAAGTGTGTTGGGACTTTAGATTACATGCAAAAAAGCAATATAGCGATTATCCCAGTAGTGAAGTATTCATATTCAAAATTTCATTTTTAAGCCTTTCACCCATTCTAATCAAAGACACAGGCGCAGCACAACTTTAGCACAGCTGGTGGGATGCAAACAACACATGATGAATCCAATGAAGAATTCTCTCAATTTATAAATTATTAATATAACCTTTAACATTCTCTATGGTGCGATCTTTCTGCTTGTAAATGGTTCCGATGGTCGACGGATGGTCACTTTACATGAAGCCGAGTCAATTCACATTACATGAAGCTTAAAACAGCCAATCAACGCTTACAATATTTGAGGCGCTCAAAACCGAAAGTAGGGTACTTGCTGTGGGTTTATACGGACTTCAGGTCTTTCAAGTGAGCAAGGGCACCATTGAACTTGTTTAGAACTCAGCCTGCACAACAGCCCGCATGAATCCGTGAAGTAGCCCACAAAACTTGGATCATTCTCAACCCGCCCCACATAAGTTTCAAATTGACCCGCCCCGCAAACTAAAAAGTCTGACTTTAAATTTGTGGCTGCGGGGGCCCGCGGGCTGCGGGCTGAAACCCACCTTGCGCAGGGCTCTAATACACACACACACACATTAAAAACACATATACCAAATATATATTTACAAAAATGTAACTAATTTCTCCAACAGTATACATTTTTTAAAATATATAGCTGTCTTTTTTTCTGGATATAACTGCCTTTATTTTTTCCTAAACAAAAGAATAATCCAATTAGTATTAAAAGGACTAATTGAAGGAAAAATATTTTATTCTACTGTTAGAGGCTGAGAGAAAGTTTCATGGTAAGGGTGTCACATCTTAATGCAAGATTATTAACTTTCAATTACCAGACTGTATTTTACATTTTTACTGATCAAATTCAACTACTGTCCTTACATGTGCTTTCTACGAGTTTTACTTAATTTTGTTCCTTGGAGCTATTTGTATTGTAGATATTGTATTATAGATATTATAGAGATTAAGTTAAATAAATAAATACAGAAAGTATGTATTATTTTAAATATCCATGCTGTATGGTTGGGAAGTCATGCTGCACGTGGGATTTCTGCTTTTTTTCTGCTTCTGTCTGCTTATCTTTATCTACTGATATCGAATAATCTCTCTGCATGTCTGTCTGAACAGGCCTTGACAGATTTTAAGCAGCATGTACAGACAAGACAGCACCCACAAGTACAACAGTGAACTGCAGTCTGGCTCCCTCTGTAACTTATGGTGTGTGTGTGTGTGAGAGACGGAGACAAGGCAGAGATGTGTGAGGAATCCAGATACTCAAACCCAAGCGGTTAAGACAGAAGTTCAGACCAAGAATAGAGGAGTAAATACTGTGTTGAGTCAGAACATTCAACAGTCAGAAGAAGACAACAGGCATGTGCTGAAAAATTAACATAATAGTGAGCAGAAAAAAAAAATTCTAAATAATTATTATCACGAGCCCCATGCACAGTCTAGTCTTGTACTGACAATGATTTTAAACAAGAAAATGTGTAAATGACGCAGACTGATAGATAAACAGTAATGATTATGATTAATATATGATATTTTCATCCACATAAGCCATTTTCAGCTTACATGGCTCTTACTCAAAATACCACCTCACGACTTTAATCCGTATTATGTCGGAGCGTTCCACATATACAGAGTATGTACTGAAGTCTGAATAGGTTTTGAAAACATCTTTAGCTATACAGCATTACCTTTTCTCAAAGCACGAGAAACTTACTTGACCTGCCTCTGTAAAGGTTAATTCATTCATGCATTCATTTTCTGAAATGCTTAGTCCTTAATTAGGGTCACAGAGGAAACTGGCACCCATCTCAGCCAACTTTGGGCAAGGGTAGAATACACCCTGGAAAGCTTGCCAGGCCACCGCAGGGCAGAAACATGCTGACGTCTATGCAGCTCCTCTTGACAAAAGTCAGCAATGGTTCTTTTACATGAACCTCTCACCACAGACAGTGACAGACATAGCCGGCCTTTGATAGCCCAGTTAGCTGCACTGGGGGGGACAATCGTTTGAGAGTGGGGCTTGAACCCCCAACCTTGGGATCAGTAATCCAGCACCTGACCACAAGGCCACCACTGCCTGTAAAAGTTAAAATCTATAAAAATGAACTATAAAAATCTCCATTTAGTTTTCTTTGCTTATGTTCCTTAGTGATATAACGGCCCTCTCAACGCTACAACTCAGGCTCTACTTATCAACATCCACCTGGCCTGAGGTGAATATTTGTTAAATATAATAAAAATATTAATTGTAACAGCAGCAACAAGGAACTTCACTGCATTAAAAGTTAGATTACGCTTACCTTTTTTAAAAGCCTGGACATATACTATATCTCAAGGACTAATTTGGACTCCAAGACTAACCTATTTCGTGTACCATCTGGGTTGTTTACATTATACTACAGTGTTTTTCTTTCGCAAAGGCTGATGTGTTTGCATGCTACGGTTTCTTTCTCAGCATAGCATCATCCAAAGACCAGGAGAGGGTTAGACCACAAGCCACAGGCTCCCTCCTGAGTGACTGAGTCAGATCAGTGGCTCCCGGGCTCTACTTTCACTTCCCTATCTGGTCAGAAACAACAACTAATTTGCAGGCTAAATCACCAACTGCTTCGCCCTTTACAGAGACCCCACCTTCCACCAACACAAAAACCTAAGAGGTGAAGTCTATATAAAGGATAATTATGAAAATAGTACAAAAGAGGAGTTATATTTCTCCTACAGAGTAATGTTTTTATATGCATATGTTCATTTTATATTTATTTGTTTTTGCTTTATTGAGAAGAACATTTTGGAAAGGTGTAAAAATAAAACATACTCATAATTCATTCATTCATTTTTTAAACTGCTTAATCCCAATTAGTGTTGTGGGGAGGCTGGCGCCCATCTCAGCCAACTCAGGGCAAAGCCAGGGTACACCCTGGATAGCTCGCCAGGCTATTGCAGGACCGACACACAACCACTGATGTTCACACTCACAGCTGTGGTGATCTGGAACAGCCAATTAACCTACTGTGCATGTTTTTTGACTGTGATGGGAAACCAGAGTACCCAGAGGAAACCCACACAAACACTGGGAGAATATGCAAACTCCACACAGAAACTGTCTTTATTGTCATTATTTTGGGGGCAGCTACTGACGTCCTCAACAACTGCACATGTGATTTCAGTTGAAGTTACTTTGTGTTAAGCTCTAGGGTCACAGGTTCAAATGTTTAATAAATGTGGGCGCATTTGAGCTCATCTGGCTTTCCGATACCTCAAGGAATCAAGTTAAAGTTGAGTTAGGACCTTCGATAGGTCAAGCAGAGAATGCGCTTTGAATTCCACATCCTGTGGGCGTGGCCCGCAGCGCGAGAGAGAGAGCGCGAGAAAGAGAGAGAGAGAGAGAGAGAGAAGGAAGCTTCACTCTTTATTTTTTAGTTTAGTTTTTTAAGTTGTTTAATTCAGTAAATGTCTAATAAATGTGGGCGCATTTGAGCTCATCTGGAATTCCGATACCTCAAGGAATCAAGTTAAAGTTGAGTTTGGACCTTTGATCTGTCAAGCAGGGAATGCGCTTTGAATTCCACGTCTTGTTGGCGTGGCCCACAGCGCGAGAGAGAGAGGCAGAAAGAGAGAGATAGACAGGGGTGTGTGTGTGTGTGTGTGTGTGTGTGTGTGTGTTAATAAAAAATGTTTAATAATGGTTTAATGAATAAATATGTTAAAATGGTTTAATATGTTAATAAAATGTTTAAATGGTTCATCAGTTCATTTTCTGTAACCGCTTCATCCTAATTAGGGTCGCGGGGAGGCTGGTGCCCATCCCAGCCAACTCAGGGCGAGGGCTGAGTACACCCTGGACAGCTCGCCAGGTCATCGCAGGGCAGAAACACGCTGACGGCTTTGCAGCCTACTCTTGTCGAAAGTCAACAATGGTTCTTTTACATGCCTCACACCATAGACAGTGAGAGACATGGCCGGCCTTTGATAACCCAGTTAGCTCCACTGGGGGGAGACAGTGAGAACCTTGTGGAGAGTGGGACTCGAACCCCCAACCTTTGGATCAGCGATCCGGCGCCTTATACCACTAGACCACTACTGCCCTGTTTAAATGGTTTTATAAATAATTTTCTTTTACTTTTAACACATATTTCATACAAAATTGGTGTACTTTTATCATTTTTAAAGGGTTTATGGGGTTTATCCAGTCCAAAGACTGGAGCCATTGGAACGAATTAGGCGTTTAACATGTAAAATGCGACCCCTACTGCCGAAATCCCCGCATTACAAAAAAGGTTCTGGAACGGATTAATTTCGTAGGTAGAGACCGACTGTATATATATATACACACACACACACAAAAAAAAAATATATATATATATATATATATATATATATATATATCAGTTTGTCAGTTATGTTCTAGAAGTGAAAAGAGTGTCAGACAGAGTGATGAGTCTCAAGTTAGAAATTGAAGGCGTGATGTTCAATGTTGTTAGTGCTTATGCCCCACAGGCAGGATGTGAGCTAGAAGAGGAGAGATTATGGAGCGAGTTAGATGAAGTGATGCAGAATACTCCCAGAGGTGAAAGAGTGGTCATTGGGGCAGACTTCAATGGACATGTTGGTGCAGGCAAAAGAGGGGTCGAGGAAGTGATGGGAAGGTTTGGTATCCAGGACAGGAACGCAGAACGACAGATGTTGGTAGAATTTGCAAAAAGGATGGAAATGACTGTGGTAAATACTTTTTTTCCAGAAAAGACAGGAACTTATAAAACTTATAAAAGCAAAGATAGGAACACACAAGTAGACTACATCTTGTGCGAGCGATGTAATTTGAAGGAAGTCAGTGACTGCAAAGTGGTAGTGGGTGAGAATTTTGCCAAACAGCATAGGGTGGTGGTGTGCAGGATGATGCTAATGGTGAGGAAGGTGAAGAAGGCAAAGGCAGAGCAGAAGACAAAGTGGTGCAAGCTGAAAAAGGAAGAGTGTCGGGTTGTCTTCAAGGAGGAGTTGAAACAGGATTTGGGTGGTCAGGAAGTGCTTCCAGATGACTGGACAACAGCTAATGTGATCAGGGAGACAGGTATAAGTGTGTCACCTGGAAGGAGAGTAGATAAGGAGACTTGATGGTGGAATGAGGAAGTGCAGGAGTGTGTACAAAGGAAGAGGTTAGATAAGAAGAAGTGGGACATAGAGAGGACCAAAGAGAGGCCAAACAAAGGGTGTATGATGATTTGTATGCTCAGTTGGAAAGTAAAGAGGGAGAAATTATTTATAAAGGTTGGCACAGAAGAGAAATAGAGATGGGAAAGACGTGCAGCAAGTTAAGAGTGATTAAGGACAGAGAGGGAAATATATTGACTGATGAAGTGTGCTGGGAAGATGGAAAGAGTACTTTGAAGAGCTGATGAATGAGGAAAATGAGAGAGACAGAAAAAAGAGTAGAAGAGGTGACTGTCGAGGACCAGGAAGTAGCAAAGATTAGTAAGGGTGAAGTGAGGAGGGCATTGAAGAGGATGAAGAATGGAAAGGCAGTTGGTCCTGATGACATACCGGTGGAGGTATGGAAGTGTCTAGGAGAGGTGGCAGTAGATTTCCTGACAAGAACATTCAAGAAGGTCTTAGAGAGTGAGAGGATGCCGGAGGAATGGAGGAGAAGTGTGAAGGTGCCCATTTTTAAGAACAAGGGAGACGTGCAGAGTTGGGGCAACTACAGAGGGATAAAGTTGATGAACCATATGATGAAGTTATGGGAAAGTATAGTGGAAGCTAGACTAAGGGCAGAGGTCAGCATTTGTGAACAACAGTTTGGTTTCATGCAAAGAAAGAGCACCACAGATGCAGTGTTTGCCTTGAGGATGTTAATAGAGAAGTACAGAGAAGGTCAGAAGGAGCTGCATTTTGCCTTTGTGGATCTGGAGAAAGCATATGACAGGGTGCCGAGAGAGGAACTGTGCTATTGCTTGAGGAAGTCTGGAGTGGCAGAGAAGTATGTTAGAGTGGTGCAGGACATGTAGAAGAGATGTAAGATAGTGGTGAGGTGTGCTGTCGGTGTGACAGAAGAGTTCAAGGTGGAGGTAGGACTGCATCAAGGGTCACAAAAGGGTCACAGCAGTGGAGAGTGTGGAAAAGAGGTGAAGAAGCGTGTGCAGGCAGGCTGGAATGGTTGGAGAAAAGTATCCAGTGTGATGTGTGATAGGAAGGTATTGGCAATGATGAAAGAAAAGTGTGCAAGATGGTGTTTAGGCCAGCGATGTTGTATGGTTTAGAAACAGTGGCCCTGGGGAAAAGACAGGAGGCAGAGCTGGAGGTAGCAGAGATGAAAATGTTGAGGTTGTCTTTGGGAGTAACAAGGATGGATAGGATCAGGAATGAGCACATCAGAGGGACAGCACATGTAAGATGTTTTGAAGAAAAAGTCAGAGAGGCTAGATTGAGATGGTTTGGACATGTGCAGCGGAGGGATAGTGAATATATTGGTAGTCGGATACTGAGATTGAAACTAACAGGCAGAAGGCCTAGAGGAAGACCAAAGAGACGATTCATGGCTGTGGTGAAGAAGGACATGAAGGTAGTTGGTGTAAGAGAAGACGATGCAAAGGATAGGGTGAGATGGAGGCAGATGATTCGCTGTGGCGACCCCTGAAGGGAAAAGCCGAAAGGAGAAAAAGAAGATATCTATATGCAAGTTTGAAATCAGAGGTTACGAAGATCTATATAAACAGGCAGAATGAATGGTGTCAGTGAGTGATATGTACAGTTTTATCAACATGAATAACCGCAGAATGCAAATGTATAACAGTGGATGTTGTTGCTATATGGAGACATTGTATAGTTTCATGTTCACATATAGAACTTATTTTCTTTGTTGTTCAGTCGAACATTTCAGTGGTAACAGTCTCTCACTGAACCTGCTCCTGTGACAGATCTGCTGGATTTGAAGCAGGTGGGAGGTATTGTTCAATATTGTCTTCATTCTGGACAGCATTTGCCTCTCAGACACCACCTTCAGCGAGTCTAAAACCTATTGGCAGTTGTGGGATACAAACCCCCACTCTAGAGAGACTAGAGCTTAAATCCAGCTCCTTAGACCAACCAACCACACTACCTTTAGGCATAAAAGTGGAAGTAGTAGTAGTCATATTATAAGTAGCAGTTGAATTAGTAGTTCAAGTAGTAATAGTCATAGTAGTAGTAGTAGAATACGTCCAGTGCAGGCAACTGGGTTATCAAAGGCCGGCCATGTCTCTCACTGTCTTTGGTGAGAGGTGTAAAGGAACCATTGCTGATTTTCATCAAGAGTAGCTGCATAGCCGTCACAAAGTTTCTGCCCTGCAATGGCCTGGCAAGTTCTCCAGGGTGTACTGTCCTTGCCCTGAGTCGGCTGAGATGGGCGCCAGCCTCCCCGTGACCCTAATTAAGATTAAGCGGTTCACAAAATGAATGAATGAGTAGTTGAATAGTAGTAATAGTAGCTCTAGTTACTGCTTGACAACTAACAAAATACAGCATTAAAGTTACTGCTGTTAACCATCATGGCCAATTAAATACAAAACCCAGCCTGATGACCCAGCTGGTTGGCGCATCCTCACAGCTCCAGGATTCATGGTTCGATCCTGAGCTCCAGTTACTCTCGGTGTGGACTTTTATATGTTCTCCCCGTGTCTACAGGAGTTTCCTGGGAGTTTTCCGGTTTCCTCCCACCTTCCAAAAACATGCTGATCGGTGAATTGTCTATTCTCAAATGAGCACGTATTTGTATATTTACATAATGCCATGTGAAAACTGGCATCCCATCAGGGAGGTGTATTTGTATTTGCTTCTCAGGATCAACAATGATAAGGTTCAGGCACTAATTTGAGATAACATTTGTTCATTTTTTCATTTATTAATTTATGTCCCACAACATTCAGTTTTAAACCTTTTATATACCCCACATTAGCTGGAAAGCTCTGCAGATTAAAGGTCGGTGTTATATAACATTACCAGGCAAGAGACCAGGGTGAAAGCCTGAGGCAGAGTGGTGCCGTGATCTCTGAGAGTCATCATAAAGAAAAAACACTAGAAATTAACTTACATGTTGGTGATAATTCTGCATACATGAATCACACTGAATTCAGCTGTCAAGATTCTTGATGACCAAGACAGTGAGATAAACTCTCAAAAAACAAACAAACACACAAACAAATGACAACCAATGCTTTCCTTTTTCTGGTGCGGTGCCCTCAAGAACACACCTTTGGTACATTTAGCATGATTTTAATATTGTCCCTGAAAATTATGTACTGTATGTTTGTTGAGCATGTAATGTCCTAAAGACACCTTCAGGAATAAAGATGTCAAAGGGACCTATTCTCTTTCCAGGAATATTAAATTAACATGGAATACTGTGTTATCTCCTGGAATTAAAATTGAATCGCCTCAGTGTCTTTCTGAAATCATGTACTTTGAGAGTGTCAGTGGTATTTGTAGGGCAGAGGTGGTCTAGTGGATAGGGCACAGGATCACTGATCCTAAGGTTGGGGGTTCGAGTCCCCACAGGGTTGTCACTGTCTCCCCGGTGCAGCTCACTGGGTTATCAAAGGCAGGCCATGTCTCTCACTGTCTATGGTGAGAGGCATGTAAAAGAACCATTTCTGACTTTCGTAAAGAGTAGCTGCAAAGCTGTCAGCGTGTTTCTGTCCCTTGCTAAAAGGGTTGTGACAGGAAGGGCATCCGATGTAAAAACCATGCCAAATTAAATGTGCAAATCAGATGATTCGCTGTAGGCAACCCCTGAGAAAGGGGAAAAGGAAGGAAGAAAGAAAGAATGTTTTTTGTAAACATTGCAAACTTTAATTTCCTTCTTGTTTCTTCACACTTAATCGGAGACTTTTATACTTTTACTCAAATCAATGATGCACTGGTAAGTTATTTCACACATGCAAGTTTCCTGTCACGTGGTTGTTATTATTGTTACTGCAAACAAACAGAACCAAAAACAAGATTACTATGAACTTTTCAGCCCACCCTATATTATTATTATTAATTATTATTATTATTATTATCATATTATTATTATTCTCATTCATTGCTCCTTTGCAAAGCCAACAAACACTCACACCAAGGCACACTGTGCAACAGCCAATTAGGCTAATATGTGTCTGTGTATACTACTACTACTACCTACAGTACTATTATTATTATTATTATTATTATTATTATTATTATTATTATTATTAGGCACGGTGTTATTTTGGTTAGCACATCTGGCTCACAACAAGCAAGTCCTGGGTTCTGAGTTTGCATGTTCTCCCCTTGGATGGATTTCCTCCAAGTCCTCCGGTTAATGGTTGTGTGCCTGTGTGTGTTGGCCCTGCGATGGTTTGGTGAGCTGTTCATGTTGTACCCCACCTTCACCAAGTTTTGTCCTCAAGACCATAACAGGATTAAGCTTTTCTGTAAATCAGTGAGTAAGGGGGAGATTATTGCTCCTGTTGCTTTTGTTGTTATTACTATTATTATTCTGCATCATCATTATCATCATCATCTGCTGAACTGCTTAATCTTATTAGGGTCGCAGGGAGTCTGGAACCTATCTCAGCTGACACCAAGTGAAGGCAGCATACACCCTGAGCAGCTGGTCAGACCATTACGGGACAACACACAAACAACCATTCACACCTAGGGGCAATTTGAAACAGCCAGTTAGCCTGATGTACAGTCCATACATCTCATTACAATGTGTGAAGAAACCGGAGTACTTGGAGGAAACTCACACAAACATACAAATGCCACACAGAAAAAAAGCCAAGCCTGGGACTCAAGTCCAGGACCTTCTCGGTGTGAGGCGGGCGCGAAACTTTTTTTTTTTTTTTTTTAAAGGACGTACAAACTTTTTTCTTTTACATAAGTTTGTGTAAGTCTGTGTAACATGCATGGACTGACTCTAAAAACCAAAGTTCATACATTTATTCATGCATTTTCTGAACCATTTAATCCTAAAAGGGTTGGCTGGGAGGCTGGTGCCCATCTTAGCAGTCTCTGGGAAAGGGCAGAGTATACCCAGGACAGCTCGCCAGGCCATTTCAGGGCTAAAACTAAAGTATTGTACTAAAAAAAAAGTGTATACAGTAGTTGGGTACAATATAATGTAGGGCTGTGATATGGAGAAAAGATGATGATGATGATGATGATGATGATGATGATGATGATGATGGTGGTGGTGATAATCAGTCTATACAAGTCAATCACAGACACGCTCAGACTCCTGTCAAAACCACACACACACACACACACACACACACACACATGGTGAGTCCTATCTAAATGAGTGTATACACTTCCCCCCCAGGACCCCCCCACCCCACCCCAGGACCCCCTACACACGACCCAGGACCCCCTACACACGACCCAGGACCCCCACCCCACCCTAGGACAGACCCCCCCACACACACACACACACACACACACACACACCAGGCTGCTGGGACCCAGGACTCACCTCGGGATGGTGATACACTTGGTGTTACTGTTCTGGGTGGTGATGGCTTTTTCCAGCTCGTCCAGCTGTCCTGTCTTCTTCAGCTTCTTCACCAGGCTTTTAACCGCCTTCTCGCACCATTTCTCCTCCTGACTGTTCTGCTCTCCCTTTTTCCATCCCAGAAGTCTTTTCACGATGGGGGGAGTAAAAGGTAAAATAGACATATTGTGAACTTCAACAATTCTCTCTCTCTCTCTCTCTCTCTCTCTCTCTCTCTCTCTCACTGCGCGCACCAGAATTTAAAAAGTGCCTTCAAATTATAACAGTCCGGAGCTATCAACTTAACGAATAAAAATCCAAGAAGGATGATAGATATCAGAATCATCAGCTGAAAGGTTTCAGTCAGACTTCAGCAAAACACTCGTGTCTGCTGCTTGTACGATATCTCCGCGTGCACCCCGTAGCACTGCCTTTATAATCCTCCGCCAAGAATTATAGTCCCACCGTCCCGTCCGAGTATTGTCCTTCCTTCAAAACAAAACAAACAAACACTTCACTTTGCATCATGTCTATCATGTTACGCCTTGCCACGTGTCCAACTGGGCGTGTATTACGTACCCTGCGCAATCATTCCTGCGACTTTTCTTGAAAGTTTGTTCAAGTTTATAATCTTCCGCTACAAGTGTAGTGATGCGGCCCGTCACGTCTACATTGAGTCTCCTTCTAATGCAAATAACCCACTATTACCCACAAAAAGCCCCCCCCCCATCTCAGAGCAGACCCCTGAACAGACACAATCAAACCACCATAATAATCACAAGCTTTCTTATGATTATGAATTATCATTATAATTACTTCATATTTTGAAATAATGAGACAATATTATTATAATTATGTTTCCCCCTTTCATAATGAGATCCTATCAGATAAATATGATTTCAAATGTTTTTTTTGTTTTTTTTTTTTGCATTTATTTTTAACATCGTGATTTTATATAAACGCAAATGGTACAAATCTTACAAGTTGTGTAAGACGATTCACACTGCATCAAAAACAAATAAATAAATACTGTATAATAATAAAAACAAAAGGCAGCAACAATGGAACCACTTTTCTACTGAAATAACTCCTACATGGACATATGCAGGGCAGTGGTGACCCGGTGGTTGGGTGCTGGGTTACTGGTTATCTGAAGGTTGGGGGTTCAAGCTCCACTATCACTGGGTTGCCATTGCCGTCCCTCCAGTGCTCCCAACTGGGTTATCAAAGGCCAGCCTTGTACCTCACTGTCTATGGTGGGCGGTTCATATAAAAGCCCCATTGCTGACTTTTAGAATGAGTAGACTGCAAAGCTGAGAACGTGTTTCTGCCCCGTGACAGTCTGGCGAGCTGTCCAGGATGTTTTCTTTTCAGATGTTCCCTTTTTTCCAGGGGTCGCCACAGCGAATCATCTCCCTCCATCCTCATGAACGTCATACTAATGAGTCGCATGTTTGATTTGCCATAGGTTTTTACGTCGGATGCCCTTCATGACACAACTCTTCAGCAAGGGGCAGAAACACGCTGACGGCTTTGCAGCTACTCTTCTCGAAAGTCAGCAATGGTTCTTTTACATGAACCTCTCACCATAGACAGTGAGAGACATGTCCGGCCTTTGATAACCCAGTTGGCTGCACTGAGGGAATGGTGACAACATTGTGGAGGGTGGGACTCAAACCCCCAACCCTAGGATCAGCGATCCAGCACCTTTTACCACCAGGCCACCATTGCCCTCAAGCTATCCAGGATGTACTTGCCTGGAATTGCTGCATTGTGACCCTAATTAGGATGTGGCACTTTCCATTTGTCTCTAAGTGTGAGTATGAATGGTTGTATGTGTGTATTGGCAGTGCAATGCCTGCCTTCACCCAGAGTCGGCTGAAATGGACACCAGCCTCCCCGTGACCCTAACTAAGATTACATGGCTTTAAAAGCGATGAATAAATGACAAAGTCATAACTATGAGATATCAGTTCAGCTCATTTTCTGTAACTGCTTAATCCTAATTAGGGTCGCGGGGAGTCGAGGGCAGAGTACACCCTGGACAGCTCTCCAGGCCATCCCGGGGCGGAAACACGCTGACGGCTTTGCAATCTACTCTTGTCGAACGTCAGCAATGGTTCTTTTACACAAACCTCTCACCATAGACAGTGAGAGACATGGTTGGCCTTTGATAACCCAGTTAGCTGCACTGGGGGGGACAGTGACAACCTGTGGTGAGTGGGGCTTGAACCCCCAACCTTAGGATCAGCGATCCAACACCTTTACTATGAGATATGTTGTCATCATTACTATGGTATGCTGTGTGACTTGTTCTCTTTTTTGGGGCTTTTGCTGTTCACGTGCTGTTCTTTTGTTCACCCAAACATTACCATGTCATAATTTCAGACTCAGAAACTCAATCATTATTTTTTACGAAGTAAATTTACAGAAGTCATATTTTCACATGACAAGTTTAGAAATGTATCATGGGATATGTTTCTATCTTTCTTAACATTCCTTCCCGACCTTCTGTATCTCAGGACTGAATATGCGGTCAGTATGATGCTGGAAAATCATCATAGGAGTGAATTCAAACCACTTTGTCTTTAAACCAACGGTGATTGGCAGTGAAGACAGTTTGACCCATTGTACTGTACTTGTGTACATTTTATCAACTCTTTTCAAATCCTTCTCCAGCTTGAACAACAACTGTAATTCGACAGGAAGTGAGAAACTGAAATTCAGATTTAATAGAAAAGGGTAATGATCGTCCCCATCCCCTTAATCCTTTCCTGTCAATCATAAGAAGTGTGCAGTATGAGGGGATCTCAGAGTCTGAAATCCATCTGATACCCTTTGCAGGCAGGGGGCATAGACTGCTTTTTTTAGTGAATGCAAGGAAGGGTGAAGGGTGTCACACTAGGCATGTAGGAAACCTGCCCCAGCTTGTCCTATCATAACATAGCACAATCCGCTAAGTCCTCTGAACCCATGCAAAGACAGTTATAGACCTTGTTTGGGAATAGACAGACATATTTGAAGGCAGAACCCATTTGCCTGTGCATATAAGTGAGGCTCATATGATGCGTCATGCTTATAAGTGAGGATCATAAGACACAAAAAGTTCCTTGTTCTGAGGTTATATTTAGAGAACCCTCTAGTTTCATTTACGGTGGACACTGGAATGTTCAGTGCAGAGTCAAGTCCAAGTTGAAAAATCCATAATAACGTATTTTTTTTAATTTTCTGTTATTATATCTCATCTCTCAAGAGTCCATGCGTACATACGCTTATACACACAGTCCCTCAGAGCACATTGTGATGAGGAGAAAGGGTCAGAGTGCAGAGTGCAGATGAAAGAAGTGTGCAAAAGTGGGCCAGATGTTACCCACAAAATGCAAATTAGCCAACACAATGGCAAAATTAAGGTTGTGTCTAGGTCTGTATCACAACCCCGCGCCCATTATAATCCCATTTGATCTCAAAACAACAGTGTAAATCCGTTACTTATGTTTATACAACTTTTCCTTTATGGTTGCACATATAGTTCCTTTTTGGTTGATTCAAATGCTATCAGAGAAAAGCAGGGATTATTTAATGACTTCCTTTTTTATTGCACAATCAATGATACAGACCTTTATCTTTGAGTCACATTACACATACTAAACACACATCTTTAAAATAGCTTTATTCATCTCAGTATGGAGTTACTCATCATAACAAAAACATTGATAAATATGACAGGTAAGTGTGATTGAGGAAGTGTACCAGTACGTACACACACTGTGAAAGCCTCATTCTCTTCCGCTCTTTGATGGTGTGTGTGTGTGTTCCTCTCTTAAAACAGCAGGTTAGTGAGCCTAAAAATAAACTGGGCTAACTCTCAGCATGGCAGTGGCCATTCTGCTTTTCTATATTTGCGAGCCAACAGTGTATATTTGCACCTCGACTCGTGCTTGCTGTTTTTGTCCAGTAGAGGCCTGATAGAAGTCAACCTCATCATAAAGACCAAAAAACAAACAAACAAACAAACAAAAAACCTACCCAAGCTATGAAATGAATAACTATTTGCTATTAAATTTATAAACTATAATTAACGTGAACGCTAATTCCTACTCATTCGGAAATGTAACTTTGGTCCTAGTTCCAAAAACATTACTGTATATCATGGTCTGCTGAAACAATCAGTGCAGGGGGAAACAATAATATACACGTCTTGTAACGATTTCTCTGAATGTACCATCATCCATATGTGTGTGTGTGTGTGTGTGTGTGTGTGTGTGTGTGTGTGTGTGTGTGTGTGTGTGTGTGTGTGCGAGTGTGTGTGCGTGTGTGTTTGTGGTCAGGATGAGGTTATAAACTCCACCATGCCATGTGCTGTCTGACTGTAGAAATTAGCACGAGCTCAGCACCTGTTTATTCCCTCAGGACAAGAGCTCTAGGCCAGCTGGTTTGGTGCATGTGTGTGTGTGTGTGTGTGTGTGTGTGTGTGAGAGAGAGAGAGAGAGTGAGAGAGAGAGAGAGAGAGAGAGAGAGAGAGCATGGGAAGCATGGGAACATGTAGGAGGAGTGAGGCAGATGGAATCCAGCAGATAGAGTTGGAGAGAAGGAAGGGAAAGTGGGATGATCTTAATGCTGTGTGTGTGTGTGTGTGTGTGTGTGTGTGTGTGTGTGTGTGTGTGTGTGTGTGTGTCTGTCTG
Source organism: Plotosus lineatus (assembly GCA_024760905.1). Lineage (NCBI taxonomy): Eukaryota > Metazoa > Chordata > Actinopteri > Siluriformes > Plotosidae > Plotosus > Plotosus lineatus. The sequence continues at coordinate 14,272,643 of CM045748.1, forward strand.
TCTGTCTGTCTGTGTAATTACAAAAGGTAGTATTATTGACCTCACAATTAACTGATATTTGTTCTTCCAAGGCCATCCATCTTGTCACAGAAGGATCCAACGTTACTATGGCACGGGTTTGGAACAACACCATCCACACCACCCACAACACCTCAGCAGGCTGTTTGCACCCAGAGTGTCAGGTTTGTTGCAATATTGAGAAAAGATTCATAATTAA